>CM040996.1:12007688-12046661 GCA_022985145.1 Pangasius djambal
CAAACAAACACAGTGGGATACTGTTATGGCAATAAAGCAATTCCCTGAGTAGCATTTACTTAACTGGGTCAATATGCAGAATCCTTATAAATATGATAATTGTGTTACTCTAGGACTCAGGGCAGTAGCAATTTAAGAACTACACAGTGAAGACAGAGGCTTATTTTATGGAAATCCTTGCTGTTTACGATGTTGTGGACATTGTAAAGGTTTCTTCAGGGGTTTGGCATTGTCTATTGGGCCACATGCACAAGGATTAACACTTTTCTTTAACACAATTTGTTCTGACCCATTCCACTCTCTCTACCCCTGATGGGAGCGGAGAGAAAGTGCATTAGCTGTAGCAGACATTATTGACACCTCCTGTTTCCAAATCCTAGCATTGAGTTGGGTCAAACATCAAATCCCTATCCTATAGACCACAGCCTAATCTTAGACACACAGACAGACCCTCTGCTGTTTTATTACACAAGGCCTCAGTGACCCCAGTTAACCCCTTCGCTTTTAAACACTAAAATCCTCTAGGCAAACTCTGCACAAATCTCCTACACACAGCTGGGCCAATGCTTGAGACAGGGACTGTTGATAATGATGGAGAACACAGTCACTGTTGGTAATGAGATGAATCCAAAATTATTGTGTATTTCAGACTGGTTCTAGCTGTAATTACTCTAATATGTTATTTATTTATAACTTATTACATAACTTAATAACTTCCCTTGTTGGATATAAGGCCATACTCTAATATGTTACCTTACCTTAATACATCGCCTTTTATGGTGAGGGGGATACAAGCGTTGCGGGGGATTTGGATTACGGACAGATATTTATATAGTCATGGTTAGGGATAGGACACAGCTCTATTGGATTTGTCTGCTTTAGGCCAATCCTCAAAGTTAGCCTATGCACAAAAATGATACAGTCATTCATTTATATTCAGTAACTGCTTTATACTGGCCAGAATCCAAAGCCCATCCTGGGAACATGGGGTGTGAGGCGGAAACGCAGGGCACCATGTACATACAATTACACAATCGTTCACACTGTAGCCAACATACCTACTGGCATGTTTTCAAGAGGTGGGAAGAGACCAGAGAACCTTGAGGAAACTCACATGGACACAGAGAAAACACACAGACATTAACCCGAGCTCAGGCTTGAGCAAAACAACTACAAGGATCCTGTAGCAATGCTACCTGCTGCACCACTGTGCCACCCATGCAACATGCAACAAGCAGCAATCTGTGTGGACTGTAAACAGGTAAACAAATATATATTTAACCAGAATTATGTAGATTTTTTTTTTTTATTTAGGCTAATTTCTAAACTTGCCTTTGCTGTTTGCCTGGAAATATCATGTTCGGTAAGGAGCCAGTTTAGCAAACATTGAGCCACCATGCTGGCAAGCTAATAAGTGAATTGTTTGTATTTGAATTCAGGAAAGCTTAACTTTTTAGAAATATACAGTGGATATAAAAAGTCTACACACCCCTGTTAAAATGGTAGGTTTTTGTGATGTAAAAAAATGAAACCAAGATAAATCATGTCAGAACTTTTTCCACCCTCAATGTGAAATTACAATGTATAAAAATTAAGTGAAAAACAATCATAAATATTTTAGGGATAAATAGGAAAAATGAAAAACTTACAATAAACTGGTTGCATAAGTGCGCACGCCCTTAACTAATACAATGTTGAAGCACCTTTTGATTTTATTACAGCACTCAGGCTTTTTGGCTGAGAACGGCACATCTTGACTTGGCAATATTTTCCCACTCTTTCTTGCAAAAACATTCTAGATCCATCAAATTGTAAGCGCATCTCCTGTGCACAGTCCACATCAGATCAGCCCAGAGATTTTTTTAATTTTTTTTTAGATTCAAGTCTGGGCTCTAGCTAGGCCATTCAAAAGCATTGATCTTCTTTTCCTTTGTAGAGTTGGATGTATGCTTTGGGTCATTGTCATGCTGAAAGGTGAAATTCCTTTTCATCTTCAGCTTAATAGCAGACACCTGAAGGTTTTGCACTAAAATTGACTGGTATTTGTAGCTATTCATGATTCCCTCCACCTTCATAAAAAGGTGAAAAGGCTAGGCAATAGAAAGGGCTTACGTCAAGCCACCCTACCCAACAGCCCAGACATGTGAAGAATAATGAAAGCTTGTGTGAAATGGTTACATTCAGAGAGTAATCAGTACTTGTCAGATATTCCTGCAGTTCCTTTAATGTTGCCTTAGGTCTCTTGGCAGCCTCCCTGGTAAGTTTTTGTGTTGTCCTTTTATAAATTTTGGAGGGACTTCCTGTTCTTGGTGATGTCACTTTGGTGCTCCATTTTCTCCTCTTAATGATGATGGCCTTTACAGTGATCCATGGTATGTCTAATGCTTTGGAAATTTTTTTGTATCTCTCTCCTGATTGATACTTTTTGATAGTGGGACCCTGTACAGCCTTTGTAAGCTCTTTGCAGACCAGGGATTCAGAAGTCAGATGAAACCAAGAAGATGTGAAGAAAATCCTACTGAAACAGCTGGTCTTTATTTGAGGTTAATCAGAATAATTTCATTGATGACAGCTTTATGATAATTACTATTGAACATGAGATTGAATGTGATTGGTTCATTCTGAACACAGCTACATCCTCAATTATAAAAGGGTTGGCACAGTTGTGCAACCAGGTTATTGCAAGTTTTTTATTTTTCCTATTTTTCCTTAAAATGTTTCTGATTGTTTTTCACTTAATATTTATATATTGTAATTTCACACTGAGAGTGGAAAAAGTTCTGACATGATTTATCTTGGTTTCATTTTTTTTTACATCACAAAAGCCTGCCATTTTAACAGGGGTGTGTAGACTTTTTATATCCACTGTATATAGTAAAAAATGTCAAAATTTGGCCATATGAAGAGTTTTGCGCTCTCAGTGCCAGTCCCAAGCCCGGATAAAATTGGAGGGAAGGGCATCCGGCGTAAAAACTGTACCAAAATCAAATACGCTGACCAATGATCTGTGGTGGTGACCTCTAACAAGAGCAGCCAAAAGAGGAACAACAAAGCAAATACAATCACAACTTTTACTTACTTGAAAGTGTGGTACATTACAAAATAACAGCTTTGAGCTTTCTGAGCTTTGCCCAAATTTTAAAGAACGAACATATGAGGTAAAATGAGGAAAATTGTATTTCTACATTGTTTTGAGCTAATTAATTTAGGAAATATTCTAGCAGTTTCCCAAGTTACTATTTACAGAGCATTGTGATGTCTTCCTGAACGAGGTGTAACAATGGTAATATACTGAAAAAAAAAAACATGACAATGGCTCAAACTCTGATATTGTGAATTTTCCATTCCATCCCTGAAGACCTGGAATTATATGAATATTAGTCAGAACACAGACTCCTCTGAGTCTCCATCATTGGATCCTTGTCACTGGGCTATAGATAATAATGGAGCTGTTACATCTTTGAAGCCCACAGCACATGGAAAGTGTCTCTGTATTGATCTTGAGATAGTGGATATTAATAACATAATACTTACAGTTTCCTTTATAGTTAATAGAGGCAAAGATAAGAACTCATACTGTCAGTCATGAAAAGGTAGATGTGTGGTCTTCACTGAAGAATGTTTCTATGTGTGTGTGGGTGTGTGTGTATGTGTATGTGTGTGTGTGTAGCTTTCCAAAAGGGCATGTGTGTTTGAATGTAATCTCCTGATAGCACCCTCGCATTGATTCGATCTTCTGCTCCCAAGCTGCCACACTGCCCCTCTGGCAGTGTGAAAAGGGAGAGCAGGTGCGTTTTCTACAATATTTTACACTCTCTGATGAGAGCACAGGGCATCTAATTACACTCTGCTTTCCTCCTCACACATCGTCTTCACACACACACAAATACACACACATCCTCAAACTTGTAAACCCTGTATGCACACACTTCTATGTGCAAATACACACACACTTGATACATGATGAGACAAAGAGACCAAGAACCTCCCTTCTGCAAGGGAGGGTGCAAGTGAATGTCATCGCATGCACACTCATTAGGATTCTACAAACAACAAAAATGGTAATTTCCTGTTCCAGTCTCTCTGAAAGCACTCTGAAACAGATGTGTAAAATAAGAGGGAGTATTTCTTTGTTTCAGTCCAAACAACTGAGCCATTGAGATAAAATTTAATAACAGTAGTAACATTCAAGAGAATATAAAGTGTACCATGCCAACATCCCTCTAAAGGGAGAAACATCAATAGTTGGGTGCAGACAATGACTATTATTACATCTTATAGCCTAGTTCATTTCAGTGCTCTGGAAGTCTGCTTTAAAACACTGACACCCCAACTTTATGAAATGCATTTCTCAGACGTACACACAGGCTGTAAAGAGACAGACAGGGCTAATCGTCCTGCTGCTGGCACACATACACTGTCCCTTATTGCTTATTTTCGGCAACATAGCAAAGACACACAATATTGGCCCAAACTCAGCTTCCATATTTGCTGTACTTCTTCCATGCTCAGATATTTTAAATAAATGTGGTTTATTGTACTTAACAAATATTATTAATTATACAGCATACAATTTCAAAATCTAGGCCTAGTTAAAATCTTTCACATGATCTTTAACAAAAATCTTTAACATGACAATGAGCACATTGTCTATCCTTTGCACTTTCATTACTTTAAAAGGGATGATTTAAAAAAATGTAATAGTAGGTAAATTATATTATACCGCAGTGCTGTTGAATGCCTGATTCTGAAGGTGAGAAAATCAGAAGGTGTTGATTAATCTTCTATAGCACCTCATTCAGTAGTTCTAGCTGCAATGTTTACATTAAGGTGCTCATTCAAATATGTTGTCATTTTTGAAAAGCAAATAATTCAAAGGTACCTGTATGGCAAAAGAACCACATAAGCAAAGCCTAATAAAAATTGTGTTGTTTAACAAAGAAAAACATATAATCATTGATATGGTGAAATGTCCCCTGAGAGGGGACTTTTACGTAACATTTGTAGAAGGAGTCTCCAGTGTCAAGGCTTTGCAATGGTCAGTGAGTTTTCCACCACAGGAAAGATTGTGCTTTCTGGTTTTTTGGCAACATATGTTCTTTTGCACCCATCAAGGTGATCAATAACATGTTGCTTGTGGTTGTATTATGATACCGATGTTGCTATTGTGGATTACTCTGTGGCATGTTAGCCTTCTTCAAATTGTATAATTTGACCACTCATAGTGTAAATGATTGCCTCATGACCACCGCACAACAATTCTTAATATTAGCGACCCAACCCCTGTGTTTATCTCTCTGTTTTTCCTGCTACTGATTTGCAATTGTTTCTGCTGGTGGAAACTTAGTCTTGCACCACTTTTATCACAGAATCAGCTCCTTTACGAGTTGACTGCATTGTATTCTGTCTCATTAATAAGTTGCATTTAAGTTGTCCAATAGTTTGTGCTTTAGCCAAAAATAGTTAACATAGTTAATATGTTCTTTCTTTCAAATATTTTGAAAGAAAGTTCTTTGAACTTTGCATTGAAATCACACACACACACACACACACACACACACACACACACACACACACACACACACACACACACACAAATCTGTCCTCAGAGAAATTACTAGTAGTGTGGAGTAGAACTTGGTTTGTAGACTCCATAAACTGGTATCACAGTAGGTTGATGGTGATTGCTGCTTTTTACAGTCAACTAGCATCTCCTAGTGGCCATTTCTGCAGATACATTTGATGAAATGTTTATCACATGTACATGTATTGATACTCGAATACTGATGCCCTCATACAGGTATTGATGCGAGTATTCATGCTCTCCATGTGACACACACACACTTACGTATATACATATAAATATGAATATACATACAGTGTTATGAAAAAGTATTTCCCCCTGCCTGATTTCTTCTGTTTTTGCATATTCCTCACACTTAATGGTTTCAGATCTTCAAACAAAATTATAAACCTGAGTAAACACAAAATGCAGTTTTTTAAGTGATCAGTAAATGACTCATTTATATACATGCTCACCAAGCACTTTGTTAGGAACACCTATATACACCTACTTGTTAGGGTCCTTTCTGTCAACCAAGAACAGAAAGCTGAGGTTTCAGTGGGCACAGACTCACCAAAACTGGACAGTGGAAGACTCGAAAAACATGGCCTGGTCTGATGAATTTTGATTTCTGCTGAGGCACACAGATGGTAGGGTCAGAATTTGGCACCAACAGCATGAACCCATGGACCCAACCTACACTGTGTCAACAGTCCAGGCTGGTGGAGGTGATGTAATGGTGTGGGGAATGTTTCCTTGGCACACTTTGAGCCTGTTAATACCAATCAATCATCACTTGAATGTGCTTCCCTTCATGGCTATAATTTACCCATCTTCCAGAGGCTACTTCCATCATGATAATACACCATGTCACAAAGCAAAAGTCTTCTCAAACTGGTTTCATGAATATGACAATGAGTTCAAAATTCTTCAGTGGCCTTCCCAGTCACTGGATCCGAAACCAATAGAACACCTTCAGGATATGGTAGAACAGGAGATTTGCAGCATTAAAATAAACCTTAATTTTTTTTATAACATTTCATTTAATTATTTTTAAAAGCATCTTTACTTTACAGCATTTTCTTTGCATGAGACTAAGACTTTTGCACAATTATTTATATATATATAATATGTAAAATTTCCTCCTTAGTTACTCATCAACCCATTAACATAATTTAATTGATAATTGGGTTCATTTAGACTAGACACGCCCAGGCTTGATTATTGCTAGCCCTGTTGAATCTAAGCATCACTTAAAAAGAACATTTCTAGCTATGTTAACTAGGTTAAATGGTCTCAACATGCAGCACACTATGCCAGGATTAAAAGAAATTCCAGACGAGAATTTATTTAAGCAATATCACACAAGCAAGTTATACTGAATATCAGCATGGCTGTGATTCGTTCACAGGTAATCACAGCCATGCTAATATTCAGTACAACAACATGATTGCAATTGGCCAAATATTTTGTTTATTTTTGCTCTGTCAACAAAGAGCATAGCTGTGTTGCCTTGCAATGCACAGACTGACTGAGAGCACATAATAAGTGTAATAACCATTTCAATGTAACAAACTATTGCTAGAATTGGAATCTAGCGAACACAGACAAGTAGAGTGATACAAACAGTGAAATGTACTAGTGCTATTATAATAAATATCAGCACTCTTGGAACGCCGCAGTTCAATCAAATTAGTGCACCAGAACTAATTGTTGTATAATGAAAAATATCAGTCTGGAAAAGGTTACAAAGCAACACTGGCCAAAAGTATGTGGACACCTGACCAGTCTAACCCATATGTGCTTGTTGAACATCCGATTACAGATTTAGTCCTCCTTTGCTGGTATGATAACCTCCACTCTTCTGGGAAGTTTTCCACTAGATTGTGGAACCTGGCTGTGGGAATTTGCCTATTCAGTCACAATAGCATTAGTGAGGTCAGGCACTGATATCAGGCAAGGAGGCCTGGCACGCAGTTGGTATTCCAGTCCATCCCTAAGGTTTTCAGTGGGGTTGAGGTCAGAGCTCTGTACAGGCCACTCAAGTTCTTCCACACCAACCTTGGTAAACCATGTCTTTATGGACCTTGCTTTGTGCACAGGGGCATTGTCGTGCTGGAACAAGTTTGGACCCCTTAGTTCCAGTGAAGGATATTCATAATGCAACACCATACAAAGATATTCTAGACAATTGTGGGCATCCTACTTTCTGACAGAAATTTGGGAAGATCCACATAATGGTATGATGGTGTCCATATACTCTTGGCCATATATTGTATTTCTAAGGTTCTGGAACATAGTATTTCAAAGGCTCTGTGGCTCTCAGGGAACCACAGTGAGGTCCTGACTTGAACCCCATTGAAATGCTGTGACGGGACCTTATGTGGGCAGTTAATGCTCAAAAGCCCTCCAGTATGGCTGAATTATAGCTATTGTGCAAAGAAAAGTAGGCTAAATTCCTCCACAGTGATGTTAAAGACTGATCTCCAGTTATCAAAAACATTTGGTTGCAGTTGTTCCTGCTAAAATTGGCACAACCATTTATTAAGTTTAGGGGGCAATTATTATTTCACATTGATGATATAGGTGTTGCATAACCTTTTTCCTTCAATAAATGAAATGATCATTTAAAAACTATTTAATAATAATAATAATAATACATTTTATTTATAAAGCACTTTACATTTTAAAGAAAATATTTATTTTACTATTTTATTTTATTTACTTTATTCAAATAAAATGCAACACATGACAGTACGCAAGACTACTTAAAGTGCATTACACAACAGTGTGAGACAAGTCCAGGACAATAAATACACAGAACACATTGCCCTCTTTCTTAGAGCCTCTGAAGTGTCCAGGCTTCTGCCTTCCGAAAAGGGTTTGTTTCTTTGTCCATTCTAGTCCTTCTTCATTATAAAATAGAAGTAAATATAACTAGTAAACATGTCATTTGAAAAATAGGCTTATTTTTTTAATAAGACAATAGGCTTATTTTAATATTTGAACTTAGCTGAGAATACAGTCAAATGAAAAGATTATCAAAAGATTGTATATGTACACTTTTGGCTAACCTTTGGGTTTTCAATCAAATATTAGATCTCCTTTAGCATATGACAATGATGTTCATAAACATAATTTTGAGCTACTGTTAACCCTTAGGTAAACGCTTAAGGCCCTTAACCTTTAAAATACTCTGGTTTGATTGAATTAGCTACCATGTAGAACTGATTGGGATTGTTCTGTTATGACTATGCATCAGGTGAGAAATTTGATTGGCAAAACAAGTGCACTGTGGTTATGCTGGGGAACTCCTCACTGTACTATGCAGTGTCAAACCATAGAGGCACACAAAGGCAAAAAAACACATACACAAACACACACAGAGAGAGAGAGAGAGAGAGAGAGAGAGAGAGAGAGAGAGAGAGTAAAAACTGCACATACAGTGCCTTGCAAAAGTATCCCCTTGGTGTTTTTCCTGTTTTGTTGCATTACAACCTGGAATTAATATGGATTTTTGAGGGGTTTGTACCATTTGATTTACACAATATGCCTACCACTTTGACGGGGCAAAATATTTTTATTGTGACACAAACAATAATTAAGACAAAAAAAACCAGAAATCTTGAGTGTGTAAGTATCCCCTCACTTTTGCTGCAATTACAGCTGCAAATCTCTTGGGGTATGTCTGTATTAGCTTAGCACATCTAGCCACTAGGATTTTTGTTCGATGGGCTGTGTTGGTGTACAGCAGTATTCAAGTCATGCCACAGATTCTTAGCTGGATTGAGGTCTGGGTTTTGACTAGGCCATTTCAAGACATTTAAATGTTTCCCTTTAAACCACTCTAGTATAGTTTTAGTAGAATGTTTAGGGTCACTGTCCTGAACTCCAAACGTGTTATCTTATTTTTTTCTTTAAGCAATAACTTTTTTCTGGCCACTCTTCCATATAGCCCAGCTCCGTGGGTGCAAGGCTTAAAATGGTCCTATAGACAGAGTCCTCTGCAGTGTTATCCTTGGTGTCTTTGCCCTCCTTGCCTGACCTGTGAGTTTTGGTGGGTGGCGTTCTCTTGTCAGGTTTGTAGTGGTGCCATTTTTTTCCATTTTGTTATAGTGGATTTAATGTTGTTCAGTAGGATGTTCAAAGTTTGGGATTTTTTTTTAAACCCTGATCTATACTTCTCCACAACATTGTCTCTGAGCTGTTTGGAGAGCTCCATTGTCTTCATGCTCTTTGTTTAGTGGTGTTGCAGACTCAGGGGATTTTCAGAACAGGTGTATTTATACTGACATCATGTGACAGATCATGTGACACTTTGTTTGGACACAGGTGGACCTTAATCAACTAATTCTGTGACTTCTGAAGTTAATTCTTGGGACCAGATCTTATTTAGGGGTTTTACAGCAAAGGGAGTGAATATATATGCATTCATAAACAAGGTATTTATTCATTACACTTCAACAATTTGGGTTATTTTGTTAAGTCCGTTACACAAAATCCAAATCCTTTTTAATTCCCGATTGTAATATAAAAAACAGGAAAAACACCTGTGTGTGTGTGTGTGTGTGTGGGAGGGGTGTGTGTGTGTGTGTGGGGGGGGGGGGGGGGCTGGCACATGGAACACTGCATACTCCTCACACAACTGCCCCCTGGGTGCTGAAGGGACAGCGCCACTTCAGCATCAATGTTGTGGAAAGCACGAGAGCACAGGGCTGTAAGGCGGGGCGGCAGAACAAAGCACATCTGGCAGCCAATAAAGACAGCAGCAGCTCCTCACCCTCATGCAGAAGCCTAGGCTGTAATAGGGCACGGCATACAGAGATAGGTGAAGGGATTGTTGTACTCATATGGAAAGTTTGACTTGTCTTTCTTTTTTCACAGAAACAGATGACAGGGCCGAAGATGCCACTTCCCCTCGGCTCCGCGACATGAGTCTGCAACCTCCTCACTTCCAGGACGCCTCCCAACTTTGCACCAATCATCACCTGACACCCACGCTGACACCCCACGAGGGCAGCGGCTCTCTAGTCACATTCCTCACTGCAGCCCATGACCCAGAAAGCCAGCAACCCTCACTCTTCCTCCACCAGCACCACCATTCCCCCTCACCTCTCCACTGAACCAATAAACTTACGTGTGTACGCACTAACTCTGCCTGTTCTGTGTCTGCATTCTGCCTGCCGCAGCTGTGAGACACTATACTGGTGGAGAATGTGGGCGTGAATGTGCCCGTGCTGAGACACCTGCTGGAGACCAGCCTCCAGCAACAGGTAGTGACCCAGATGCTAGCACAGGGGCTACACACCCCCATGGAGGAACTTCTGACCCTCCCTGACCCCCGCCGGGACGCCCAATGCCTACTTTCCAAAATGACGGTGGAGAAGAGAGGCCTTCCTCCACGTCATTGAACGGGTCACCACCCAATAGGGATGGCATAAAAGGGTCTGGGCCCAAACCCTCGCACCATTTCTCTCTGGGGATGACCAACTGGCCTAGTACGCCTTGCACCCCGGGGGCCACAGACTACGACACTCTCAAAGATTAAATCCTGGCATGATGTGATCTCTTCCCTTCCAACACGTCGACAGAGTTCCACAAGTGGACCTATAAGCTTGGAACCACTCCCAGGGCCCACAAGGACAACCTGCTCTGCCTCACGAAACAGTGGCTACAACCTGAGCGGCTCTCCGCAACAGCGGTCATCGAAAAAGTGTGCCCAAAGAGCACAAGGTGGTTGGGATAAGAGCCCCCCACGACCCCAGAGAGATGGTCGAAGCACTGGAGATCCACCAGAGTGTACCATGGTCCTTAAAGGGGAAGAGCTGAGCTCCTCTTTTTAAAATTGTAAAAGGGTACCCACAGCCCATGACAAAGCAACATGTATGTGCCTTCTTGGGGTTGGCAGGGTATTATCAAAGATTTATGCCTAACTTCTCCATTCCAGCCTCCCCCCTCTCTAACCCAGAAAGGCCAACCGTATTTAGTATCCTGGTCAACCAAAGTGGAGCAGGTGTTCCAAGCCCTAAAACAGGCACTCACCAGCTCACCGGTCCTCAGAAATCCTGATTTTGACCGGCCCTTCATCATCCACACCAACACCTCTGAGGCCAGGCTGGGCAGCATGCTCTCTCAGCACTTTGATGCTGAAGAACTTCTGGTATTGTATGCGAGCCGAAAGCTGACCCCCACCGAACAGCGATATGCCACTGTCTAACGAGAAGCCCTGACCATAAAGTTGGCCATCAAGGAACTGATCTATTACCTGGCAGGCCGACAACTCACCCTGGTCCCAAACCATGCCCCACTACAGTGGATGGCCAAAGGCAAGGACAGCAACGCTCAGGTAACTCGGTGGTTCCTCTTGTTACAGGACTTCTCATTTCAGGTGCAGCACAGAGCAGGGGCCGACCATAGCAACACTGAGGTGGAGGTACAGCTTCTGGTGGAGGTGGAGGTACAGCTTCTGGACACAAACATCACTGGCAGAAGGCTCAGGGGGTGGGGGGTACTCTGATGGAGGGCCTCCAGCCCTGGCACACGGAACACTGCACACTCCTCGCTGAACTGCCACCCGTGTGCTGAAGGGAGCCAATAAAGACAGCGGCAGCTCCTCATCCTCATGCAGAAGCCTAGAGGCTATAATAGGGCATGGCAAACAGAGAGAGATGAGGGGGTTGTTGTACTCATATGGAAAGTTTGACACATCTTTCTTTTTTCACAGAAACACACAACAGCGCCAAAGACACTGCTCCCCTGTCTGTGCAGTGCCGCAAGTCTGTGTCACTTCCAGGACACCTCCCGAATTCAAGCTGCCGCCCCACGAGGGCAGCGGCTCTCTAGCCACATTCCTCACTGTGGCCCACGAGCCAGAAAGCCAGTCACCCTCACTCTTCCTCTACCAGCACCACCATTTCCCCTCACCTCTCCACTGAACCAATCAACTCACATGTGTTTGCACTAACTCTGCCTGTTATGTGTCTGTGTTCTGTTTGCCGCACCTGCAAGATGCTACAATGAGCAAAATACTATTCTGAGTTTATCTTACGGTGTATGAACCATCGGTTGGCTATGAGAAGCACAGAAGAATGCAGTTCCCATCTCTTTACCTATACTGGACTGAAAATTGATACTCACCAAGTTTTATGTTACTTGCCCAGAAGAGAAAAAAAGCTTTAAAGCTTCCTGCCACAGATAGCACCACCCTGTGTGTGTGTGTGTGTGTGTGTGTGTGTGTGTGTGTGTGTGTGTGCGTGTGTGCACTTCTCTGAAATTATTTGTTACACTGTTTCTGATTATCAGTTCCCACATCAAGGTGAGACACTTCACTAGTAGCCAACATATGCTGACATCACAGGTTTGATGGGGATTGCTGCTTTTACTGTAAACTAACTTCTTGTGGTGGCCATTTCTGCAGAAACTATTTAGGAAAGGTTTATGACATGTAATACACACAGTCACACACACACATATCTAGATTTATATCTGCATTTATAGTTGATTAGAACACATTTTCTGTTCAATCTAAATAATTTATTCATATTTGATTATATTCATGTTGCACAGCTGAAGAAGGACTTTTGTCTTTCTAAACTTTGTGTACTACACCTGACTTTTCTACATCCACAAGCATTACTATTGCTATTACGATAATTATTATGTGTTATTATTATCACAGTAGTTACTCCCTGGCTTCGTTTTCAGAATTATACATATATATATATATATATATATATATATATATATATATATATATATATATATATATATATATATATATATATATATATATATATATATATATATATATATATATATATATATATATATATATATATATATACAGTACGTATAAATAAATAATTTATTTTATTTTAAATAATACTAAAATAATAAGATAAACTTAATCCTTATTAATTCTCAAAATTAGAATAGCAGGATGTAAAGTATGATATAATGAAAGGTGTGTGCAATGTACAAAGTAGAAAGTAGTAAGTCTTGAAATAGTAAGCAAGTCTCTTAATTGACATACTACATACTGATATTAAATATTTAAATAATTAATCTTGAATTCCACACTTACAAACAATACAGATGTGACTGATGAGCTATATACAGTATTACAAAGTATATATAGTATTACAACAATGGATATACTGTATATACTATCTATACTACAGTATATTAGCAATCTAGGAGGATTAATAGTGGCACCGTACATTCACATTGCGAATGTGAATAACTGTAGTTAGTTACTGTACTGTAGTTACAAGGCGCCACCTAGAGTGACCAGTGGCTAAAAGTGATCCTGAGCTGTCTAGTGGATAAGTGATATATAGAGAGTCCAGGATTCACCTAATTACAAATGTCCGGAAAGGTTTTTTTTTTTTTTTTTTTTTCATTTTTTTCTGGTCCTTCTTCTTAATGAAATGGATGTGAACTTAACTAATAAAAATGTCATAAGATTTTTGATAAATGAGTGTGACAGGAAAATTAAATTGACAGTAGGGTTATTTTAATATTCTTTTCTGAGTATCCAATCAAATACAGAAAAAAACATTGTAAAAAATGTTGACAAACTTTTGGTTTATTGATCAAATATTCCACCAGAGGCATCAGTCTCCTTCAAAGTATGTCAGTAATGGACAAGAAAAGGGTAAAAAGGAAATGGATTTTCCGCAATCAAGACAAATATATCTTACAAGTGTTCGTTATGTTGTCCTAACAAAACTGATAAATGCAAACTGTAAACAAAACAATGTATATTTCAACATAAAATATTACAACCTTCATTAAAGATCTGGGAGTATTTTTAAAAAAATTAATGTATTAGATATAGCTTTAAGTGACACTGGTACATTATATATTTTGTACATTCTGAGGACTACATATTGTTTACAGTATAGAGAAAAAAGACATAAATTTACAGATTTTACAACAGATGAGTAAAAGATTACTAAAAGTCTATTTTTAACCAATTAAGTCTAGGCCAGCCAGACCTAATACTGTAGTCCAAAGTTTGAATAGGCTTTAGATGAAGAACCTATTACCTGTTTATATTCAAATGAGTGCCAGCACTCATACAAAAAAAATTTGCATTTCAGTTTAGCTCACTCTCTTCCTTTCCCCTGCTTCCCTTTTCTCTTACCCCTTTTCCCTCCCCTGCCTGCCTTTTTGTCCTTTGGGCTCTTCTTCACTCTCTTCGTGTCACAAGAGTCGGTTCCCTTCATCACAACATTTTTAATAACCCACTCTGCCTTTGGATCATAACAGACGTTCCGGCCTTTACGTGTCTTGATACTGGAGCACAAGAATTCGACAACAAAAACACAAACAAATGATCAATCTCCATTATTCCTTTAACATGTAAAAATTTTAGAAGCAGTAACAAAATGTGTCTAAAAATGTGCAGGTCTTGTGTATAAAACCTATTGATAAAAAATTGATCAAATCCTGACTGACAGTCTGTTCCCCGTAAAGGCAGTAAAGAGTGCATACATGTACATGAATAGTGAAAAGAAACTCTCATTTATTGTGTTTGAGTACTCACATGATTGCGTCAAAGGGGCAAAGTCCTGCACTCTGGACTTTACAATCTGCAACATTTTTCACAGGCAGTCCTTTGTTTGATTTCTTTTTCAAGCAGCAAATGCTCGGCCAACTCACTACTACAAGAAACACATATTTTAAATGTTACTTTTCTGTTTGGAATACTAATTAGTGATTATTGACTATTAGTGATACTAATACTCAGTCTTTATATAATTCACTGTCTAAAATGCAGTAAAATATTAAGAAAGTATCTGCTGAGATGAAGTGAGACACACACAGCGTAAGTTCTGACTTACCTTCACTGCCACAGAGACAGGATACCACGCAGACAAAGAGTACATAGAACAAATTCATTGTGAAGCTGAGTGCTGACTGGAGAGACTCTGGGTAACACTACACATTTCATGCCTTTTAACTTTCATTTCCATCTCCCCCTACACACTCAGCCCCCAACCCACAATTTGGTCGGAGAAAGCACAGGGGCGTGTATATGTGCATTGTGTAAGAGCACAAGATACAAAAAAAGAAACAGACGCTGGGTGGTAACACAAGAAAGAAGCTCCACTGCACTGTGTGTCACAATTCAGATGAAAGGAAAATATGACCCAGGTGTCATTTACCATTACTGACCACAATAGCCATTAGTAAGGGGGGAAATATTTACTGCCCAATCGTATCCACCGTTCTGCGGACCGTAGAATGTGACCACTGGAACGTTCCAGAAACTTTCCTGCAGGTATATATTTCCTGCAGGTATATTTTAAGATGTAGAAATATAACAGAGTATATAAACTCTAATGACCAGACAAGACCTTCTTTAACAGCTCATAAATAACAAGCAAAGTTATAACAAAGTTTTACTTTCGAATTTTCTAGTTCATCTCTAGAAAGCACAGGAGTGTGTATATATCTGTGGGCTAAAGAGCACAAGAAAGACCCTCTCCACACAGTTTTGCTGCTGTGTGTCACAATGAATCTGAAAGGAAACTTTGACCTAGGTGTCATCTACCATTATTGACCACAATAGCCTTTAGTATAGGGGCATATATTTACAGACTAATCATACATACTGTGGACTGTAGAATATGACCACTGGAATGTTCCAGAAACGTTCTTACAGGTATATGTTTCCAGCAGGTATATTTTAATATCTAGAACAGGGGTGTCCAATCTTATCTGGAAAAGGCCGGTGTAGGTGCAGGTTTTCATTTCAATCAGGCAGGATCCATACCTGATTCCACCTGTTTAATCAGTTGATCTCGGCTTTCAGTAGACTCAGGTGTGGTCCTGCATGGCTAGAATGAAAACCTGAACCCCTACCGGTTCTTTAAGACTGGACACCCCTGATCTAGAATACAATAGAGTATATAAACTCTTATACCCAGACAAGACCTTCTTTAACAGCTTGTAATTAAAAGGTAAAGCCATAACAAGGTTTTACTTTTGAAATTTCTAGTTCTCATACAAGGTTATTTGTTCTCCTGTAACTCTGGGAATTTAATTTGGGTTGTGAGGCAGGTAAGAGTAACACAGGTTATTGACACCGGGGATAGCTGTGGATAGCCAACCAGGGTTAAGAGATTTAATTACCATGAAAGTGTTTGTTTTGTTTTGGAGCAGGCCAGTACGTGTGTTAAGGGAAATGGTGGTGTTACAAATTTTACTCCCTAAAGCACCATCATCAATTGTATTGATACACACTGGGCTCTTTAAGGGGACCAAAGGGATTTCATAGAGTGAGGTGCTCACGTGTATTGTCAGGTGATTACAAGGTCTCACCTTACATGTAGTTTGGAATGTGCTCTTTCACCACAGTGGTAACATCAACCGTCTTTTCTCTATTCATTTTCCCCTATTCTGAGAGCTTCGTGTTCCCCACTTCCATGCTTTCCTCTTCCTTCTTTCTGCATGGAATAGTGGTCAAAGTGTGAGAGTTCATTCTTGGCTTAAGTGCAAAAATCACAGTGTCTGAATGGTTAGCTGAATGGTTAACTGAATAAACTGATTAAGCATGAGAAAGTCTTCTGTGTGTCTGTGAAGAAAACACATTTAAGTACCACTTCATTCCAACCACTTTTTGCTGCTAAGATACAGGACATAATCTTTGGCAGTTTGTTTATTCGAGTAAGTTCAAATTCAATTTTATTTATATAGAGCTTTTAACAATGGTCACAAAGCAGCTATACAAAAAGTCCAGATATAAAATTCTAATTTAACTTTTAAACCTAATGAGCAAGCCAATGGCTACAGTGGCAAGGAAGAACTCCCTGAGGCAAAAAGAGGAAGAAACTCACATAAACACCAGGCTTGGTAAAGCTTTGCAAGCACAACCCCTGCTGACAGGCAGGGAAAAAGCACAGAGTCCTTGTCATAGAAGAGTAAACCATGGGCAGGTTTTCCTTACAGGAGAGTACATCAAATTTAAAAAATGTGCATTGTTTTAACTGGAACCTCAAAATAATGACAAAGTAAAGTCAAGATGGTTAGGAATATTATATTCATTCATTCATCTTCGGTAAGTGCTTGATCCTGATCAGGATCACAGTGGATCCAGAGAAGTGCTTTGAAGTGCAGCCTATCTTACGGTGCCATTCTCACACATTCAAACACCCTTTCACACTTATGGACAATTTAGTATACCCAGGTCACCTACTGGCATGTTTTTAGATGCTAGGAACCTGATGCAAAACAGAATGAAGCTTCTTTTGTTCCTTTGGTTATCCTGGATGGAACTCTAAGGATTATTTTTATAAGTGTCCATGAATGGTGCAAATGTCATTCAGTTGCTACAAATGTTCTACAAACTGTAGTTGTTATGGTGTGGGTATGACAATAGTTATGGCACTGTCAATGAATCAGTATTGCTTCAAACCAAATGAATGCCCTTGTAGAAATTCATTGCGATACATTACTAGAGGTTACAGCATTACAGAACATTACATTCTGATTCAGAACATTGCTATTTTAGGCCATTAATTTATTGCAGGAAAATGCTGAGAAACAACAGCAAAGAATGTATTAAAACACACTGCAATTCACAAATTGCCTGCTTCAATGCTTTTTAGGCTACACTGTTCAAAGGTAAATATAAATAAATCAGTTCAATAAATGTGCAATGGAATACTTAACTAGGAATATGCATCAGGCCTAGGATCAAGTGGGACCCAATCAAAGAGTCTTGGGAATGGTTGGTTTTTACTCTTATAACATGTCTGACTGCCAGATATGAAGCTTGCCACATTGATTATCATATCCAGGAGGAGATACATGAAGATTCGTAACAGAGTCAGCACGCTCAAGGTCAGCACTCAACCATTACCCTGCTGAACTCTACTAACCCTGCTGCCAGGATTAAAGTTAAAGTAACTAAAAAATTGTACAAATGATGCATTATACCACTCTAGCGCTTCATCAGCAAAGCAGTTGGCTGACCACTCAAATCCTCACTCATTCCTTTGTGAGTCAAGCTATGGTTTCCACTAAGACTAAGTGCATGGAAATTAACCCCTCTGGCCACCCACTCACTTCATACAGTGAAGAGCAACCCACACTTTCTCACCCAATCAGTGAGAAATTCAATCTACTTATCTCCCCCATCCAAATTGAGATGTTAGATGTATAATTTAGCTATACCTTTGTCTCCTTCAAAGTTATGGGAACTTTCATAACTTTGTAATTCTCCCTTTTAGAATTCTCACAAGCCAACTCACCTGAAATGTTGTAACAGGCTAAAGTTATACTGTGATGGAGGATTTTTGATTGTAGCTTTTCACCTTTCCATTAGATTTTGGAACATAGCTGTGGGTATTTGCCTATTCAGCCACAAGCGCATTAGTGAGGTCAGGCACTGATGTCGGCCACTCGAGTTCCACTCCAACCTTAGCAAACCATGTCTTTATGGACCGGAATGTGCACAGGGGCACTGTCATTTGAAACAGGTTTGAACCTCTGCGTTTCAGTGAAGGGAAATTCTACAGGATACATAGACATCCTATACAATTGTATACTTTCAACTTTCTGGCAACAAATCATCATATGGGTGTCTACAAACCTTTGGCCATAGTGTAAATCTAGAACTTGATGAATTATATTATAATTTTATATATAAATATAATAGATATACTTGTCATAATTAGACAAAAAAGTATTTGGACCCTTAATATTATTCTGATTTTCGTATTTAGCTCCTAAACTTTGGAATAGCCTTCCTGACAGTGTTCGGGGCTCAGACACAGTCTCCCAGTTCAAGCGTAGATTAAAGACATATATCTTTAGCCAGGCATACATTTAATACATACATTAATTTAGTGCTTGCTAATATTAGGAACAGCAGCTACACTAATTCCTATCTACTTGTTTCCCTTCTTCTACCCATCCCGAGGCACATAGAGATTGTGCCAGCTCCAGCCGGTTTCTGTCTCGTGAGAATTTGGGCATGATAACAACCTACAAATCAATATACACATAAAACGCTACATGACTATACATAAATGCAGAAAGGACATTGTTCTGTCACACTCTCCAGTGTCACCCAAATGAGGATGGGTTCCCTTTTGAGTCTGGTTCCTCTCAAGGTTTCTTCCTCATATCATCTAGGACTGTTGCATGTTTTGTTTGTTTGCATGTTTTTCTGTTTCTGATGTTCTGTAAAGCTGCTTTGAGACAATGTCCATTGTTAAAAGCGCTATACAAATAAATTGAAATTGAAATTGAAATTGGTTGTCAGTTAATCCAGAGTTAATGTGAAATACACCATATGTTTATTTTGCTAGGGGCACCTGTATGAAATTGGCTACAAAGGTAATTGAATACATGCATCCACTATAAATTACCCTGGGACCAGCTGGTTAAAAGTAAAGTGTTGGCACAAAGAAGTTCACTCTCTTAATCAGATTGGCAAAACTTGTTAAAAAAATTCAACATACATGCAGACCCAGAAAGACCAACAGCAGACTGGGCAGGATAATTATGAATAAAATCAAGAAAAATAGGTGAGAAGCAGCAGCAAGGACTGCTTCAGACATCAATAAGCAATACCAGATATAACTGAAGCGCAAACTATTCAAAATAGGATCGACGAGCATGGGTACAGAGGGAGGGTAATGCTTTTGGAGAATTGTCACAAGTCTGTCTATTTTCAGATGAATCCAAATTTAACTTGGATGGATCTGATGGACAGTTTGTTTGGAGAAACCCAGGAGAAGAATTCCAATCAAACTGCACTAAGGGTACTATAAAGCATGGATGTGGCTAGGAATCTTTTTCCTACAGTGGTGTTGGTGAGCTTCTGTTCTGATGGCATCATTAACTTCAGAATCACAAACTTTCAGAAATCAGCAAAGAAATTATTCAAGTGACAGGAGTGGATTTTTCAGCAGGATAATGATCCGAATCTTACCAGCCACCTTTTGAAAGAATACTTCCTATCAAACACATCCCTGACATAAACACTATAGATCATCTATGGGATGCAATGGAGAAGAATTTGTCGACTGACAATGCTCTAGTGTGGATGAATTGAAAGTTTTGTTGGTTGAAATTTGGAGGAAATGTCCAACACAACTGTTACAAAAACTGTCAGATTCCATGCCCAGATGTCGTCAATTTATGTTTTCAAGTGCTGCAAAACAAATCATGACCAAATAAATACTAAAACACTGTAACTGTGATCTTTAATGAAGCCATTATTGAGGGTCCAATAATTTTTTTGTCTAATTATGACCAGTATATCTATTACATTTACATTTATGGAATTTGGCAGACGCCCTTATCCAGAGCGACCTACAATAGTGCTTTGAAGTCTATCAAAAATACATTCTGAATAAAAAAAAAAACATTATTTTTATATTTTGCTTAGGAAATGTTTTGCTTGAAAATTGTGCTTGGGTTATCTTTCTTTAAAATAAAGGACACTTTGTTTGACGTTGTTTTCTAATGCAAATTCATACATTTGTAAGTGTATCACAACTGCTAGCAATGACTGAAGTAGCAGCACATCACCCCAGCCTGACACTGCTGAAGTTGGGCCACTGGAGAACAGTGGATTGCAAGATTAGGATAAGCACACCCAGGTGTGTGTTATGGCAATGGTTGCATCAATAAATTTACAATAAATTGTATGTTTAAGAGTCATTTTAAAGGAGGATAGTCAATCAAATACACTTCAGTAGCAAATGCTTCTTACATGGCTTTGTTTCACCAATCAAACACAGTCATAAGCATACTGTAAATAAATGGTACCATAGTCAGTGGGCTTGGGAGTAGTATTCCTGTATTCACTCCATAGCAGGACAGCAGTGGCTCCAACATTGGACAATGCTGTAGGAGGAGAGCACTCCTGGCCTCATACTGAGACAATGTTTTCTCCACAGACTACCAAAACTAACTTTATATGGCCAAAGGTTTGTGAACACCTGACCATTACACCCATATGTGGGCCTTCCCCAAACTGTTACCACAAGCCGAAAGCACACAATTGTATAGAATGTCTTTGTATATTGTAGCATTACAACTTCCCTTCACTGGAACTAAGAACCTTAGCCTAAACCTGTTCCAGCATTACAGTGCCCCTGTGCACAAAGCAAGGTCCATGAAAACATGTTTTGCTAAGCTTAGAGTGGAAGAACTTGAGTGGTCTGCACAGAGCCCTGACCTCATCCAACTTAGAAAACATGTGGCAGTGAGTTGTGGTTTGGGCTAATGGAGTGTGATAGAGCTAGATAACAGTGGCAGGTTATGTGGCTAACTGGCGAGCAAAGAATTTTAATGTCTAATGTTAAAATTTTTTTACTTTTAGGTATCACAGATTAGTAATAGTAATAGTAATAGTAACAGTAAAGACTGAGCACAAATTAATTTTATAATTTAACGTTAATCAATGTGTTCTCTAGCTCGCTAAAGTTTGCTGATTTTTTTTTTTAACCAGGAAACACACACAATTATTAAATGAGATCTGATGAAGTAACTTGCTACTTGCTTAGTCTTTTTGCTAGATACTTTAAATGAGATTATTTGATCACCGGTTGCCAATTTTGAAATGTAAAGAAAAAAGAAGAACGGTTTGTTGAATTGCGGCAGCAGACAGAATGTCTCTATAATGTCTCATCACAGTTATACTGTATCATGACAGGACAAAAAAGGGATGTGACATGGAAAGAAACAGAGGATAAATTACAGCTTCCATGTGTGTACTGTAGCTAGTTAATTAGCATGCAATTGCTCTGGTCATAGAGTTTATTTACTATTAATTAGCATGCAATTGCTCTGGTCATAGAGTTTATTTACTATTATGACAGTGTGAACCTATTTATATGCTTTCCAGTTGTAGAGCTACAAACCTGTGCTGCGTTGCTATGGCAGAATATAGTAGCTATCTTTGTTTAATCTGACATGAAGAACACATGGTATCGTACTGTCTCTTAATGGGATCATCTTGTACAGTGTGACAAGTAATAATCGGAAAAGGCCGCTGGAATCACCCAGTGTTAAACTGGCTTAAGATACAGAAGCTTCACACAACATGCATGCATGTGTGTGTGTGTTTGTGTGTGTGTGTGTGCAGAGCTGTTTATTTGATGGAAAAGGTGTATGTATCAGGCAGTCATGATGGGGCACCATTGTGGTGTGAAAAGAATAGATACTGCGATGTTCATATGTAACTATATTAGGTAACTAATATAACAAACGTCAGTTCATGTAGGGGTGATCATGAAGTATTTAGATCTATTTAGGGTTTAAAAAAAACAATGCAGAGAAATGCAGAGAAATTTCCAATTGTTACTGCCTTTACTGGGAACAAACTGGCAGAGAAAAAGAGGAGATATTGACCAAACACCATTAAAGTACTATACCAACTCAGAACTAGCAACTAGCATATTTGCCAATCACAACCTATGAAAAAAATTGAATATATTATTTAATACATATTTTCATTTAATTTATTTAATTTTTTTATTTAGTTAGTTCTATTTATTTACATAATTAACTTATTTAGAGGTTTAATTCCTTGTGTAAATAGTTCTTGTTCAGTTGTTGTTTATTAAACTGTTACTTTAGTGTTTTTTATATATAAAAACAAAGAGTTTTAGAATTTTGAACATTCTAAAACAAAAAAATGAAATATGCACCATCTTAACTATTCAGCATTCATGATGTTGCACAATTTCTAGGTCCCTATTTAAATTTAAGCAAATTTGTGATACTGACCATGTTAACTCCTTTGTACAAAAGGTCAGATTTACCGTGAGTCTTATTCCTTCCATTGAAGCACGTGTTCAGATGACACCCCAATTGGATTTGATTTAACATGGATCATCAGATTTTTGATAAACTTGTGGAGTCTGTGTCAGCTTGAGTGCACGCTGTCATTAAATGACATACCAACTACTAATAAATTCTGAAATTCATGTAAATATTTTTAAGATTCTTCTTTTCACTCATTGTTGCTGATAATATCATTTGTAATGAAAATCTTTGTGTTAAATTGAAAAGAATGCCAAACAGAAGCATTTTCACTAATATATAAACTGGTGTATGATATGAGAGGTTTGACGGAGGTATGAGAGAGGTTTATGATGATCTCCATGTAACACACACACATGCACACTGTAGCAAGACGATTCAGCAGTGATGGACATGACATTAATGGAATCTCTGTTTGCACTGCTAGTTGTTACAGGAGCAATGAAGTGAGGAAAATGTAAGGAGAAAGAACTACTACACTCTCTAAATACCCCATGAAATGAATGTCATGTTTTGCAGTTTGCTTACACAACTGATAAAGGACATTGGTTTGAAATGGCCTGTTTCTCTAGAAATTTAAAGCAGATTATTTTGGATTTTTGGAGTTCAAGAGCACCACCAATGGTCTTAAGAAAAACACACAGAATAACATGAAGTGACTTCCTGCTGCACAGACACTTTAAATCAAGAATGGTGATTCTTGATTCCGACTCTTTGTTCACCATAATGTCTTACTGCCATGTTAAATGTTCTTTTTTGTGATTGGAGTATTTATGCTCTGCTGCTCGTCTTTGTATGCACCACAGCTGTTTCCCACACCCCCTCCCTGCTTGCTTTCTGTTCCTGTTGCACTTTATTTAGGTCATGTCGGCACTGTATATTCAATTCAATTCAATTTTATTTGTATAGCGCTTTTAACAATGAACATTGTCTCAAAGCAGCTTTACAGAACATAAGAAACAGAAAAACATGCAAACAGTCCTAGATGTTAGACAAAATTATCCATAGTGAGCAAGCCTGAGGTGACTGAAGCGACTGTGGCAAGGAAAAACTCCCTTAGATGATATGAGGAAGAAACCTTGAGAGGAACCAGATTCAAAAGGGAACCCATCCTCATTTGGGTGACACTGGAGAGTGTGGTATGAACAATGTCCTTTCTGCATTTATGTATAGTCATGTAGAATTTTATGTGTATATTGATTTGTAGGTTGTTATCTTCCTCAAAGTCCACATAGGGTTGGCAGCGTTGCTTTGAATACCCAAATCCTCACGAGGCAGAAACCAGCTGGAGCTGGTCCATCTCTGGATGCCTCAGGATCCTCGTAGCGTTGGCCTCTGTCTACTGGAGCTGGCACAATCTCTTTGTGCCTCGGGATGGGTAGAAGAAGGGAAGCAAGTGGAAAGGAATTAGCGTACCTGCTGTTCATAATATTAGCAAGCACTAAATCATAATGTGCAATTAATCAGATGTACTGAAGTACAAGGTTATGGTATGGTATATATATATATATATATATATATATATATATATGGTATGGTATATGGCTGTGATGACAATAAAGATCTACTTGATTTGGCACTGAGGGCCAAGTCTAAGCCCAGTGGAGTAGATTTATGGAGCCCATCAGTGTCAGGCATGTCAGGTGATTACACAGGGTGAAACACCCTTAGATTTCATATGCATTTGGATTGATATTTCTCGTTCTACTTTGGTGACATGTCTGTAACTTACTTTTTTTACGTTTCATTGTGCTAATTTCATTCCATATGCTGCATATCAATGTTCATTCCATGAATGACAGTCGGTACAAATGATTTCTAGGGATGATCCTGAGCTGTTCTAATGTAGTGTGTAGATTATATGTGACATCAAAAATTCAATCAAGTTTATTAATCATCGTCCTCTTCATTAGGTCCTTTGGAGTGTCCATAGGTTACGAAAGAAAGAGTTTTTGCCGGGGCTGTTATGTATCAAGAAATAATTAAATCTAAAGTGTCAGTCATGTAATACTAACAAAACTGATAAATGCGAACTGTAAATAATACAAATGGTGGAATTCCCCTATAGAGTAGAACGAGCACAGTGTGTGCTAATATAAGTATGTATATTTAATCAAGCAAAAAAGACAACATTCATTAATGATCTGGGAGCATTAAAAAGAAGGGATTTATTAGGCATAGGTACATTTAACTGACATGATTCCATTATATATATTGCACATACTGAAGAGTACATCCTGTTTGCACTATAGAGAAAAAGTTATACAGATTTTACAGATTTACAGATTAATGAAAGGTTATAAAAGTCTATTTTTTAACTAATTTTCTTCCACTGTTTTCATTGGAAGGTTTTATTGAAGGTGAACAACCTATTACCTACAGTATACATATTTAAATAACTGAGTGTCAGCACTCATTAAAAACGCTTCTCATTACAGTTAATTATATTTTAACAGTAATCTAGTTTAACTTCCTTTCTCCTGCTTCCCTTTTCTCTTTCCCCTTTTCCCTCCCCTGCCTACCTTTTTGTCCTTTCTGGGGTTCTTCTTTGTTAAGGTCACATCACAAGCGTTGGTTCCATTCATCACAACAACCCATTCATTTTTCATTTTTCAACATTCATTTTTAACAACCCATTCCTCCTGTGGATTGTAACAGAGTTTCCGGCCTTTACGTGTCCTGATACTGATGAATTCAATAATAAAGCATATAAACAAGTGACCAATCTTTGTGACTCCTTAACTGCAACAATTCGTGAAGTAGTAACAGCCTAAAATGTGCAGGCCTTGTGTATAAAACCCATTTATGACAAGTTCTTGACTGACGATTTGTTCCTTGTAAAGGCAGTAACAATTGGAAATTGTGTAAATGATAAATGGTGAAAAGGAAATCTAATTAAATGTGCTTGAATACTCACATGATTGTGTCAAATAGGCAAAGTCCTACACTCTGGACTTTACAATCCACAATATTTTTTTCAAGCAGGAAGAGCTGGACCAAATTGCTGCAACAGACATTTTAAATGTTACTTCAGAAACAGAAGCTTTTCTGATTGTAATCAGCAAATGAAGTGATTCTCATAATAAGTCTTTTGTCTGATCCTGTGATTCCTCAAATGATGCAGTGGCTATAAAGAGAGTAGCTATTCAAGTGAGATACGTACAGCAGTTCCGACTCACCTTTACTGCCACAGAGGCAGGACACCATGCAGAAGAAGAGTGCATAGTGAAGGTTCATTGTAACACAGTAGCTAACCAGAGAGATTCTTGTTAACATTTCACACCTTTCAGTGCACTTTCATTTCCATCTACCCTTTCACACTCAGCCCCCAACCCACAATTTGGTCAGAGAAAGCACAGAGACGTGTATATGTGCATTGCGTAAGAGCACCAGATAGAAAGAAAGAAAGAAACAGAAGACACGAAACATGTACTGTTAATAAAAAGCTCCCCACTCAGTGCTGCTGGGTGTCACAATAAATCTTTCATTTACATTTACAATTCACCAGAGTAGCCATTATTATTGGGCAAATATTTACTGACCAAACATAACAATACACATAGTATTGAGACATGCAGAATATGACTACTGGAAAGTTCCAGAACCTTTCCTGCAAGAACATTTTAGTACAGTATGTAGAATATACTATATCTGAGAAAAAATACAGAAATTAAAAACTATTATATTTAATTTAGCCCTTAGAACAGATCTTCTACACTTCACAAGGCTTTATCAACTCAAAACTGTTTCTAGTTCTTATATATTAGGGTATTTCACTGTTAAAAACTGGACATTTCAAAAGTCCTACACTAAAAAATGTTCTGTTTAGGGTCTTTATTTGTATATTTGTTTAAGTATATCCCATGAGATATTTAAGAAGATGTAAGAAAAAAAAACATGAAACCATTACTTGCATTAATAATATTTTATGGTTACTTGAGAATATTCTGTATTTTCTGAAATGCGTGCACCTTTCTGTGGCAAAAGATAGGTTTATGAGTTCAGTTCATTGCCCTAAAACAATGGGCAAGTAAAGTTAACCGGATGTCTAGGTTGTGCTCTGAAAATAATGTGGGCTTTATTGATAATTGTAATAGTTTTGAGGGCAAAGCTGGCCTTTTAGGGCAGGATGGTATCCATCCCACTTAAGAAGGTGCTGTTCTTATTTCTTGCAGCATAACTCATAGACTAACAACAGGCCTAGTTTATCAGTGATAATCTAGAGCTGAGGCCAGAGAGCAGACAAGCAGGCTAAACCGACCATCTGCTAGCTGCCTTGAGCCACTCAGGTTCCACCATATTGAGACTGTTAGATAGCTTACATCTAAAGCACTTATTGTAAATGAGACTACAGTATTTCCTATCAGAGATTTAATGTACTGTACTTGGATTAGACCAAATGAGTATGTAACACTAAATGGACCTTGCCCTGCCGGATACACTGCCCACATCTAACTGACAGAGGAGGAGGCGTTACAGTTATTTACAATGATATTCTAGGTGTCACACAAAAACCTGGATATGAATTCAACTCATTTGAAGGTCTTTATTTTAACATAACATACATGGCCACAAAAGATAAGTTCCAATTCTCATTTCCAATAATTACTATTTACAGACCCCATGGACCATATTCTGAATTTGTAGACTTTGTCTCGGACCTGGTTGTTTCTGTAGATAAGCAATTGTTGGATTCTTTGTGATAATCCACAATATCCTCTGATAACAGCATTTGTGTAGACTCAGTAGGGCTTAATCAGAACATAATAGGACCCACTCATTATGGTAGACACACACTTGAATACATTTAGATTAAATACAGAAAACATAGTCACTCTACCCCAGTCTGAACCTATCTCAGATCATTACCTCAGTTCATTAAAAATATTTCTTAGTCATAATATTGTGACAAGTGAGACCACAGAAAAGGCAGAACACAGACATGAGGAGGCAGGGATGTGGGGAAGTTGCTCTTTACGTCCCGGAGCCAAGTACGGCAGGCTGCAGACAGCGGCGGGGCGGAAGGACGGAGGGTGCATGGCGGTCGCTCTCAGTTAGGGCCCAGGTCGGTGTGCCAAGGCTGAGGATCTTCTTCCTCGCAGATGTTGGCATCTGGGAAAAAAAGAGAGCCAGTCATTAGTCAGGTGGATAGCCTCATCTACTCTCTCTAAAGAGTGGCTGCTGGCTCCTTTTATATCCCTCCATCTCCTCCAGGAGAGTAGATTCCGCCACTGTCATTAGTGGCTGCCAGCCGTGCCAAATTCCCTCGCTCCGCCTTGCACCCACGCACACTCAGGCTGTCCAAAACAATGGGGGTGCTGAACTGGCACTGTTTGTAATAGCTTTGTGATTGTGTAACCCTGGATGGCCATCATGTGCAGCAGTAAAAGACCTTGGTGTGATTATTGACTTCAGTCTCTCATTTGAAGCTCATGTAGATAATATTCAAGTTCAAGTTTCAATTTTCAAGTGGAGTTTATTGTCATTTCAACCATATACAAATACACAGTGAAACGAAACAACGTTTCTCCAGGACCAAGGTGCTACATAAGACAAACACAGAACAACACATAACTACAAGGGGCTACATATTACTTAGGATAGCCTTATTTCAGCTCAGAAATATTGATAAGATAAGAAATATAATGTCACTACAAGATGCAAAAAAAATAGTTCATGCTTTTGTCAGTCTAGGTTGGACTATTATAATATTAGTGTAGTCCTTACTAGAGCCAGATTTGACCACAGCACCCTTATCTTATCATCTTATCCACACTGCAGTGGTTCCTAATAAAATTTCTCATTGATTATACAATACTTCTAATGATCTATAAAATACTGAATGATCTCATGCAAAAGTGTGTGAGTGAACTATTAGTTTCTTATGATCCACGATGCCTGATCGATGCTTTGATCAAAAGGTGCAGGATTTTGTTGGTACATAGAATACGAAGACAACAGCAGGGGCTAGAGTTTTTCTGACAAAGCCGCACAGTTATGGAACCAGTTATGGAGCCAGTATCAGTCTTTAAGTCTAGGCTGAAAACCTGTGAAAATCTGTTTAGTCAAGCCTTTTGTTAATAGTTTTTTTCATAGGTAAAGCCACAGATCTGAAGGGTTCATGGGCATAGAATGTTTTAGTAAACTGAGAAGTTTGGATGCTGTTGCCTCCGCACTCTCACGCCTTCATCCGGAGCCTATTCTGGGAACACTAGGCATGAGGCAGGAATAGGGCAATCTTTTAGAGTAGACGATTCAAAATAATTCACTTTGTTTTTGGGAGGTAGGAGGAATCTAAAGTACTTGGAAGAAACTCATGCAGATATGTGAAGAACATGCTGCACAAACAGTAAATCAAGCTCAGGATCAAACTAGGAACCCTGGAGCTTTAAAGTAGCAGCACTACCCACTGCATCACCCAGTCATCCATGAGTATTAGATGGTAGTACAAGTTTAACTGAGTGATTCATTGTGCTGTAAAAAGGAAGAAGAGAGAGAAGATTGCTAGACAGATGACTCAGACACCTGCTAGACCAAGCAATGTGAGGCCAGTGCAAATCAGAATTAAGCTTTGATCCTTCCAGTTTTCCTTATCTAGTCTTATTCATTTGATTGTCATGGATGGAACTCTAAGGGTGATTGTGAATAGTGGATCAGCATGTAATATCAGCCATGTGAGGTATAATACTCATGACTCAAAGATATTCATACAATGAATGGCTTTATATTAACTCATTAAGATATGTTGCCATATTGTAAAGCGACCTTGAGTGTGCAGAAAGGCGCTATATTAAATAAACTTATTATTATTATTATTATTATTATTATTATTAAGATACATTTGCATAGTAGGGGTTGCATGACTATAAATTTTTACTAATCAATCAAAGTAGTCAGCTAGTCATAGTCTAAAACATTGTGATGTCCCGTATCAACTTTTGCAAAGTTAAAGCCAAAAACTGATTCAAGACATTTCTTTTTAGGCTATTTTATTAATGCAGTAAAATGTTGATAAAAACAGCAGGAATATGTCAAACCGCCCTTCAATCAACAGCCATACACAGGCTACAAATGACCTTTCCAGCAATAGTGCTTCATTAGGCTACACTGTTAAAGAAGAAAAAAATTAGTGCAATAAAGTGCAAAATAATAAATCTGTGTATCATGTTATTCTATCTTAAAACCAATACATTTAAATACAATTAAATATGGAACATTTAATGAGAGTTGTGCATCAGAATTGGAAGCCCTCAGGACCTGACAACAAAGTTGTGGTCATGATCAGGGTGGCTGAGATTTAAATTACTTCGTTGTTTATATCTTTGGAAATACTAAACTCATTAGAAAATATTGCATCTATTCCTTTGGGAGCAGGCGGAAGTGGGATAAAAAAACAACCACACAATGCCCACATCTCTACACTTAACCATAAAAGTGATATGAAAGTGCTAACATTCCATTAAAGCAAAAGAAAAACAAACAAAGACTTTTCCCAGCATAGTTTTACACAATATGAGATTGGAGGATTGGCTTCATCGTCATAGTCTGGAATATTGCCAGACCAACAAAAGTACATTTTGCCTGCTTCCTTTACCTTCTGCCTTGCTACTCTGTTTTCTACTGCCTTGGCTAGTTCACGGATCCTCACAGCAGTGACTAGTGAATGTATTAGTCAACTCTATAGTGGTCAATACAGCCACTAGTGCATAGTAACTTCAATGTGCTGTTACTCCTTCTGCCCTCCAGACTACTCTTTCTGCCCTCCGGAGAAGGCATGGTCGGCTGCTTAGAATGGTCCCGCATGGATAGCCTGAAGACTGCTGTGAGATTGTTGTGGGTGGTTTCAGTAGAATAGACTAAAGATTGCACTTACTGAAAATAGTTTATGCCCAAGTCTCCTCCGTTCTTCAGTGGATAACTTGAATTGAAAACTATAGATTAGAGCTAAAAGCTCTGATAAAATGAAAAAGACCCTGATGAATACTGAAGATACTCTCAATGCACTCAGTAACTTTATATCTTACAGCTCTGAAAGAGTAATGATTCATAGTTCCACTATCCAGTGTGACACAGAAGACGATGGGTTTCTTTTTGAGCATGATTCCTCTCAATGTTTCTTCCTCATATTTTCTCAGGGAATATTTCCTGTTGCTGTTGAATCTCATTGCTCATTTAATTGAATTAGTTATGTTAGTGCTTATTATTAATATTATTAAATATTATTATTAATATTAAGCTAAGAAAAGACTGATACCCACTTAGGAGGAGCTCCAGAGAAGGTATTTTTGCTCAGTAGACTAATTTAGTCTTATTCCAAATTTATTTTGTGACAGGAGATCAGCTGTTGCTGAAAATTAAAAAACCCAAACAATCCAATGTTGCACTGTACCACTGCAGCTCTTCGTCAGTAAAGCAGAGGACTGACCACTGAAACCATTGCCTCATTTATCCCTTGCTCTGTTAAGCTGTGGTTTTCACTATGAATATGGAAAATAACCACTCTGGCCACCCACTCATTCATACAGTGACTACTCATACAACAACCCACACTTTCTCACCCAAACAATGAGAAATCCATTCTGCTCACCTCCCCCTGACTCCACTGCACAACCGAGTTCATGCAAATCCAGATGTTGCTTAATTTAGCTATGCTTTTGTCTGCTCTAAAGTTCACAATAACTTGCATTTCTTCCTTTATTCATTCTTGGTTTATATAACACATGTTGTGTCCTTCTTGCATGGAATATCCAAAATAGACATTCAAATATCTAAATACACCAACCATCCACTTTATTAGGAACATTTGTACAACTGCACATTCATGCAGTTATCTAATTAGCCAATCATGTAGCAGCAGAGCAATGAAAGAATAATCATGCAGATACAGGTCAAGCGCTTCAGTTAAAGTTCACATCAAAAATCCGAACAGGGGAAAAAATGTGCTCTCAGTGGCTTTAACCATGGCATGGTTGTTAGTGCCAGATGGGCTGGTTTAAGTATTTCAAAAACTCTAGTCTGAAATAGTCTCTAGAGTTTGCACAGAATGGTGCGACAAACAAAAAAATCCTGTGAGCAAAGGGTCTGCAGGCTGAAACACCTTGTTGATGAGAGCGATCAGAGGAGAATGACCAGACTGGTTTGATCCTACTTTTTCTTCATTCTGATGTTTGATGTGAACATTAACTGAAGTTCCTGACCTGTATCTGCATGATTTTTTTTGCACTGCTGCCACGTAATTGACTAATTAGATAACTTCATGAATGTGCAGTGGTACAGGTATTCCTAATAGAGTGGATGGTGAGTCACTCTCAACCGTATGCTCAAACCCTTTAAGAGTTCACACAAGCCAACTCACTTGAAATATTGCAGTTGGTTAAGGCTAGACTGACAGGGAAGATTTGGTATCATAGCATTTCTCATATTACATCCAACAAAATCGCTCATGCTTATGAGAGCTCCCACAAATATGCAATGGCATTTGCATAGGAAAAGAGGCGGTTGCTTCCCTTATTACTAAACAATGCATACTAAACATATATGCATACTGCATATATGTTTAGTAATAAAATGTGCTCCACACTGTTCCTTCTGCAATATATTATCCAGCTTTTGTAGATAGAGTTTGGATCCAAAGTTAGCATGGGTTTAGTTCACAATTCATTTTATTTTATTTTTTTAATTATTGATGTGGATCTTTCATTACTCAAGACATTAAAATTTGATTATATAATGTGATTCATTATGGTCTGTTCCAATTTCGGTTGATATAGTTCAGCAGGTTATGTCATAGTCGTTATTTTAAAATCTTCATCCATATGCCCCTTTTTAATTCTGAGCACCTTCCCGTCTAAGAGTATGGGTACTGCCCTGACCTCAAATGTCTTTCCTGTGTTCAGCTGCTGCCACAGATGCGTAAGTGCCATGAGACAAAAAGGCTTTGAGGTAAAGTCAAGTTTTAAAAAAAGAGCCATTGTTAACCCATAAGTAAGGCCCTTAACCTTTAAACTACTCCACTTTTATGAAAGCAGCTACCGTATACATCTGATGTTTTTGCTATGAATATGCATCAGGTGAGACAGAGCTTGTTTAGCAGTATGAGAGCATTGTGGGGATGCTGGGGAACTCCCCAGTGTACTACTCAGTGCTGAACCTCCACTTATGCTAAACCTTCTATAGGCAAAAACTCTACCTAAAGTGACAGGGCAATAGTTCTCACACAGACCACCCTTCTCGCCCCCAAACCCACACACACACACACACACACACACACACACACACACACACACACACACACACACACACACATACGGGAACATTCAACAGAACAAAGCTGAATTCTTGACAACTGGCACATTTTAATTGTGTGTAAAATGCTCAAGACATTAATTGTCTTAATACATACAACTGCTGAATACAGATGTCTATTCCACTTCTTCCACTGTGCTACCACAGTGATTAAACATTAAATACATTCCAGGCAATGATCACACATAACAAATAACAGATATTCTGATTCTGTGGAGCGGTTTAGCTTATGTTGTATAAACCACCTGTTGTAATCACTGTGCGCTCAGAAGCAGCAGATACAGGACTTGCTGTTGTGGAACCAGTCCTCCTTTTGGCATCCACTAATTCCATGGCTTTAATAACCCAGGGCTTCTTTGGGTCTGCACACACTGTATGTCCTTTCACAGTCTTGAATCTTTAAATGCACAGAAGTAAAAAAATAAAAAAATAAATAAATAAACAGTTAGCTTATGACCAGGAGATTTTTTTGGTGTAGGTAAAGTTTAACTCTTCAACCTCCTGACTCACTTATTAATCTGAAAGCATACTATTTAGATTTAAATACTATGAGTTTTTCAGTAACTGCATTGAAACTGATTGGAAAGGTATGCAGTTACGAGAGCGATGTATATAAGTCTGGACCTTCAGTTGCTATTAACTATTAGTAAGGCCAGTTGGTCAAGCTACATTAATGATATAAAACAAGTTATTAGTCAGAAATTTAAACAATAATAATAATAATAACTGTTTCTTTCTACAAAGTGTACTAATTTTTAAACATAGAGCAAGCATACTTACACGACAGCTGTAATGTGGCAGAGGCCTGATTTCTGCATATAGTAATTTTTTATTCTTGAGGCAGGAACACTTGCATTTCTTGTCTTGATACAGACACATGGATTTGTAGTTGCTGTTTGGACAAGAACACAGGAGGGGAAAATGAGAAAATATCATCCCAAATCATTTAGTTTCATCACAGTAGAAAAAGAAAGAAAGAAAGAAAAAAAGGACAAAAAGGAAATGAAACACTGTAAAGCTCCTCACATTTGCAGATGGTGGCTGTGAGCAGCACAGCAAATAGACACAACAGTGCAGTTCTCATCTCTTCATCCGTACCAGACTGATCAGTGAAATACAATAACGACCACCAAGTATTAATTTATACATGCTCAGGACAGGAAAAAGAATGCTTCAAAGCTTCCTACCACAGGCACCCCAACCCCCAGCAGCCTAATCTAAGATACAGAAGCTTCACACCCTAGAGTCAGATGTCACTTTGGTGGAAATTTGGTAAACCCACCTTTACCAGCCCACCTTTCTGATGCTGTCTTTTAAAGATGTGTGTGTGTGTGTGTGTGTGTGTAAGGCTTTAGCTTGTTTCACTATGAAATTTCTGACTGACATGATTTATAGAGCTTATGTCAAAATAACAGTACCTGTATTCCTGGTATCTCAACTGAGATTAATTAGTAGAAAAGAATTGTTTGTGAAAGTCAGATATCACTTTGCTAAAACACTAGCAAACATTTGTTTTACCAGCCCACTTGTGTGTGTGTGTGTGTGTGTGTGTGTGATGGGAGCCCATGAGGATAGGAACATTGGACAGTTCTGACCTTGTGGGGACATTTGGCCAGTCCCCACAAGGAAAACGGCAGTTTGTATTTCAAAAATAAAAAGCCAAAAGGCCAAAAAGATTCCTTTGGTTACTGAGGTTAAGATTATGGTTACATTTAAATGTAGACATTTATTAGCTGCAATAATAAATTATATCAGTGGAAGGTCCTCATAAGGATAGTGAGACAAATGTATGTGTGTGTACTTGACCATTTTTCTGAAATTAAATCTGCTGTTCATAAGGTGTGTTTCAACGTGGAAAGTACCCAACAGTACTCAGATGTATAAAAAATGCCATTATACTACGCATCATCAAGGACACAAGCTCAAATTTACTGTATAGTGTAATTACTTCTGAAAATCTATCAACCTATACATGAACAACTACAGCATAAATAGACAGATCTATAATATTTTGTTTTCTGATTGCAACAGGTATGGTTAACTTGTGTACATTCTTAAGCATTCTGATGCTGAGCTTCTTTGTGTCTAAGTGCTGGTTTCCTGTTTCTGGTTGCGGTTGTAATTGTGTACCGGCTGCAAGTTGACAGTCACTGTGTGGTCAGTCGCTGTGCACACAGGAAATGCACGCAGGGCTGATGACGGATAGAAGACATTTCCAGGTACAGGGCATGCCATTCTAATAATTGTACCTCTACATATTCTGATACAATTTCTTAGAAAAACTAAAAACTCGTTTCATTGTGTACAACCGTATCATGCAGTAGTTCTGGGGTGTAGACTATACCTTGACAACTGACAATCCTTCAGCCTTTTACTCAATAGCAAAAAGCCAAAAATACCACATCATTCTTTTTTTTTGGAAAATTATTAAACGTATATCTTGCTCAAAAGGCTTAATGTATCACTGTATCTTTGAAAAAAGTTGTATCATTACATTTACAGTAAAGTGCCAGTATGCGTTTGTGTCATTTATTCCATGATTACATGGTGTAAGCTTTTCAGCCTCTTGACTAAGGAGATTTGTAGATGTTATAGCTGTGTCATACATATGTAGTCCTGGTATGTTATTTGAGATTAATTATTAGGGAATAATAGTTTGTGACCAGATGGTCTAAACAGAATTCATATTTTCACATCTTTTTTTAATATCAATACTAATTATTTTATAACACTTTTTTTAAATATCAGGAAACAAAATGGAAGGCTGAAAGGGAGCATTCTAAACTTTTGAATGGAGCCTCAAATGCCACTGCATTTGAAGGGAAAGTCATTGTGGTCTTATGGACTGCCATATGACGTTTATCATGTACCACTATATAGACGCATTTCGCATGACACATAAACCGGTAACAGAAATTTCACTAAACTTTACTAAACTCATAATATGACTTTCAATTACATTTTAGCCAGTTGTACAGCTGCTACTAACGTCACAATATCTGCTTACCAGCACACCTTTATGCAACTAGTGGTATAAAATTTATCAGTAAGACGTTATTCCATCATAAGCAATATCTTACATAAAAAGTTCATTTCTTGCATTTAAATATGCTTCGTACTACAATAATTTATATTCCCAACATATAAATGTGAATTTCTAAGATAAAATATGAACTGTAGAAATATAAGTTTATAATATACATTTTTAAATGTATATACTACAAGACAATCAGGGTGAAAATCTGAGGAACTGTTCTATATTATTTTTATAAGCAGCCTCTTAACAGGTTTGATTTATAACTATTTTAGCAGTTTCCCTAAAAAAAAAAAATTGGTCATTTGATTTTGTCCTCTCTGAAAATGTGATGTTGGGTTGTAAGATAATCACAGCACAATCAATACCCTACTTGTAACCATAAATAAAATGTTTCTCTGTATGCACTTTTGGTTGAATGGCCTATGTTTGTTAAACTCTCCAAAGATGGAAAAAATGTCCAAATTGAATACAGTTACTTCTTTTCACACTGTCAAGTGACCTCTTTATGCCATGTAGTCAATGGCACAACTGTTATTTAAAAAGAAAATCCTGTGTGTCATAACATCCTGCCTCTCACATGATTAAATGACTGATGTGAAATCAGCGGAACTAATGCAAGTGACCAAGTTCCAGTTCTTTGCTTACAAACATTAGATCGCTTCCATTTCATCAATGAAATGGAAGAACTTACAGATGGTTACCAAAAAGCCATCTCTTGTCAATTATAACATTCAGTACTTTCATAACATGCAGTACACCACTGGAATTCTGATGTTTCTCTTACGTCCTCCGGCAGTGAGAAGGGAAATCCAGATAGAGCCAGAGAAATTTAGCACATGTTGTATATTCTCCAGTGTCACCCAAATGAGGATGGGTTCCCTTTTGAGTCTGGTTCCTCTCAAGGTTTCTTCCTCATATCATCTAAGGGAGTTTTTCCTGGCCACAGTCGCCTCAGTCGCCTCAGTCTTGCTCACTAGGGATAATTTTGTCTAACATCTAGGACATGTTTGCATGTTTTGTTTCTGTTTGCATGTTTTTCTGTTTCTTATGTTCTGTAAAGCTGCTTTGAGACAATGTTCGTTGTTAAAAGCGCTATACAAATAAAATTGAATTGAATTGAATTGAATATCTGCAGTGTTATCATTTGTTCACAAGATGGCGTCAGATGTTCTTCTCAGTGAAGACAGCGCTGCTTACATTTTTTTCTTTTAATAAATTTCATTATTTTCCCAGCACCTACTATACTAATATAAAGTCTCAGTCCCCCAAAGTAGCAGTGAATAGCAAGTGTATGTGTAAAAATAAAACATTGTCTTTCCAAATTAAAAGCAATGTTCTGATTCTGATTATGTATCTAAAATTAGATCAAATTAACAATTACATCAAGTAATAATCAATATAATCTATGAACAAGAACAACATTTGTAATATATAAATGAGAACAACATTTCAGTATATTGTTCTATTATACTGTAAATATGTGTAATGATGGAAGTACGTGCATCTCATCTAAAAAATTAATTGTATCTTCACTGAAGTGAAGTGACTTGTGGCCAAGTATGGTGACCCATACTCGGAATTTGTGCTCTGCATTTAACCCATCCAAGTGCACACACACAGTAGTGAACACACACCTGGAGCAGTGGGTAGCCTTTTTAACTGCCCGGGGAGCAGTTGGGGGATCGGTGCCTTGCTCAAGGGTCTCACCTCAGTCGTGGTATTGGGAGGAGAGCGCTGGTCATTCACTCCCCCCACCTACAATCCCTGCCGGGCCCGAGACTCAAACCCACGACCTTCAGGTTCACCTTCGGGTTACAAGTCTGACTCTCGAACCATTAGGCCACGACTGTGTTTCGCTCATACATCTTTTGGACTGACAGATGCTCACTGATGAGTTGAGTGCAAATTACACAATATGCTGAGACAGTTTAGGACAATGTATCATTTTATGCATTATTTTTACTTTACAATAATGTACCATTATTACATTACACTAAAAAGGTCAGTGAGTCCCTGTTGCTGTAAAGGTCCACAGTCCATTATGCGATGCCATTTACATTTTTGTCAACTTATTATTATAAGGTTTATCTGGTTAATACCAAATAGAACCTCATAAATTCTCCGAGTTACACCCCTGAGCTGCCGGTGTTCCAGATGCCCACCGCCCAAACACCACCACTCTGGACCTGTCCACCGGCGGCGCCTCATTCTGCCATGAAGACGCCTCAGATGTTTTCTATGGACTACACAAATACACATTTACACACACACACAC
>CM040996.1:12046761-12061966 GCA_022985145.1 Pangasius djambal
CCTTGCCACCGTCGCCTCGGCTTGCTCTTCAGACACACTCTCACACTTCATCTTACTTTTTTGTTTGTGTAAAGCTGCTTTGAGACAATGACATTGTAAAAAGCGCTATACAAATAAACTGAATTGAATTGAATTGAATAAAGTTTGTGACTAACATTAATTTTAATTAATTTAACAAAGCTTTTGTCCAAAGCAAGTTACAAGTTAGGCAGAATACAATGCTGTTAAAAGGTCAGTGATACAAGAGCTGCAATATTCAATTTTAAACAACTGATGAGAAACAAATGCAATACAGCTGCAGAAAAGCAGAAAGAACCATTTGAGAATGTGCTCAGAAGTGCTACAGGCATGATTCACAAGGAAGTCAGCTAAACCAAAAATGACCATCTTATTAACACCTTGTAATAATAGTGACAAACGTGAACAGCTACATTAATTCATCTATTGTAACCGCTTTAGTTTGGTCAGGGTGGAAGTGGATCCGGAGCAGTATCTCAGGAACACTGGGTGTGAGGTGAGAATACATCCTGTATGTCCACTGCAGGGGTCCATCTACCAGTATGTTTTTGGGAGGTTGACAAGTAATGGAACAGCAATAGAGAATACATATACTAGATACACTGCAAAAAATGACACAGGAATTGAACCCAGGCCACAGTGGTGAGAGTGCTGTGGCCTAATCACTAGTCCTCCGGGGACCCTTCTATTATAAGATTACAATAAACCAAAATAAAGATTATTAAGCCTATTTCTAGCTTTTTTTATTTTATTTTATTTTTTTATTATTATTATTATTTTTTACTTATTTCAAGCTTCTAATTATCTTATTATTTTGGCATAAGTCTAGAACATATGTTAATGTGTTAATATATACTTTCATTCAAGTGTTTCTTGAAGTTTGTGACATAATCTACAGATGGGCAATTCATTCTGCCATCACAGAATTGCAAACAGATTCTGATTTTGCACTTGCACCGCATAGTGCAAGTATCAGCAAGCCACAGCTACTGGTTTGGAACTTTATATAGGCATCATCAACCTGTCTGTGCCTCAGTCGCACTGTGTTAAACAAACCTTCACTCATTTTTACAGTCTATGAACTGAAACTGAAAGACTTACACTGCTTTCATGTTTCTATCTAGTGCCATCTAAATGAAAACAGGTTTATCATGGCACCATCGTGTTCTGCGGTGACACTAATGTTTGTGAGTGAGGTTAACTGAAAGAGGAATCCGGATTTTAATCTGGACTGAAATATAGACATACAGTGAGCTGCCATGACATTGCAGTTGGAAGATTGCTGACAGCCCAATGACTCAGTTACCAGGGATGTTGGAAATACACAAGAACATTAATAGTGCTGCAACTTCCTGAGCTGCGGTTTCCAGCAGATGTGTGTGTATTTGCATTAGTCTTTTGTATGCATCACCTCAACCTCATCATATGCCTTTCTGAGAAAACACATCAACATATAATGCACAGTCTAACACTTAACTCTTTCACTGAAGTGAACTTTCTTAAGCAAAGATGTATCGTCACATTTGCATGGTTATGACATCTGCGTATGACATAGTATGACATTATGTCTTGAGATTAGCGTCAAGTGTGGAGTGTTTTGACAGAATGCGTGACCACAGCAGTTCTTACAAACATACATAGTAATCATGAGATTTGAAAAACTATACACTCACACTATATGGCCAAAGGTTTGCGGACACCTGACCATAACACTTGACATCCAATTCCAGATTTAATTTGCTGCTATAATAGCCTCCACTCTTCTGGGAAGGCTTTTCCCTAGATTTGAGAGCGTGGCTGTGGGGATTTACCCATTCAGCCATAAGAGCATTAGTGAGAACTGATGTTGAATACGGGGGTTGAGGCTTGGGGCGCAGTTTGATAACAAATCAATAGAAATCAATATTCTTTTTTATATAAATTTTTACTACTTTACTTTCCTTAACAATTTCAAAGGCTAGATATAGATAGCATTATTATGAAATGAAACAGATTAAAAATGGGGTCATATAGTCGTGGATCTTTTAGCATACCCAACCAGCTATGTGTCTTGATGGGGATTTCCTCTGAAGTTCCTCTGTGTGATAATGACTAAGCTTCCAAGTCACCAAGACTGCTTGTGTCTGCGAGAGCCTAAAATAAATTTCTGGGTTTAAATATAGAGTACAATCAAAAATTCCACATTGTGAAGCATGACATTAGTCTGTCTCAGTGATTCTAATAATTTACCCTTGAGCATCCTACAAATGTCCTAGTATTACAATGCGTTCGGGGAAATTTTCATGTCTTTATCTCCATAAAGGAGGTCTCATAGTTTTTGAAGTTTGTGCTCCCACTGAGACAACATTAACTAAAAAGTGGTTTATACACTCCCCTTTTTAGCACAAAACTGCTAATCAACGATGAAATCATTATATGAAAGACAGGACCACAGAACTCATTTTCATGCCCATCTGGATTGAAGAAGAAATAGTCATACTGCTGTACATTATCTATAGCTGAACATGATTTAATAAAAACTAAATACACAATATTACAAAAATTAAGTGGGCACGTGACCTCTCACACCTACTGTATATGTGCTTACTGAACATCCCACTATAGATTAAGTCCCCCTTTGCTGTTATAATAACCTCCACTCTTCTGGGAAGGAACATGGCTGTGGGGATTTGTGCCCATTCAACCACCAAAGCATTAATGAAGTCAGGTACTGATGTTGGACGAGAAGTCAACATTCCAAGCATCCCCAAAGTGTTCAGTGGCCACTCGAGGTCTTCCACACCAACCTTGGCAAACCACTTCTTTATGGACCTCGCTTTGTGCACGGGGCACTGTCATGCTGGAACAGATTTGGGCTAGGCCCTTGGTTCCAGGAAAGGAGAATTCTTAATGCTACAGCATAGGAAGACATGGTATACAATTGTGTGTTTCAATCGTTGTGGCAACAGTTTGGGGAAGGCCCACTGTATCATGGTCAGGTGTCCATATACACTACATAGTCAAAAGTTTGTGGGCAGTCTAACTGCTCAGGACAAACAAGAGACTCAAAACTATCACAAAACATAAAAACAGCAATTGATCATCCAGGTAACTCACAGTGTTAAGAATCAAGCATTCAGTTATTATTGTGTCTTGTGGACCATATGTACACATCTGCTACGTGAAATAGCTTATTCAGGGCAGTACTCAAAAAAAAAAAAAATTTATATAAACTTGTGACCCCAACAGTAAGGGTCATGGTCAGGTATCTACAAACTTTTGGCTATGTAGTGTATTTTTAGCCATATGATTTATAATAACATATTTAAGTAATATTATAGAAGATTTTGTCTTGCTCAAAAGTAACATTTGAAACACGTAAGCTAAGAGTCCTTTATTACACTGCTAAGCCTTGGGTTGAACCACAGGGTGCTGGTTTCAAAAAAAAAAAAAAAAAAAAAACCTTTAGCAAACCTGACCACGCTTTCTACTTATCTGGTGTCTATATCATAACGAGATGACATCTTTCAAAGATTAAAAGGACATCTGCATTTGCTGTTAACAAATATCTTAAGTTCAGATTCTTTTGGATTTTTTTTGGCACCACCAATAACACCAGTGGTCATAAGAAAAATATAGAATGCCTTGAATAAGTGAGACGGGGCTGATTTGTTTCTAGCCCAGACTGTATATGAGCCCCAGTGAGTGTAGTAAATGGGAAGGAGGTGTATTATTATGTTAGCTGTTTATCTGTCTTTAAGTGTGTTTAATAGTTTGGCCCACATCATTCTTATTATCAATGAATCTGTGTGATATAATGCACTACTCCACCTGCTCAACTATGTACTGCTAGTTTTGTTGTCAAGCAATTGATAGATACTCTATTCTAGATATTTTAATCCTCCCATCTAATATCACAACCAGTCTACTAGTGTCTACAGCTTCTAGTTTTGAAATCCACCAAATTTACAAAAACACAGTCCACTGCAAATCCAATGTTAACCCTGACTACCACAATCAGTCCACAACACTGCCGGAAGTAGATAAAGGAACTAAAGCATCAATTTAGAACAGTGATTAAGCCCGCTAGCCTGAAGACTATCTTGCATGATTGCAAAGGAATGTGTCATGGCGCATTGTGACAAAGATGTTTGCAAGATATTCCATCTGTATTATTCATAACATGATTAAATGCACTTCCCTAATTCTGAGACAATATAAAGGATCGTGGCCTGAATAAGTGCAGTATAAAGGAAGGACAGTAGATTTAAGACATACTCCAGTGGTATAGACCTCATCAGCAAGGATGCATTTCTCTCTGACACCTCGCCAGTTGGTCTTTCTCTTTTACATAATCACACTTCTGTTCAGCTGCGTACTTGGAGGTGAGTGTTCCTAGTAAACATGCACTTAAAATAAAATCTTCTATGTGTGTATATGCATTACATTTGCACATCTTGTATGACAGGGTTCATATATCTAACACCTTGAATTTTGTTGTACTGCAGTGCGCTCCAGTGACAACAAGCTGCAAACATGCTGTGCACACGCCAGTACTGGATATTTTTCACCAGGCCGTGTAGCGAAGTGTGCCTACACTGAGAAATCAGGCCGATGTCTTGAGGCCTATGTGTAAGTAAATAAACTTTTAGAAGAAACTTACTTTTCATTTAGAATAAAAATGTCTTCACTGTATATTATGTGTCAATATGAAAGATGACAAAATCAAAAAGGTCTTATAATTTGCACACACACACACAAAAAAAATCAATAGTTAATATTCACACCATTCTCACTTGTTAGAATTCCATAAAATGTTGGATACAATCTGATAGGTTTAGTCAAAAGTGTATTTTAATAGATTTGTAGTTTGTGAGCACTGTGAACAAATTCATTTTCTTATCCAGAATCTCAATTTGTGCAGGTTTTTGTTCAAGAATAAGAGGCTCCATTGCAGCAGTGTAAATGCAGATAGGATCAATGCAACACTGGCAACATTAGAAAAGGTAACTGAACTTCTACTTTTACAAAAATAGTTGTATTTCACTGTTTTGTTGGCATATACATATACTGTATATACACACACACATATGTATAGATATATAGAGATAGATAGATAGATAGATAGATAGATAGATAGATAGATAGAAACTTTATACTTTATTATAAATTTTATTATAAACCTTAAAGCCAAATTTCTTAATTTTCTCCCTCTCTTCAACATATCCAAAAGAATGGAATATCATGTTTGGGCAGGTCCAAGAGCTGACATCTACAAGCAGGAAGACAATAAGGTTCCAGCTGTTATGCTGCATACTGTTCTTATATGAAATAATTGTTCTGCTGACATGCCAGTACTATGGAAGGACAAAAATGACAAAAAGTTATGTATTTTTGTATTCCTGCATATTACATTATTGTATTATTAGTATTTATTTAATTTTATGTTGAACATAAACTGGATATGTATTCAATATTTATTTATCGAACATTTTACTTTACAAGCATTGTGTGTATTTGTGGAAATTATTTATTTTGTTATTGGGTCATATAAGATACTAAATACATTAAAAGTATTTTTTTTAACGTTCATATTCAATAAATAATAAAATTCTGGAATAAGAGCTTTCTGCTTTCATGAATGCATGTTTTATGTAAGTATTTTATTAACCATCAAACCATTAAACACAATGATATGGAATGGATCCACAATGGTGAATGAATTAAAAATACTACTACTACTACTAATCTAATAATAATACTAATACTACTTATAATAAGAATAAGAAGAAGAAGAAGAAGAAGGAGAAGAAGTTAGTTTCTTAACACTGTGATAGGCTCTGGGCTCTGGGATCTGGGACTCAGCTTCTCTGCTTCTCTGAATGAAAGTTCAAATACTAGGAGTGCCAAAGTTCCTCACCCTTTCTGCTCAGCTTAGCCCAGATGTACTCACTATATGGCACTTTTAATCACTTTAGACAAAAATGTCTGCTAAATGAAAAAATGGAAATGTTAGCTATGTGCAGCACGTAGCTCCAGGGTCCTGGGTTTGATCGTGAGCTTGGTTTGCTCTTTGTGTGGAGTTTTGCATGTTCTCCCTGTGTCCACTTGGATCTCCTGTGCTCTAGAGTTGCTATAATGATATTTCTACAGTTAAGTTAATTCGGACTTAAAAAATAAAGATTACTGTGACGAGGAGGAGGGAGGGGCCAGGCTGAGAGGATACATGCCTGGCACTGAGTTGTCTAATCAGTGGGAGAGAGTGATAAAGGAGAGGCTGGAAACCCCTGAGAAAGAGAGAGAGATATACACGCATTTTATGTTTGTGCTACGTTTGTTTCTGTTATGTTTGAATTGTGTTTTTTTATTATTAAACTTTACATTGGAGTTCATTCGGTTCCCACCTCCTCCTTACGCACCCTTGACGTTTATTACAATTACTTTTACACATAAAATCTCTTTGGTATTCAAAATATGATAAAAACTATGACTACATTAAAAAGTGTAGCAAGAACACTATGGCAATTTTCAGAAGCAACTCTTTGTTGATTGCTCTAATTATTTTGTGGCTAGTTACTGATTAATGTTAGAGATTACATAAGAGACTGCGTAAATCAGTGTTTATCTATAAGTCACTAATAACAATTTTTTTTTTGTTTTAATGAAAATTCTGAAAACAACTCCACAGGAACAAGGGCAATGATGACTTGTTCATACTTATTGTAAAGCTTCTAAATAAATCTTAATGCTACTAAGCGTGTTGTTTTTGGTATTTTGTGGTGTTGACACATTTATGTGACTATGCACGTGGAAATGGTAATCTGACATGTGAACTGACATTCACATGCAAAACACATGAGAAAATCATTTGGAAAAAAAAACACTTTTTAAGATACTGTAAGTCAACATGTGACACATTATGAAACAGTAGTTGAAGTGTCTAAAAACTACTAGACTGTGTGAATCGTGTAAAATTCATCTGATTCTTCTGTAAAGTGTAGCAGAGATTAACACTACTCTATTTGTCATTTTCTTACATAGTGACTTGTGATGTATTAATTTAATGGAGCTGTTTCTTATGGATTCAGTGTTTAGGAACTGTTTTAGTAGGTTGCCCATTCAAGTTTAAAGGTTAATATGAGTCACAGACAAGTCATAGCAGTGTTCTGCTTTAAACGAGCTATGAGAAAATTCTAGAGCTTCAAATCACATGACAGCCTTTGTAACAGTTAAACTGTCATACAGATGAGGACAGAAGGTTGCATTTAGAATTTATCTACAACCCTAGACTCAACCCTATCATCGCTGACCTACTCTTGGATAAACTAAGCCAACTTACTGTGTCTCCATTTGTCTGCCACTGGAATATCACAGGAAGCAGTACATCAGGGTGGGTGACCAAATCTCAGACCCGTTTGGTGCTCCACTGGTGTACTCCCTATACACTAATGACTGTACTTCTAAGAGTGACACTGACAAACAAGTCAAGTTTTCAGATGACTCCTCACTGGGAGATCTCATGTCAAAAAATTATGAGTACAAATAATAAACAACATCAACAGCTGTAATTTCTACAACAGCTCAATAAATATTGGCTGCCACAGAAGCTGCTGATTCTATTCTACACAGACACATTTCCGTCTGATTCACTTATGTAACTTTTCAGTTCAAGCATAAGCCACAGTGCATTGTGCAAAGTGCAATGAAATCACTCACTACCAGCTTTTTCCACTCATAGAGTGTGAACCCTTTACATCACAGCCACTCCTTTTTCCAGCATTTCCCTTTACAGTGGAAAAAGACAGAAGATAGACTTTATTGCCACATACATACAAGTACAGTGAAATTCTTTTGTTTGCATGTACTACCATTTTAGGAGATAGAACCGCTTTTAAAATAGAATAGCCGATAAATTTTAATCTATTTAATTTATAATAGTTTTTTTTAATAGCTTAGACCACATTGAATGGTCTAGATTGAAAATGCATAACATGTCATTGATAATGCCCTGAACTAGATTTTGTAGCTGTGCCAATGCTCCAAGAGCATATTTGGCAAAATTATTAGTGCACTTAGTTGGATTTGTTTTTTCAGCATTAGCATGCTAAGAATTGAAATGCAATGTGCAAATTTGCTTTTAATGTTATTACTATATGACATTTCTATGTTAGATATAGAACATAGAACTGTATAATGGACTTGAATAACTGTCAGTAAGTCAATAAAAGCACTCATTTAGTAAATAAGAAATTGTCCTCAATACATATCAGTTTTTATATCTCCTAAATTTTCTTTAATGTTTGTGGTGGATGTGATTTTAATTAAGTTTATTACAAGAAATTTAATATAATCATTATCTCATTATTATCATTATTATAATCATTGTTTCAAGTTAACTACCTACATTAGACTTATTATATTATATTATTATATATTATTATTATATTATATGCACCGATCAGTCATAACATTAAAACCACTGACATGTGAAGTGAATAACATTGATTATCTCATTACAAGGGCACCTGTCAATGGGTGGGATACATTAGTCAGCAAGTGAACAGTCAGTTCTCAAAGTTGATGTGTTGGAAGCAGGAAAAATGGGTAAATGTAAGGATCTGAGCAAGTTTGACAAGGGCCAAATTGTAATGGCTGGGTCCACGCATCTCCAAAATGGCAGATCTTGTGGGGTGTTCCCGGTATGCAGTGGTTAGTACCTACCAAAAGTGGTCCAAGGAAGGACAACCGGTGAACCAGCGACAGGGTCATTTGTGCATAAGGCTCATTGATGTCTGTGGGGAGCGAAGGCTAGCCCGTCTGGTCCAATCCCGCAGAAGAGCTACTCTAGCACGAACTGCTGAAAAGTTAATGCTGGCTATGATAGAAAGGTGTCAGAAAACACAGTGCATCGCAGCTTGCTGCGTATGGGGCCGACCCCTGTCCACTACCAAAAGTGCCTACAATGCACAAAAAAGAATGAACAAACCACAGATCTACAGTGTACTAATACATTTTGCCCATTTTCTCATAATTCTTCAGTCTAGGCAAATTGATAGTGAACAGCAACCGAAGATGATGGCACAGAAATGAAGTGATCGATCACATGAAACTGCATGAGCCTTTTGTCCTAAGTGAACACTTGATTCTGAGCTTATTTCACTTGGAACTTTTTTAAAACATTAGATATGAATTACTCCTCTTCCTGCCCCAAATAATGATTTCAACTGATGTATCTCAGGCTACAGATACATTTTAAGAATAATTTTTTGAACCAAACTCTACCTAGCCCTGTATCATGCACTCACTTACTTTAGGTAACCACTTTACTGGTCACATAACCTATCACAGGAATACTGGGTGTGAAGCAAGAATATATCCAAACGGACACCAGACCACTGCAGGGTACCATGTGCACACATTATCACACACTCATTCACACCTAGGGGCAATTTCTTATGGGCAGTTTGTTCATTCATTCATTCGTTCACTCGCTCACTCACTCAGAGGTTGGAGGAAACCTACACAGACATGAGGGGACGTGCATAGAAACGCCACATTGATAGTAAACTGAGCTCAAACCAGGGATGCTGGAGCTGTGAGGTGGCAATTCTATACTATCCATGTATGTTTATTACAAAGTGTGTATTTTTGCATTAGAAACAGGTGTTATTTGAGAATACAGTTTGGTATGCTATGTGGTACTAAATTTGTGTTATTGTAGATTTTCCTGTCAAAAATATTTTTCGCTTGAAAGCCATTAGATTCTCCACAAAGAATGACTTAATCTAGATTCAGTGCAAGTATTCAACAGTTTTTATTATAGTAGAAATTATGCAATGGAATACAACAGTTTCAACAGAGATTGTGGGCTTCTTGTTACGTACCACAAATAATGACTTTCACCCAAAACTGGAAACTACCCAGTAGAGCCATTTATGGTGACTGGTGGGGAAACACATGTCCTGTTAGCAAAAAAAAAAAAATGCTCTTGGGAAAGAGTGCTGCCTCACACTTCATAGTTCCTCTTTTTCTGATATTTAAGGTCACAGCTTGATCTTGAAAAATCAGTTGCTCTTTCAGAAGGGATAGAGGACAGCTGAGAAAGTGCAGACTAACACAGCACTGATGAGGAACCCGGCTGCCATAGTTGTTATTGCTTTTAGCATCTGGATTGCAACAGGTAGTGTAATCTGTTCCACATATTTGACATAGTTGTACTGTTGTGTACTTGGGAATGAGACACTACTGAATGTTTTAAAGCATTAATAAAAAAAAAGATGTGATTTTTATTCTAAAATGTGCTCCATGTGCTTTGCGCGTGTTTTCATTTAGATGCAGAAAAAGTGAGCCCCTGCTGTGTTGCTGTCTCCAGATTCATGGAGAAAGTTACCATCACAGGTTATAGATTACAGGAGAAAAACCTTCCATGCGTTAAAGCTGTCATGTAAGTACAGTCTCACAAAAACCAACACAACATATAAACACTACAAATACAAAAAAAATCTTTAAAAAAGAAGAAGAAACAGTGTATATACACGGTACTAGTGTATTCCTCATTATAATGACTTGTATTTTACAGTTTTCAGACAGAAAGGGGACAGTTCTGCATTGATCCATCTCAGCCCTGGGTGAAGAGGAAGATCATTGAGTTTAGGTAGTTTTTCAGAAATATAAGTCACAAAATTGATATACAAGATATAAAGCATAAGATAAATTTTTAACAGAAGCGTGTTTAGCCCCATGACATTCACGCAATTTTTTGTTTTTCTTATTCTCTAGGAGGTCACAAAAGAACAAAATGTCTCCAACCTCGGCCTCACTGCGTCTGACCTCAGCACCACACAATTCAACTGTTAGCACTCAGAGGGCGAAACAACAAACCACAGCTCACTTCAGAGAATAAAAAATTGCAGTGATTGTAAAAAAAAAAAAAAAACTTTAATATTTAAAGCTATAATTATTTTGTATTCATGCCCAGTTTATTTAAAATATTTATAACTGTAAAAAATGTATACCATATATATTTATAACTGAAAACCAATGTTTGTCATTGTTTTGTTGTTGTTTGGCTACAAAAAGAGAAACCAATAAAATTGGTTCAGTCTGACTTGTAAGTGTGTACAGTGTTGAAAAGGTTTAGTGGACTATAAAATAAGAACTAAAAATAAGAACAAGTAAACCTATTACTAGGATGAAATGTTCTCATACTATTCCAAACACGAACTAAAAAAAAGTTAATTAAAAGCAGTTAATTAGATAGATGCATAGATCACATTATTAATCCCAGTGGGAAAACCACACAGTACAACAGCAGCCAAAAAGCAGAGTGAGCAAGCAAGAAATATTCAATATGTAATAGAAATAAATATATTGTGTAAAAATGATAAAATATAGAATATACAGTGCAGGCCCATTTTTTCCAACATTTTTTGTTGCAGCCTCATGCTAAAATTTTTTATGCTTTATGCTTTAATTTTTTTTTCCACATCAATCTACACTCCATACCCCATAATGACAAAGCGAAAACCAGATTTGTGATAACTTATTATAACTTACTTAACAAATTTATTAAAAAGAAAAAAAAAGAAATATCACATTGACATAAGTATTCAGACCCTTTGCTATGACACTTGAAATTAGCTCAGGTGCATCCTATTTCTCTGGATCATCTCTGAGATTGATACACTTTGATTGGAGTCCAACTGTGGCAAATTCAATTGATTGGACATGAATTGGAGAGGTACACACTTGTCTATATAAGATCTAACAGCTGAAAATGCATTTCAGAGCAAAAACCAAGCCATGAGGTCAAAGGAAGTGCCTGCAGAGCTCAGAGACAGGATTGTGTCAAGGCACAGATCTGGAGAAGGCTACAGAAAATTTCTGCTGCATTGAAGGTTCCCAAGAGCACAGTGACCTCCATAATTCTTAAATGGAAGAAGTTTGGAAAAACCAGGACTCATCCCAGAGCTGGCCACCTGGCCAAACTGAGCAATCAGGGGAGAAGGACCTTGGTATAAGAGGTGACCAAGAACCCGATGGTCACTCTGCTTAAGCTCCAGAGTTTGTATGGAGATGAGAAAAACTTGCAGAAGGTCAACCATCACTGTAACACTCCACTGACCTGGGCTTTATGGCAGAGTGGTTCAACTAAGTACTGAGTTAGGGGTCTGAATACTTATGTCAATGTTATATTTCATTTTTTTCTTTTTAATAAATTTGCTAAGTTATCACAATTCTGGTTTTCGCTTTGTCATTATGGGGTACGGAATGTAGATTGATTTGAAAAAATAAATTAAAGCATTTTAGCATAAGGCTGCAACAGAACAAAATATGAAAAAAAAATGAAGGCGTCTGAATACTTTCTGTATGCACTGTAACGTAAATATAACCACATATACCAAAGTCCTCTGAATAAATGTAAATGACAGTGCAGTGATTCCAAGAGTAAATTTATGATTTGTAGATTTTCACATGTGATCATACTGGTAACATCAAATCAAGAAAGAATATAGTGTGGTGTAAAGATAAAGCTTCAAAATGGAAGTGTTTTTAGGTAACAAAACAAGGGCTTGTATGATCTAAAAACCAATTTGTCCTTTCCAAAAATTCTGTTTGCTGTCTACATACTAATATTCATTGTAGATGTCTAGAGATGTTTGGATGAGATATGAGGCATATCTAACACCCCATAGCTTTATGTATTTTCCTGTAAGCAAAAAAAAAAAAAAAAAATCTATAAAAAGAAAAAAAAATCTATAAAAAATATAAAAGCAGCAAAAAGTGCTATAGGTATTAGTGTAGTTCAAACATTTAACATTTTGGGCTGCAAAGGTTTTCTCTTCATGCTCCTTGTCTCTATAGAGTTAGGTAATAAATCTGACAACACTATAGCAAGCAATTATAATGCAGATTCATTCTAAAGAGTTGGAATGTTCATGCATGTTCTTTTTTCTTTTTTCTTTTTCAAATCTTTGTCAACTGTCAATCTCCAGACATGCTTATTTCTGCTGACTACGTTCCTGGGGGCTCATTGTGGGCTAGAGGTGTTAGCCATATTTTAAAAACATGGTCAATAGCACAGACAAGATACAGTGCTACAGTGGGGTAAAGTTGACGCACTACTTTTTTCCCCTCTTGCTCTGGCTCAGTAATAAAAGAGAAGCATTCTCACAGTTAACAACCAGTAGCTGAGTGAAACCAACCCACTGAAAGATCTACCCACCGAGAACCATGCTGGATTGCAATAAAAATTGGCACACTTTTTTGGTTGTGCTGCTTGCACTTTTTGGATGCATCACTGCTACAACTGGTAACTGTAAGTATCCCTACAGGACAATGCATCACTAAAACCCTTCCCTGTAAAGACATCTATATTCATCTAGAAAAAAAAGACAACTAAAACATGTTTAGAGGACAGACAGTACATGAACTGTGAAATTGCATACAGTTAAGGCATTCAGCATTTGTAGAAATTTGTTTGCTGTAGGACATTTATGCTACCTTATGTGCTACATTCATGTGTTAAAAATGCTTTACAGCTTGTTTAAATGCAAAACATCTGAGAGTGTTGTTTTAAAGATGGGTATGTTTGAATTCAGATGTTTTACTTTGGCATTTTGATACTTTGTCAGCTACAATTGAATTTCATCACATAAAAACAGTTATTTTGTAAAAATAGAAATAAAAAAAAATAAATTCTCTTCCAGATCGTCGACCTACTAAAGTTGGTCTTGTGTGCTGTGAGGCAGTCTCCAAAGCAATTATACCAACTTCTATAAAGCTCACTGCATACAAGCGCCAGAACGCCCTGAAACCTTGTGTGGAAGCTGTCATGTAAATCCTCCTGACACTCTATAACATTTAACTTTTTTTAAATAAAATTCTCTAAAAGACTGTGGAATACTAAAAAGACAAACAAAACTTCTTTTCCTTTCCCATCAATTCTTTACAGATTTTTCTCGGAGAATGAAAAATATTGCTCTGACCCTGCTGCACGCTGGATCCCAAAGAAACTGAAAGGTATTGTACTAACATCACCCTACCAAGTCACTCTACCTTTCAAACTACTACTCTAATGTCTGCCTGTCTGATGTCACTGTTTATCTTAAAGGGATTAATATGTAAAAATTAACATAACACATTCTAAGACTGAAACTTGAGATTGTAATAATTATAGCACATCATTAACTTGAGGGTAAGTCACTGACTGATGATCTTTTCTAGCATGTAACGCAAATTGTTTGAAATATTATAATATCAGTATTGTGCACTTAGGTTTATGAATTAAAAAGTTAAATTTAATACCATTTTTCTAGATTGGTAGCATGACTACCAGATATGCTGGATTTAAATTATCTGATCTATCTTACAGGTTTGCCAGAGATCAAGGAATGAAAATGCCAGACAAATCGTTTGCAGCCACCTTCCTTTTGCCTGCAATAATTTTGACATACATAAAAAGCAAAAAAAAAATAAAATAAAATAATAATAAATAAATAAGTTGCATTACTTCAAACAGTTTTAAATACAATGCAAGGTAGAATGTAGACAGTTTTGCATGACTCATAAATGAATGTACACCTACGATGACTGTAAGCTTTGCTGTAACCCTTTATATCACTTTATTTTAATGTGATTCCACTGGTTTAATATAGTCTAGAGTTTAAATACTGTGAGCTCTTAAAGTTACTTGATTAATGAAAATGATGATGCATAGTAGTTTGGTTCACCCTTAAAATTTCTTAGTTTTTGAAAAAGGACATATATACTTATTTTGTGTAAGTGTACTGAATTCTTAGAAGCCTCAAGGCTTCTTTGTTGTTCCCCTATGTAAACTCCTACAAATGAGTGTTTTTCTATCAGTAAGGATCCCAAGTAGAATGCTACTATCACACGTAACTGATTTTGCTTCAGTAAGTCCAGAGAGAGCTGACGAGTGTTTGCTTCACCTAATCTGATGTGTAATATCTGTGTCATATATTGCAATATTTGTGATATTTGCAGAATATTTTATAACCAATGTCTACACTTTCATCAGTGAAACAGTCTACATAATAAAACACCATTGCCTTGCAAAAAAAAAAAAAAAAAATTCTCCTTGCACTTCAACAACTAATAACTTGATCTGATCTAATCAATATATTTAATATACTCAATGTTTATATTGGTACTGCATACTATGATTATTATTACTGGGAAACAAGAC
>CM040996.1:12062066-12078015 GCA_022985145.1 Pangasius djambal
AGGAAGGCCAGATTAGAGTTTGCCAAACGACATCTAAAAAAGCCTTCACAGTTCTGGAACAACATCCTATGGACAGATGAGACCAAGATCAGCTTGTACCAGAGTGATGGGAAGAGAAGAGTATGCAGAAGGAAAGGAACTGCTCATGATCCTAAGCATACCACCTCATCAGTGAAGCATGGTGGTAGTGGGCATGTATTAATCAATGATTTGTACCCAGATCATTTTGGCACATGAGCAGTTACATGAAGACAAGAAACATTACACATGCCCATATATACACACACACACACACACACACCTCGATCAGCTATAACATTAAAACCACCTGCCTGGTATTGTGTAGGTCCCCCTTGTGCTGGTAAAACAGCTTTGACCAGTCAAGACATGAACCACTGAAGGCACCGAGATGTTAGCAGCAGATCTTTTAAGTCCTGTAAGCTGCGAGATGGGGCCTCCATGGATCAGACTTGTTTGTCTAGCACATCCCACAGATGCCCAACCAGACTGAGATCTGGGGAATTTGGAGGCAAGTCAGCACCTTGAACTCTTTGTCATGTTCCTCAAACCATTCCTGAACTATTTTTGCAGTGTGGCAGGGTGCATTATCCTGCTGCAAGAGGCCACTGCCATTAGGGAATACCGTTGCCATGAAGGGGTGTACTTGGTCTGCAACAATGTTAGGTACGTTTAGCATCCACATGAATGCCAGGACCCATGTAAAAAAAAACATGATTCATTGCGCCATGGCCCAGTTCTGATGCTCACGTGCCCCTCGAAGGCGCTTTATATAGCCAGCATTAACTAACTTACTGGTGTTGATTAGTTAGGCTGAATATTTTAGATAAGTAATAAAAAATATTATATATATATATATATTTATATTATACAGTCAGGTCCATAAATATTGGGACATCGACACAATTCTAACATTTTTGGCTCTATACACCACCACAATGGATTTAAAATGAAACGAACAAGATGTGCTTTAACTGTCAGCTTTAATTTGAGGGTATTTACATCCAAATCAGGTGAACGGTGTAGGAATTACAACAGTTTGCATATGTGCCTCCCACTTGTTAAGGGACCAAAAGTAATGGGACAGAATAATAATCATAAATCCACATTTTTGGCTCTATACACCACCACAATAAAAATATTGATTAATATTTGAATAAATATGATTCAGATTTTCTCTTCAGGCTAATTTGTCTGGCTCCCTATAGAACAGGTTTATACATCTGACAGTGTCATAGCAAACAAGCATATGTCTGGCAATTTTTTTGAAGGCATTGACATTTTCCTGTATACCCTGTTTGCAAGTTGTCTTCTCTCCTTCTGCTGCAAGCATGCACATTTTTGCTGACTGTGTTCCTGGGGGCTCAGTACAAGGTAGATGTGTGGGGCACATTTTTAAAATGTTGTCAGGCTCTGTATAAAAACAATGGTGTATATGCAGAGGTGTTTTTGACACACTTTTTATTTATCTCTTTCTCTGATTTGGAAAAAAAAAGATTTAACAGCATCATTCTACTGATAACTATGCTGGAATGGGATTTAAAAAAAATGTGCACTGATTGTGTTTTGTGATTGTGCTGCTCATGCTTTTTGGATTCATCAGTGCTGTACCTGGTAACTGTAAGTATCCATGCAGGACTTGTAAATCTTTCTCTGTGAAGGAGTCCATCAAGAAAAGCAAACTGAAAATGTGTTTTGGGAATATACAGTACATGCATTTTCATTTACATTTCTGGCATTTGACAGATGCCCTTATCCAGAACAACCTACAACATACCACATACAACAACATACACAAAACATTGTAGAATTATTAATTTAAATATAGTTATTTCATTCAACAGTTGTGGATATTTGTTTCCTAGGGAACATTTATACTGATTTATACTTCACTGATGATAATGTTTATTAACCAAACAGTTGATAGTGTTGCATTATAATGTTTCACTCCATCCATGAGTAAAAAAATAAGAGCATAACCACCAATATGAACTAATGCCCTAAATAATTTTGGTGGTTAACTGGTAAAATTCATTAGTGAGGCTGAATTGTGGGTGTGCACTGACATGCACATGTACAGCATTTAGCAGTTTCCCTTATTATTCGATAATGGAAGAGGAAAGGAAGGTTGATCATAACATGTAGGAATCTTAGTAGTGAAGCATGGCCACCCCTCAATTATTATTATTATTATTATTATTATTATTATTATTATTATTACTACAGAGTAACTGCTTAATATATTATCTATGTCTAAACACAACTTCCATAAGACCACGCGGCCTACAAATATGGCAGCCACGGACTCCAACTCCCATCACACATGTTCTAACTCACACGATTACTGATCACAAACAACTGGACTCAATCACAGCCACAGTATTTAAGAACACTCACTCCACTCACTCATTGCAAAGTATATGCTCTGTGTTTGAATATCAGTCATTACCAAGCCTTATAAATTGTCATGATCTTTTTCTGGTTTCCTCATTTTTGCTCTTGCCTAGCCCAGTTAATACTTTCGCCTGTGCCTGATCTTAGCCTATTCTCTGACCCTGATTTTGCTTCATGTATCTGCAAGCCTTGACAACCTTATAAAGCCCAGAAACCAAGTCCCAAGTAATATTTCCCCCTGAATATCAGAAATTTCAAGAAATCTTCAGCAAAGTCAAAGCCAGTGGGCTACCGCTGAACAGCTCTTACAACTGTGCCATTTACCGCTTTAACCGCATTTACCCCTTGTCTGCCAAAAAGACTCAAGCCATGGATATGTGTACATTCGCCCCTCACCATCAACAGCATATGCAGGCTTCTTTTTTGTGGAGAAGAAATTGGGCGCATAGACTTGCATAGACTATTGAGGTCTAAATCAAATCACTGTCAACTATCATGTTCCCCTACCACTAGTCCCTGCAACTTTAGAACAAATGCAGGAGGCCAAAATCTTCGTGAAACTGAATCTCAGAGGGCATACAACTTGGTGCATATCCATGAAGGGGAAAAGTGGAAAATGGCCTTTAGCACCACCACTGGCCACTTCGAATACTGCGTCTTGCCATATGGACTCTCTTCAATGCCAGCAATGTTCCAGTGCCTTATTAATGATGTCATATGGGATGTGCTGGGAATGTTCGTCATTACCTACATAGACAATATCCTGATCTACTCCCCTAACAAGGAGACACAGGTCAAAAAGGTGCTGTCCAGGCTTCTCGAGCATCAACTCTACATAAAGGGAGGAAATTGTGACTTTTGTGTATCTCAAGTCGCATTTCTCAGATACATCAGGACAAGGTCACTGCGGTCACCAACTGGCCCATTCTCACAACAATCAATGTGCAATGATTTCTAGGATTTGCCAATTTTTATTGGAGATTCATCCGAGGCTTCAGCATCATAGTATCACTCCTAACAGACCTGCTGAAGAAGGGACCCAAAAGGTTGAGGTGGAATCCCTCAGTGACTTAAGTATTTGAATGCCTCAAAGAAGCATTCACCTTAGCCCCATCCTAAAACATCCTGATCCTTCCAAGCCCTTCATACTGGAGGAGGATGCCTCTGTGACAGGAGTGGGGGCCATCCTCTCACAGTGGTTTGGAAAAAAACAAGCTCCACCCAGTGGCATTCTTCTCCAGGAAGTTGTCCCCTGCTGACCGAAGAACGACATTGGCAACAGGGAACTCCTTGCTGTGAAGCTGGCGTTAGAAGCATGGCATCACTGGGTGGAGGGGGTGCCTCACTCATTCATGATTTTCACAGACTATAAGAACCTTGAGTATATTAACTTAGCCAAGAGACTGAATTCCCACCAAGTACGCCGGGCCCTATTCTTCGCCAGGTTTGAGTTCACCAACTCATATCGACCAGGGTAGAAAAACACTAAAACTGACTCTCTCTCCTGTATATAGCCAGTCCCTCCCAAAGAAACTGCTGAAGAACGCACCATTCTGCAGTCACACTTAGGATTATAAACTGGGACATCGACTGAGAGATACAAAACACACCAGAGGTGAGAACTCCCACGCAGTGCCCAACAGGGGAAACGTATGTGCCCTCTCATATCCGTGACAAGCTGATCTTTTTTTGCTCACACCTCCCCTGCTACAGGACACCCCAACTACTCCATTGCAAATACTGGTGGCCCCACATGCTCCAAGACATCCACAGGTCTCTTCCTCTTCCATCTGTGCCCAAACCAAAGTACCTCGCAGACTGCCTGCAGGAAAACTACTCCCTCTACCTACTCTACAGAGACCATGGTCACTCTGAGCTATCGACTTTGTCATGGATCTCCCCTCATCACAGAACAATACTGTCATCATGGTGGTTATTGATCATTTCCCCCTTCATCTGCTTCCTTTCCCTGGCCTGCTGTCTGCCTTCAAAATGGCAGAATTGATTTTTAATCATGTGTTTAGGTACTATGTTATCACAGAGGACATAGTGAGTGACAAGGGAGCTCATTTCTCATGTATGGGGAGGAAGTCATGTAGAAACTTGGAATCTCAGTGAGCCTAACATCAGGATATCATCCCCAGGCTAATGGCCAAGTGGAGAGAGTCCACCAACACCTCGAACACATGGTGCAAGTAATGAAGGAAGTCACAGATCGACAAAAAAGGAGAAACATCTGGTTATGAACCAGGTGACTAGGTATGACTAGGTCGACTAAAGATCTTCACATTACAGAAGGATGCAGAAAATTATCACATCACTACATGGGCTCATTCAAGATTCTTCAGAGAATAAATGAAGCTACATACAAACTTGACCTGCCATGACACAGCTGCCTAGCCCCATCTTTCCATGTCTCCTGATTAAAGCCTGTCATACCAGGTCCCCTCATAATAATAGATTTCATAATAAAGCTGTTGTGTACCTAGATCTGTGTCCGTATCTGCCACCTAACAATAACTGGAGTATATTTTAGCAGAGCTAAACTAAGACCAGCGTAATTTGTGATTGTTGCTATTGCAGCAATAATTGCTTTATATTCTTCACATTTATGTAATACGATTTATTGCTAATGCAGAAGAACAAGCTGCTTCTCCTTTCCATGCATCACACCACTGATTTTCGATCTCACACTTTTACATAAGCACACACGGATTAAGCAGAGCCTGATTGTCTAAAGACGGCTTGATATAGAAAGCTGTTAATGAGCATCATAATAAGACATGATAATAATTGGTTAGTAACCAATGTTATGTGAAACCGGTTGGCTGACGCAGGCCATAGGCAAAAAGGAAAATGCAAGAGAGTTTATGAGTAATCAGCTATGAAGAATCAAAAACTAATGAGTATCAAACTGACTAGGAAAACTCAATTCTGACTCAGTGAAATATTATAAGACTCATTGCGATTATGATGACGGTTAGTATATTTTTTAGACTGGGGAAGTAACAGACAACAGTCTCTTTCTGAAAGTCAGCAAAACCAAGGAGCTGGTTGTGGACTTCAGGAAGAGGCAGCATTGGAACTACACCCCACTCAAGATTGGCGGGACCCCCATGGAGAGAGTGAGCAGCTTCAGGTACCTTGGAGTACACATCTCTGAGGACCTGACCTGGATTCATCACATTCAAGCTCAGGTGAACAAAGCCAGACAAAGGATGTACCATCTGAGACTGATGAGGAAATTCAGGGTCTCCCCAACGATCCTGAAAATGTTCTATACCAGGGCTATAGAAAGTTTACTGATTCAGTGCATCTCAGTGTGGTATAATAACTGCTCAACCCATGATCACAAAGCCCTGCAGAGAGTCGTGCGCTTAGCTGAGCACATCTACGAGTCTGCTCTCCCCTCTTTGCACTTCATCTAAACCAGGAGATCTGCTAAAATCATCAGGGACTCCACCCACCCTGGTAAATGTCTGTTCAGCCTGCTACAATTGTTTAATGGCTAAAACTAAGACGATCAGGACAAGCTTCTTCCCTCAGGCCATCAGACTCCTCAACGCGCACATGTCCACCATACAAATCACTTAGGACTCCATAAACTTCTGTTCACCATACAGATCCCTCAGGACTCCATAAAGACTCTCCAATCACTCTGCACTCCACTGACACTCCTCACACTGCACTTTACACTTTGTATTGTTACTACACGTAACATACTTGCATATTTTGTACATCCATTTTTTGTACATTCCCTGCTCATTTTCTGCACCCCTTTTTGCACATTCCTGTACATTATATTTCATATTTCTTATTCTTATTATCTTATTTCTTCTTATTTCTTATTTCTTATTCATTTCGTTTACGGCAGGTTATATACTGTATATTACTATGTATGTGATTTAAAAAAAAAAATCTTGAATCTTTAATCTCGAATCAGGTGAAAGTAATCACTAACCTTGACATTGAAGTTAGGATTTTGGTGACCTCTGGTGTTCAGTTAAAAGAAATTCTCTACATTTTATGCAAGGGACAAAACTGCATTTGTTTTTTAAAAAAAGGGAGACCCAAACATAAATGTCTTTTAAATGTATAGGTACATATACTCTTGATCTGTCGGTGTGTTCCGTGCACCTCTGTTTCCTGTTGTTGTCAAAAAGCTCAAAAGCCAAGCTGCTTTTCTGTTACTGCATGCCCTGTCTTTGTGTTCCATCAAACTCTGCTTGCTGTGACTGTCAGTAAGAAGAATCACCATTCCTTTACCAGTAATCAAACCTCTGCCATGGCAGTGAACACACCAGAATCTAGACACTAGGCCACCAGAGAGATATGAAAGCACAGGTTCTAAAGCCCCTGCTGAAGTACAGCTCCCATTCCTGCACAACTGAAATTTTGCCTCTTTAAAAGTGTGAATTTGATTATGTTAAATAAGATGAATGTACTTAAATTAAACTTGTAAACATGAAATTGCAGCTAGCTACCACATTCTAGAAAGTTGTGTAAAAAACCAAAGCCTAAATGCCTTCGATAGCTCAGCTAGTAGAGTGGAGGACTGTAGGTACTAAAACAGCATCAAGAGTCACTGCTCCCTGAGGAATATAGGTGCCAAAATGGCCTAATGAAGAGTCACCATTCTCTGACCCGTAATCATACCTGGGACATGGTGGAAAGAACCCCTAATCACTACTCCACCAGGGAGATATGCTTGGAATCCTAGGTTCTAAACACCCGTTCCTGTATAAGTGTGAAATTTTGCCTCTTTAAAGGTGTGAATTTGATCATGTTAAGTAAGATGAATGTACTTAAAATCGGTTTGATGCATTTGCTTGTAAGCATCAAATTGCAGCTAGCTACCACACTCTAGAAATTCCTGTTAAAAGCCAAAGCCTAAATGCCTTCGATAGTTCAGCTAGTAGAGTGGAGGACTATAAGTACTAAAACAGCATCAAGAGTCACTGCTCCCTGTCCAGGAATCAAACCTCAGGCCACGGCTTGGAGAGCACCGAATTCTAGTCACAAGCCCGCTAGGGATACATGCTTGGAAGTTCGCGTTCTAAGCCCCTGGTCCTGCACAAGAGTGATTTTTTTTTCTTTAAAGGTATGCGTTTAATTATGTTAAGTAACACAGATGCACAAAAAATCAACTTTGTCACATTTTCATGTAAACATCTTGATGTCATGTCATACTCTGTTTGCCGTGATGGTCAACAAGAAGAGATGCTGTTTCCTGACTAGAAATCAAACCCGGTTACAGTGGTGACATCACTAAATCTTAGCAGCTAGACCACGATGAAAACATGTGCTGAAGCCCAGAGGGCTGTTTCATGAAGCAAACTCACCAAAGTTGGTGTTTCAGTAGGTTATCTGTCTTCATGTAACCAAACATTCACAAGCTGGGTTAATTGATATCACAACATGGTTTAACACATCAAGTTGAGCCAGGCTTTCCTAGTCCTGCACACACTCACTTTAAAAAAGGGTGGATCTCGCACTGGCTCAAATACTTGTTTGGAGAACCTGGAGATGGATCATATCAAGGCTGTATATTTTATAACAGAATAATAGGTTATAATAATTCATTTCAAGTATTCAAATATATAATAACTGCAAAAAGCCATACTGTCACTGCTGCCAAGGAACGTGAAAGCATGTGGCAAAAAATAGCTGACTGTGGAAATGCGTAAGTTGTATTAGACAATTTTATTCCAGTTCATATGAGACATGAAGCAAAAGTAATTGCAAATGAAATCATTAGCAGTAAATTGTTATTGCAAATTTCAGCTGCAGTCTTAACCGCGTTCTTGTCAGCAGAAAAAAGACCAAATATAAAAATATTATACAAAGTGGAAAGTAGGCTACTTGACAAGGAGCTCAGAGCTCTAGTGATTTGTTTGTTTGTTTTGTTTGTTTGTTTGTTTGTTTTTGTTATTGTTTTACGGCTAATAGAAAAAATTCAATTCAATTCAATTTTATTTGTATAGCAATTTTAACAATGGACATTGTCACAAAGCAGCTTTAACAGAAATATAAAAATTCAGAATATAAATTTTAAATTTATAAATTTATCCCTAATGAGCAAGCCAAACTAATTCCATTACTAGAATAAAATATTCTCATAATGTTCCCCAAAACAAACTAACAACACTGTAGATAATTCCAAGAGTAGATTTAAGATTTGTAGTTTTTTCATAGTCGTTCACGATGGTAACATCAAATCAAGAAAGTGTAAAGATAAAGCTCCAAAGTGTAGATTTTTTTAAAGTTTATTTGACCAGCCAAGGGCTTGCATGATCTGAAAGCCAATTTGTCCATTCTGAAACTTGTTTGCTGTCAACCTTTTTATATTCATTGTAAATTTAAGAGGTCTAAATGAGACATGAGGCATATCTAACACACCCTGGCTTTAAGGGCTTTCCTATAAGCCACAAATAAGCCTCAGGGATAAAACTAAACTAAAATAAAATAAAAAAATTTAGTAAAATTTAAAAAACTCCAAATGTCAAAGGAGCAAACAAAAGGGTGCTATAAAAATTAGTGCAGGTTAAACATTTAACATTTTGTGCTGCAAAGATTTCTTTCTTAATCCTCATTATCTTTATAGTACTAGTTCATAAATCTGACAACACTACAGCAAACAATTATAATGCAGTTTTGTATTAAAGCAATGGAATGTTATTGCATGTTCTTTTCCTTCACAACTTTGTCATTTGTCGAGTTCCAGACATACTCATTTCTGCTGACTGTGTTCCCGGAATCTCAGTGTGGGCTAGAGGTGTTAGCCATATTTTTAAGATGTTGTCAGTCGCACAGAAAATATGCAGTGCTACAAATTCACCGGTGATAAATTTGTGACACACTTCTTATTTTCCTTTTGATCTGCCTTGGTGATAAAAGAGAAGCATCCTCACAATTAATAACCAGCAGCTGAATGACACCAATCTACTGAGTGATCTACCCAACGAGAACCATGCTAGGTTACAATAAAAACTGGTACACAATCTTGGTTGTGCTGTTTGCACTTCTTTTGATTTTTGATGTTTGACTTCAGAGGGTTTACTTTGGCATTTTGACACTTTGTCAGCTACAAATTTCTTGACAATTACTGAATTTCTTGACATAAAAACAATTTATTTATAAAATCTCGTTCTCTCCCAGATCGTCGTCCTAGGAAAGTTGGTCTCATGTGCTGTGGGACAGTCTCCAAGGCAATTATACCAACTCTCATAAAGCTCACTGCAAATGCTCTGAAGCCTTGTGTGGAAGTTGTCATGTATATCCTACTGACACTCTATAACATTTAACTGTTTTAAATAAAATTCTCTAAAAACAAAAGTCATTTTCTTCTTTCTTCTCCCCATATTTTTTTAAACATATTTTTCTATGAGAATGAAAAATATTGCTATGAACCTGCTGCACACTGGAGCTCAAAGAAATTACAAGGTATTGTACTAACATCGATTTTCTCTTCCTTTCAACCTACTATTCTGAAGTCTTCCTGTCTGATGTCTGTGTTTGTCTTCATGGGATTAATATGTATAAACAACTGATGTCACATTCATTCTAAGACTGAAATCTGAGATTGTAATAATCAATCAAAGCGCATCATTAAATTGATATCAGTCACTGACTGATATCTTTCCAAGCATATAAAGCAGATTATCTGAAATACTAGTGACAATAGCAAGATGTTCACTCAGGGTTTAAATGAGTCTTGTTATGAATTACCATTCAAAGTTAAATTTGTCCCTATTTTCTAGTTTGAGAGTTTCCCCTTTCAACACTAATACTTTTGCTAGATAACATTTGCTAACTTTGTTCTCTAGTTTATGTACTGTTTCAGCATTATTTTCCAGAGGAGAGATAGGTAGGTAGGTAGGTAGCTAGCAATAGATAGCAGTTATTGTTTTTACCGCCAAGAGATCAGTGCTGCTACTGGGGGCCAATATCAAATAGCTCCAGCTATTTCCACCCCAAAAAGTGTTTCTCAGCTGCTGTTCGTGGTCCAGGAAATCTGTGATGCCATTCACAACTTTAGATAGGACTACACAGGGACGGTTATTACTGACTGGGCTCCTGTGGCCATCGCCTTGACCACTAGGGTCCCCTTGGTGAGCATAGACATGAAATGAATAGAACATAAGCCAATGAATGTAAAGTCACAAAATCTGAAATAAAATGATAAATGATACTGGTGTGTGGGTCTCAATTTGCAGTCAGGTCCTGTTTTTAACTGGAGCTAGATAAGGTGATGGGGAATAAACATGGATATCCATAAATCCAGACTAAGTGTGTAAATAAACAAAAAAAATTTTTTTTATTAAAAAGCAATAAAAGATAGAGAACAATCATTTTCCTTAACGGGTCCTGTAGGTAGTTAATACAATAATGGTGATGGGCATACATTTAATTAAATAATCAGTCTCATAAAATTACTTGCATATTTATATTCAGGGCTCTAGTTATTAGTAATTAGTTGTGTGTGAGTGAGTGAGTGTGTGTGTGTGTGTGTGTTGCATTGGAATGTGAGGGTGCAAAAAAGAAAGGGCATTCTGATGCCTGCTTGTACACGCACGAAGGTGGAGTGAAATAAAGCTTAGGGGGAAATTTAAAAGGACTAGACCTTTAAATATATTATATAATAATTTATAAGTAGCTCTAGCTCCAGTTGTTTGGTACCAGTTTTCATATGGCTGAATTAAAAAGGGGAGTAAGAGTAATGTGCTGCACTTACTTACTATTATCTACCAAATAACCACAGAATCACAATAACACTCTTCATGGATTAATGTTATTGGCTTTGAATGTAGGTTTGATCCAGAGATCAAACAGGTAAATGACAGCTTTAGTATGAATTCACATGAAAAAGGGGCTCATGGAGATGCAATGAGAGAGACAGAGAGAAGTGAAGATCAAAGTAGCACTTTGTACTCTAGACCATACAAAATAACATTCAATCAGGCTGAATTCAGGTTACAAATAAGCCACTCTAATTGAAATAAGAACAAACTATATTTCTATAGCTGATTAAGCCCAGATGTTCAGTTTCACTTTGAGCTGTTCTTGCTCGCACATGTTGCAAGGAGTCCCTTTCACCAACTCATGTAGTCTGAGATGCCCTGAGGTGAACTGGTGCAGGAATCAATGTCTCAAAGCTCTGACATGAGTCACTATCTGAGGGATGGACTGTCTCGGCAGGATCCTTGTGAATCCGTTCAACCCAGGGAAAATAAAAAAGCATGGATCTTGAGGTGCAAAGAAGGGTCACTTCGTGCTTTGAGCTCAACCATTTTGGGGCCGGTTGGCTGTAACTTGCAAGCAAAAAATAAAGGAAAGTACTAAGAAAGCAAAAGATTAACAGATTGTTATCTGTTTAGTGTTCTGTTCAGTGGGATTCTTGTGGTAGTCTTGTTGCATAGGGCCCAGGTGCCCACAAACACTTTTGCCTTTCCCACCACGTTGATTCTGCTTGTCTCCTTTCATCCACTCATAACTGAACCAGACACGAGCGAGAACGAGAGGGAGTCCCTTGGTGGTTTTTTCCCAGGGGGATTTCAGGTGGAGTCACCAATTCCCCCTTTTGCTCAGTGGGATGCAGAAAGTGATGGTGCCTACTAGTGGCATCAGTCAGATTTTTAAAAAAAAATCTAAACTAACAAAGGCCAAAGAAGATCAAACATCCTGTCTCTAATGACCAATGAGTCAGAGCTTGTTCTGGGATTTCTGGGGTTTTTAGTCCCGTCTGACTGTATGGTCTGTGTTGCCAATTGGCTGCTCATGAGCCAAAATGATTTAGGTACAGATCATTGATTAATGCAGACTGAACAATTATCATTCAGCTTTTCTATTCAGGCTAATGTATCTGGCTCCCTATAGAACAAGTTTATTAATCAGACAGTGTCATAGCAAACAATCATAAGTCTGGCAGTTTTATGAAGGCATTGACATTTTCCTGTATACCTTGCTTGCAAGTTGTCTTCACTTTACAGCTTCACAGCTGCAAGCATGCACATTTCTGCTGACTGTGTTCCTGTGCATTATGTACAAGTTAGAGGTGTGGGCCATATTTTTAAACTGTGGTCAGTCTCAGTGTAAAAACAATGATGTATATGCAGAGGTGTTGAGTTTTTGATGCACTTCTTATTCATCTCTTTCTCCAGCTTGGGAAAAAAAAAAGATTTAACAGCACCAGTCTACGGAGTGATCTATCCACGGAGAACTGTACTGGAGTGGGATAAAAGCCTGTGCACTTATTGTGTTTTGGGCTGCAGTACTTTGTGTATTGTAGTTGTGCTACTTATGCTTTTTTAGATGCATCAATGCTGTACCTGTTAACTTTAAGTATCTACACAGGACTTTTATCACTACATGAGTGAAATCTTTCTCTGTGAAGTCCATCAAGAAAAAACAAACTGAAAAGGTGTTTTGGGAATATACAGTACATACACAAAACATTGTAGAATTGTGACTTTAAATATAGATATTTCATTCACTATTTCATTGACATGAAGTAATTCTCACACTCCTAGTGTTACATTAGATTTTCACCATATATGTATATCCTTTCCTGTTAATTGTATAATCATCTGTGATAATTCATTTTAATTTTAACTTTATTTGACCAATAAGCATGAAGTTGTCTGTTTACCTGTAACCAATCATGAAACACTAGCCCTATGCAGTGAATTATTTAATTGCATGTAACACTTTGGAGTTCTTCTCCCTGGCCATGATGAGAATAAACTTACTGTGTCTCTGTCAGCTTTTACCTTTTACTAGTCTTCTAACATTTTCCACCACAGTAATAGATGTAATGAACAGATGAACATGAAATTGGCCTTACCAGAAATGTCAGTGCTCATCTTGATCAATATAATCAAATTACTCATATGGCATTAATCTGAAGCATTCATATAAATATTCAAGTTTATAATAATCATCAGGGAAAAATGCCATACTCTAAATGGGAATGACTGATGATCTTCCCTCAGCATATAAACCAAATTTTGTACAACTGTCAACATTAAGATTAAATTGTGTGCTAAAGGTTTAAATTATTCCCCTCATAATTAGCTTGACTGCAAGACAGGCTGACTTTAATCCAATCTATTTTAAAGGTCTGCTAGAGATCTGAAATGGCCAAAAACCAAAGGATGTGGCAAAAAGTAGATGGATACACCTTTCTCCTGCTTGAAATTATTAAAATTAAAATTCAAAATGCATTATTTTGTCATTGCATTAATTCATATTAGGGAAATGCTTTGCATTAAGGTACACACAATATTTACTGCACTAGTTAATATTAACAAACAATGAGCTTCATTAGTAATACACCATAATTTTAGTTCATGTTAAGAATGTAATCAACACTGGTATTAATTCGTGTTTTTTAAATAGTGAACCAAATAAGTCAAATAATGAGCACATGTTCATTTATTGTTTAATTCCGTCCATGAGTAAAAAGAAGTGCATAACAACCAATATGAACTAATGCCCTAATTAATTGTGGTGGTTAATTAGTAAAAATGTATTAGTGGTGGGTGGCAGTATTTACACCCACTGGCCTGATCATTAACATTGAGTAACATGCTGAAATGAAATTTCTAGTTGGAATTAATATTGGGTAATGCAGATGTATTTATATAACATTTACACAAACTTCAAATAATACATGTGTTAAGTAATGTTTCTTTGTTTACATTAATCATAGTTTATCATGGGAGAGGTTTGTGGCTTACTGATCTTAAGTAGTAGTAAATAGCAAAACATTTAGTAGATTTGTAGTAGTGGGTGATATGTAAAGTGGTAGATATTTAGTAAATAATGCTATTTTAGTGCATCATAATCTAAAGAGACAAAAATAATGCTCATGTGTTACTTTAATTGTATTATGCATGTGTTTTTGTATCGCTTTCTTACTTAATTGCTTTTTGCATCTGTGGAACAATTGTATAACAAGTGTAATAAATACAGTACAAATACAATGGAACACTGCGTTTCAAAAAGATAATATTTTACCATTTGTTTTCTCATCTTTTGAATCACATAAATCGGAGTCTGATGCTTGTATGGTCATTTGGAATTAGCATTCCCACCACCAGGGGGCCATGATGAACAGGTCATGTAATAAAGCAGCATTACCTTGCAAAACAATGCATGCAATTCAGTGTCTTATTTTTGTTCCATGTCTTTTTTATGTTATACCTGATTTCCAATGTTAGTATAATCAATATTCAATATGTATTTAATACAATTCCTATTGGAGGAAAGCGCTCTATAACAAAGTATACCCAGCATTTAGCAGTTGTCCTTATCCAGACAAACTTAAATAAGTGCTTTGTACTCGCTATCGAAAACATCCTCATACTAGTTCACTAGGCCAGTGTGTTCCATTTGCAATTATTTCCTCAAAACATCCTTTGAAGTAGAACTCCTTGCTCTAGCAGTAGCTTTCCATTTCGTATGTGGCTATGTTGTATTACCAATGAGAAGCTGAGTTCTTTGTTTTCTATGTAAATGAATGTGTAAGCCTCATGCTATAAAAACTCTTGTAAATTGAGCCATGGTGAGATGCAATCTGGGGGAATGCTTTCTAACTCAGGGTGGTCTCCCAAGCTTGTGATATTAAGCTTAATAATAAATTAAGCTTGAGCAACTGGATTCTGTGAAATGTCTATTTGAGGAAGACTACGTTGAAGGTCCAATTCCATGACAAACCCTGTCTAATAGTTAATGGCTTAATAATAATAATAATAATAATAATAATAATAATAATAATAATAATAAAGGTCTTGCATATGCAAAGTGCTAGATGGTTGTGCAATATTTTCCTTTGTAATAATAATAATAATAATAATAATAATAATAATAATAATAATAACTAATATATTCTCCTAATAAATGAATTATATTTTAGCAGAGCTAAACTTGGACCAGTCCTCTCCATGACAATTTATGAATCAAAAAGTTGTATGTATATATATATTTTATGAAACAGCTCATAAATTGCATATACAAGATTCAGATTTTTCTGAATGTAGATATTGTGCGACAATTTTTAAATTTCCAATATGTCTACGGTTTTCTGCCTTAATAAAACAAACATCACATATGTTTATATCCTACATGTGAAGGAAAGATCTATCATATCTGAAGAGCAATAGCTTACACTTTTGTAAATAATGAATGAAAACCATTTTAATGACATGTTTGGTAATCTGGGAAACATATTTCATTAGCTTAGGCCTTTAGTTTTTCTGTCCTAACAGTCTTCTGTGGCCGGTATAAAACATTTTGTATTTGCAGCGTGCTTATTCATGGCATCATTAAATCACATTTCAGTAACAGGAAATATAAAAGATCTTCTCCATATCCATTATCAACATATTCTAATATTGTATGTAGACCTAGCAGACAGTAAAATTGACTACACATTAAGATGTTGGCCTGAGTAACATTCTGTAATTAATTTCTTACAACAGTAACATGGTTTGTGCTCTCTCGTTCGCTGATATACACTGCCCTCCAAAAGTTTGGA
>CM040996.1:12078115-12089374 GCA_022985145.1 Pangasius djambal
TAAAAAGTTTATGAACATAAACATGAACATAACATAGAAAAATACTCAAATTTTGGATTCATCAAAGAAATCCCCATTAGCAGCTATTACAGCTCTACATACTCTAGGCATCCGAGCCGGTGTCTTGTCTATCATGGAGTGGCCTGCCCAATCACCTGACCTAAACCCCATTGAGCTGCTATGGGAGGAACTGGACCGTGATGTCCGTAAGAAGTGTCCAACCAGTGTGAATCATCTTTGGGCAATCCTCCAGGAGGCTTGGAGTAATATATCAAGTCAATGTTTGAATAAACTGACTGCTCGGATGCGTAGTGTTGTCCCTTATTATCAATGCAAAATGGTCACTAACTAAAGAGGATTTATGCTGATATTGCCCAAAAACCCTATTTTGTTCAGGCGTTTCCAAACTTTTGGAGGGAAGTGTATATAATTATATCTTAGTGGAAATAAGTTGCATGTGAATTTTGTTGATGGAATGCACTCTCTCTGGATGGACTTGTTACATTAAATGAAGCAAGGCTATAGCTCAGTGGTTAAGGCTCTGACTTGCTGATCAGAAAGCCTGGGGTTAAAGCCCCAGCACTGCTAAGCTGAGCCCTTGAGCAAGGCCCTTAACCTTAACCTGATCCATGGGCACCATATCATAACTGACCCCAACTTCCTGACAACCTGGGACATGCAAAGATAAAAAATTTCACTGTACTGTAAATGTCACAAATAAAGGCTTCTCCGTGAGTTGTAAGTTCAAATCCCAGCAATGCCACTGCTAGGCCCTTGAGCTATGCCCTCAACTGCTCAGTCGAGTAAATGAGATAAAAATAAGTTGCTCTGGATGAGATTGTTTTCCAAAATGCTGTAAATGTAAACAGGGATACACACCTTGATTTACAATCACAGCAAGCAGAGGTTCAAAGTAAACAAAGACAGGTCATGAAGTAACAAAAGCTAATTGTCATTCTAGTTGGATTTGAACCAGCAACCTATGGATGCATTTACAATCCTTTGCTCTATCATTGGAACTGCTGAAGACATTCACATGTATGCATTTAACAAAACTTTCTAGATTGTGATTGCTAGCTGTAATTTGTGTTTTCAGTGGCATTAGGCGTTACCTAAAGTTTGAATAAATTACTCTGTGTCTCTGTTGCCCATAGGATGGTGAGCAGTCGTGTGGGATTTCTTGACACCTGCTGGTTGGACGAGCTGCTATCAATTTCCTCTCAAAATTTGTATCCTGGTCCAAATGAATTCTTTCCGGGAATCCATAAACAAAAAACACATTATCCCAAAGTTTGTTGGAAACCAGCCTAGCTGTCTGGTTGTCATAAAGGAAGGCATGGACAAGCTTTGTAAAATGATCAGCAATGATGAAAACATCCACAGAGTGCCGTTTACCACCACTGTTTAGTGGTTCTTGCCCACGTGTTAGTTGTTGAATGTGTTGGGCTAATTGAATAGCTCTGGATTCTTGCATCATTCCAAAAAGAAAAGAGTTCATAAAGGGCTCTGACATCAGCTTCATCACATATAGCCTTGGTTGAATTGGTTGCTCACAGGTTTGCCAACTTACAGTAAGTCTCACAACTGACTCTAAATACATCCATACATTGGCTTTCTGAATAAGAGTAGAATAAGGCTCCTTCAGAAGTCTCTGAACAATGGGCTTGGTTAATGGATCACAGCCCAAGGCATAGGCTACCACATTTACCTTGACAGGTAGGTGTTTGAGATCAAAAGAGTAAGACACTAGCCTGGACACCCAGCGAGGTTCACATGCATCAAGCTTTGGCTTTGTCAGAAGATATGTAAGCGAGTTATTATCTGTCCAGGCTGTAAACCTATGGTCCATTAGATGGTAGACTACTACAGACTAGGTGTTGGTGTTTGGATAGAAGCATACCTGCATGAAAGAGTTTGACAGTACCTAGTTTATCAGGAACTACACTCTCTCTCCTTTGCTCGCTGCCAGTGAACACGGACAGGAAAAGCTCAATGTCAGAGCTAGATTGATTTTCATGTCTTGATGCGATATCTGAGTAACTATTATCACTCTTCAGATCATGAATTAATTGTTTGATGGCTTTTGAGCCCAAGATGATATCATCATGCTGTCCTGACACAATAAGGTACAATACAGCTGGTACCATAAAGTTGCAAAACCCAAAAACTAAAATCCATCATGCTGAGTTTGCATTCAGCCACAGCCAACTAAGACAATGTTATCTTAAACTGCTTTTCAGTTAAAATAACAGCAGAGTGGGATAAACTATAACCTAAATTCTTATCATTCCAGAATCCATACAAATGTCAAGCTCTTAAGATCTTTATCAGGTTATCAGTCCATAATAAATTGATACCAGTATCAATTTAAACCAGCGTGTCTAATCATAACAAACAATGAACAGTAAACGCTGGGAGTATATGTATGTGAAACATACCGGCACACATAAATTACAAAACAAATAAAATCAAATAAAATCTCAGAATGCAGCAGCAAGAGTTCTTACTAGAACCAGATGATATGACCAATGTGCCATGAGATTACTGTGGATGGTAGCACATAGGAACCATGAAGGAAGATGGTTTTGGGCTGCAATTTATACAAACAGTTTTGCTATGATGTCTTATGACCACAATTGCTATGATAGCTTTAGGACTGCAATTTGCCTCGAACACTTTTGCACTCAGGAATCCATCAGTGAACAGTTTGATAACTTCAGCAAAATAGACTTCATGTGAAAACTATAATGAATTTCCTGGTTACACAATTGCACTTTTTGGCCAAGTAGTACACAGTTATAGAAGAGAATTATTTATAGCTGCACCATCCGTTGTCACCCAGATGAGGATGGGTTCTCTTCTGAGTCTGGTTCCTCTCAAGTTTTGCTCCTCAATTAATTTCAAAAGGGATGAGGAAATATACTAAATAAAATCACAGTGTGATCTGTACAATTCAGTTGAGAAGTGTAACACACCTGATTTTGAGTGGATGATGGCACAAATTTGTTGTTTTAATCATTCAATGCACGAGCACTGTCAACCAATTTTACTCTAAAATAAAATCATATAAAACGTTGTTAGCAATTAGCTGAACATGGTATCTCATTTATTTGATGGGTGCTTAAATATGATGTCTTCATTGACCTTTTATGAATGTCATCACAGCGCAGTTACTGTGCAATATTTTCTGCAATAGCTGAATAGTTTCTGTTATACCTTTTTTCTATTAACTTCATATTATATGCTTACTGTAGTTTCAGAGCCTAGGTTATTGGTATTAAGTGGTAGAATAGATAATATGTTAAAAATTAATAGCTTTAGTTTATGCCCTTCAAGGGCTCAGGAAAATGCTAACATAGCCCTGCTTTAAATGTACTTTTATAACCAGTGCTTGTGATGCTGTAAATGTAAACACTGTAAACAGTGCTGTTATGAATTCATATTTTTGTTTACTAGATCTGTTTTCACAGTACCCTGTTACAAATGTGAAAGTATAAGTAGTGGCATTTCAAAATTTTTGGTGAACAATGCCAGCAAATACAGTGCACAGTCACAGGAGTTAATCTGGTTTTAATCCAGGCCTGGCCATATGTGGTTAGGAGCCAAGGGAGCAAAACTGGCTGTGCTTTCTCAGTGGGAGGGATGCCATACACTCTCTCCCATCAATCATGACAACACTAGCCAATCGTGGGCATCTGTGACCTCATGTATGTGGAAGAGGGCAGTTCCTCCAAATGTATTACTCTGCTCTGTGATGCAGGATGAGCAACAGTTCAAAAAAGTTAAGGTTGTCTGGTTTCACATATCTCAGAGAAAGCATGTGATTAACAATCCCAAGGTGGGATGGGATGTGGATGCAAGTGCAAATTTTCTTTATTAAAAGAAACACTAATAAATCAAACTGTGGCAGGGAAAGAAACAACTCAACAAAGGCAGGGAAAGGCAAAGCAAGAAAATTCAACATAAATATAAGATACTCACAGTCATACCACAAACTCAACAATAACCATAGTGCTCAGCAACTAAGGAGGGAAAACACAGAATTGATATAGACTAACTAATTAGGGGAACACAAAACAGTTGTGCACAAACAAAGGAAGTGATTCCTGACAGCAGAAAAAGATATTCAAAATTGTGACTGAGGGTGCCCTCTGGCGGACTGAGGGAATTGTCCATGATGGATGTGACAGTTTGTCAGCCTTCGTGTTAGCTGTAAGATATGGAAGAGCTGGCTGGTGGGTGGGAATTGACTGGTAACCAAATTTAGGAAAAAATAAAATAATATAAAGTAAAATATAATTAATTAAATAATTATTCTCTTGTGGAGTCTGCTGGTAGTGGCACGGATGTTCCGATACCCTCTGCCAGATGGCAGGAGGATGAAGAGTCCATGACAGGGGTGAGAGGGGTCGTCCGCAATCCTGGTGGCTCTGTGGATCCAGAGATTGTTGTATGAGGTGTCGATGGTGGGTAGAGAGACCCCTATATTGTCCCTCTATAGAAGGTTTGAGGATGGGAGTGGGGAGTTTGGCTCTCTTCAGCCTCCATAATTTTCATGCCATTGGAGAGTTTCTAAATGTAATTGGGGAAATAGAATGCACACACATAAAATCTTTTTTTTATCATACTTATTTGTTAGACAAACCACTTGTAAAAGTGCCAAATAAACAATTTTTGTTTTGTTACTTCATGCAACAGTATCTTTACTTCATTGCTGGTGAAGTTCATCTTCTTAGACTTGTTGGCATGTTCCATTGTCGTCTGAAACGAGCAGCGCCGTTAGCAGGCTACTCGGCTTTTTAAAGCAAAGTTGTTTACCATATATGGCGATTTGAGGGTGTTTCTCTATGCAAATTAGTGTGGCCATGCACGAGCACATCAGTGTCTTATTCACAAATTTAGAACTTGTTCTATGCTTTGATAAATGAGACCCCAGTTGCTGAAGTGTATTGGTGCCATGAGTGAGGTGAACACCCCTTCTGTATCACATTATTTGGAGTGTCAGCATGGAGCCCTCTTTAGCAGAGGCTGGAGTGTGATGGATGTCTTGATGAAGTGCCTGTAGCAATTTGTGATGCTAATTAATTCTGTAACTCACAGATGGTCTTAGGTCATGACTCCCACACTGCCTGCATCTTCTGCTACTCCACACACATGTCCAGTCTGATAGAGAGGGAAATTAGCTGGTTTAGAGATTAGAAGTCATTTCTGCTTGCAAGCTCTGTTTAGACTTCATCCTGAACCCCTATAAAAAGCTGTGATGAGAGGCCATTCATTCCAACCACTTTGTGCTGCAAAGGTATTGAACAAAAGAGCAGTCACTATGCTGTTACCCTGATTTATACCTGGTTTACTTTGAATATGTACAGCTGATTGTGAGAATGGTATTAGACTTCTTAATTTCTGAATATATATTCTAAGTCAGTATTATTCTATATTCTAAGTCAGTGCATGAGTTGTAATACTGAGATATAATATTAGCTTGGTAGTGGTAAGATTATGACATCTACACATCCTGCGACTGAACTATACAACCTGAGATTTTCTGACCTGGTGATACAGTGGCAAAATATTGACGAAAGTAAAAAGGGCTCTTCTTACGCTAACTGGGAGTTAGTATTAGTGTAAGGTAATTAGTAAGGAATTGTTACTAATTAATACCCACTGTTTATTTAGTAGAACCCAAACTTTTTAACTTGAATCATAGGAACTTGAGTAGGACGGTTTTCCTCACTTGAAATCACTTGAAATCCAAATGCTTTTGCTGTAGTGTGTGAATGAAATGATTTAATCACATCTGATGAGGCAGTGGTCCATTCTGGTCTATTTCTTCTGTTAAAATCCTCATTCAAATAACCAAAGGTTAATTATGACTGACCATTACTGTATAATGGTTCTCCTAATTGATTTTTAAAAAAAAATCCTAGCTAGACTTGACTTTCATCCATTTTTACTGTAGAAATATAGAATAATGGCATTTTAAAATCTCACCAAATGGCAATTCTGTTCTATTTCTGTGACCATTTAAACTCCAATAAAATTATTAAATCAAACTGTTATCTGCAAACTGTGACATATTCACAAATTGTAGGTGCTACAATACTCATGACATGACTTTCATCCATTTCATCCATTGACACTTTGGGAAATATTTCATTGCTCCTCATCTATTACAATTACTATGAATCATGAACGGTCTCTTTAACAAATAGGTCCCAAGAATAGGCAAAAAAAATAATAATAATTGAATTTCTAAACACTTATTAAGCTAGCATTCCTGTTCTCTATAATACTATTCCGGAGTTTAGGGATGATACAAGAAAACCATGGGCTGAGCTGTGAATAATTTTGAGCCTACTTTCCTGAGCAAAGTGTTCAAAATGGGACTGCCTCTATGCACTGAAAGTGTGCACTAGTTTCTCAGTGTTGTTTAGAGTTATAGCATATTTGTTATTTTGGCTATGATTGTTAGATACAAATGTTAAACCAGTATATAGGGTTTCATTGTTTAGCTTTTGGCTTCATAGAAAAACTCAAACAAGCTCCAGGCCATATCAACAACCTTATAGAAGACAGGCTTAGTACACAACATGAGCATTTTTCTGGGTTGTGGGTGCTCAAGTTTAATGGCAAAGACAGCAGACCTTCATTCCAGTCATATAGGATATAGGACTAATAGTTAATTATATGTACAGTATATATACATCTGTAGTAACAAGCCTTAGTTTAAGCTTTATTTGTTTATGTAGGATACTTTCTGTGCTAATGCTATCTGAATTAAAATTAAAGTTAATTTTTAAGGTAAGTAGGACAATCTGCTGTAGGGACTGGTAACATCCACAGATATGTGTTTGTATTTTGAATGTCATCTTTTGTTATATTTTTCACTAGGCCAATAGAACACTCTTAAAGTAAGGATGCTGCTAATGAGAACATTTTAGGTAGTCAGCATGGAGGCCAAATACTAACTTGATACCACTGTAAAATAACAGCATAATAGACTACAGAAAAATTTTCTAGCTTTTAGGGATGTTTTACAAGGATAGCGGGAATTCTGGAATAATCATCACATCACATGGTGAGATGAAAAGGAAAGACAGAGACGAAAGACGAAACAGTGAACCCTATTTTGGTCCTTAATATTGCCTCTGAAAAAGTCATATCATTTAAGGTATGAGGGCTCTGTCTCATGCAAAAGCTTAGAACCAAGAACTTAGAACTCAGAGCAATAGCTGGAATAAAGCAAGCTTCAGAAGGGTATGCAATTCCGACCCAGTCCCAGAGTGATGCATATTCACACAAATGTGTCCAACTTTCTGATTTTACCTTAAGTCATGGCAATTTTGTCTCATTAGTCAATTCAATTTTTGAGGAAGGTATAATTTTTTCTTTTTTTTAAAACATACATTATGTATTTGAGATAATTCAGTAATTTATATTAGGTCGTTTGTAGTGCTTTGTTTCATATTGTTCAGTTGTTTGCTTTGTGACGAGCTTCGCTACAACTTGGCAGATCTATCCAAAATTTCAATATGATCCTTGCTTCATCTCTAACCTTAACTTAAAATACTGATGGTTAATTTCACCATCAGTAAGGAAACCTTTATGGGCCCAAAAAAGGCATGGTAGCTGTGTCCCATTTCCCCAGTGATGCTGTAATTGGCCAAATCGTGGAGTTGTTCCCAGAAGTACATTGTAAAAGGTTTGTTGTTAAAATAACAGTAACTTACATGCAACAATTAGCCAGCAAGCTCCAATATTTAATGTTACAGTAAAATTATGGTGCAACTAACTATCTTTTGTCGTTTTATCATTGCAGGGTTTTAATTATCCCTTAATTAAACCCTTAATGAAAGGAGTAATGTGGTGGAACATACTCAGGACATTTCCCATCCCTGCCAGCAGAGGCCACTGTCACCTGAATTCTAATTTCTCTTCACTTGGTTGCCAGACTTTATGGGCAAATGACCCCAAATGGGCACCATGCGTTTTTTGTGACTGACACATTTTTGATACTATTGTAACATTTGAACATTTTATCATATGTCAGTAACATACAAGTGTGTAAGTGAAGTGAAGTGACTTGTGGCCAGGTATGGTGACCCATACTCGGAATTTGTGCTCTGCATTTAACCCATCCAAGTGCACACACACAGTAGTGAACACACACACACACACACACACACACACACACACACACTGTGAGCAGTAGGCAGCCAATTTTGCTGTGGCGCCCCCGGAGCAGTTGGGGGTTCGGTGCCTTGCTCAAGGGCCTCACCTCAGTCGTGGTATTGAGGGTGGAACCCCCCCCCCCCAATCTTCTGGTTGCAAGTCCGACTCTCTAACCATTAGGCCACGACTGCCCCCAGTAACATAACCCAATAAAATAACCAAAGGAATAATTACTTGCACTGACATACCAGTTTAGAGGGAAGGGTGATTTTGCATTTCTTGACACAGTTTTTGAAAGAGATTGGAGGTGTGTTTGAAAGGGCGTGTCTCATCTCTGCTGTGACATCCAACTTTGAACAATATGTAAGTAACAAAACACAACAAGGCATAATGTTACAATCCATGCCTGGGTGGTGTGATGTGGCCTGACATGAAGTGGAGTTACTGTTACCACCCTGATGTGGATTATTCTCCAAAAACCACATGGCCTGAAGTGTGTTATCACAAAGGCCCACTGTTTGTTGTTCCTTACATAATACAGGCAAGAGAACTGAATCCAGGTTAACACTGATGGGAGCTTGCAAACCATCATTAGCATCATTTTGGATTTGTTTATTAGGAAATTACCTGGCTTTGATACAATAAAGTGTTTAACCTCTGCCTGCTTCTTGTCCCTGATATCTGGATTCTGTTTTGAACTGTGTCTATACTGGGTATTATTAGACCCGATAATCATCCGGTGTTTGAGTCTGCCATATTAGATATGGTGATTCAGAGACCCGCTATTCCACTGCATGATATTTCCACTCTTTCTGCTGATATGAAACTTTGAAACTAATTTTCTCTTTCCTAATATAAATAAAGATCAAAGGGCCTGTATCTGTATTTGATAGTCTAATAAGCTGACTAACTGTAAACTAGAGAGTATTTATACTTATATTATTTTACTTGTAAAAAGTCACAGGAATGCAAATACAGGACCTCATCACCAAGGAGCATGTAGCATTTTTGTTGAGCAGGGTTTCATTTACATATTGCTTCCAATATTGCTTGACATCTAATTAATTTTCAGTAAATTTCTCTGTGTCGTGACAAGTCACTTGTGGCAGCAGGGGTGTGGTTGAGCATCAGCTGCTGACGGAATGGAGGCTGGTTGAGCTGGAAGGTAACGCGTGATGATTCTCATCTGTGTTTTATTACTACCAGTCTACTTATGTGTGTTCCTTAGTGCTTTACAATGTACTATACAATGAAAGCTAGTTTTCTAAGCTGGGATTGCTACCTACCATCTGGAAAACATTGCAGCATCAGTCAGTTAGCTAGCACAATGCTAAAGTTAGATATGTCTACAAAATCCAAATAACCAAAACAGTACCTGAAGGTAGTCACTTAGTTTATGTTAGCTAGCAATACCTATTATATATATTATATATATATTCTTATTTTGCTTCATTGTAATGTAAAATTATTTTTAGTATACTTCTAACTGTCTGTGCTGCTGTAATAGGTGAATTTCCCTTTGGGATGAATAAAATGATCTATCTGTCTGTCTGTCTATCTATCTATTGGATGACAAGAGAAATGTTGTGTGCCTTTTTTGTTTTTTTTTTCCCTGACATAATTTAATTTGCTAAACAGAGTGCTGAAAAGCATTCCAGTAAAGAAAATGCATATAAATAAGAAAGGACCACATCACTCTCTCTCCAAAGCCTGCCTCCTGTGTCCTCATTCCCCTTGCTACCTACTAGGTTCTGTCCTTCGACACTGAACACTGCAACTAGTGCAGAGCCAGCATGTAGTCAAGGTCATTGTGTCCTTTGAACTGTGGGGGTTCAGCAAATTGTGCAGCCCATAGTAATAATGGGAGAATGGCCAGACAGAAGCCTCTCTGTCTTGTACTGAGGAGAGACTTCTGTCTTGACACTCTGCTATAAAGCCCAGATCAGTGGAGTGCTGCAATGATAGCTGACCTTCTGCAAGTTTCTCCTGTCTCCACACATGATCTCTGGAGCTCAAGCAAAGTTACCATCGGGTTCTTTGTCACCTTTCTTACCAATGCCCTTCTCCCCCGATTGCTCAGTTTGGCTAGGTAGCCAGCTGTAGTACGAGTCATGGTTGTTATAAACGTCTTCCCTTTAAGAATTAGGGAGGCCACTGTTCTTGGCCACCTTCAGTGCAGCAGAAATTGTTTGTAGCCTTCCCCAGATCTGTGCCTCGACACAATCCTGTCTCTGAGCTCTGCAGGCAGTTCCTTTGATTTCATGGCTTGGGTTTTGCTCTGATATGCATTTTCAGCTGTTAGACCTTATATAGACAGGTGTGTGCCTTTCCAAATCATGGCTAATCAATTGAATTTGCCACAAGTGGACTCTAGTCAAAGTGTAGAAACATCTCAAAGATGATCCAGAGAAATGGGATGCACCTGAGCTAAATTTCAAGTGTTGTAACAAAGGGTCTGAATACTTATCTCAATGTGATATTTCAGTTTTATCTTTTTAATAAATTTGCAAAGTTATCACAAATCTGGTTTTTGCATTGTCATTATGGAGTGTGGATTGATGTGGGAAAAAAATTAATTTAAAGCATTTTAGCATAAGGCTGCAACATAACAAAATGTGAAAAAAAATGAAGGGGTCTGAATACTTTCTGAATGCACTGTATATACAGTGTGTCCTGAAAGTCTCTGTACAAAGAGGAAATTAACAGTTTTTAGCAAAATGTAATTTTATTTACAAGATATCCTCTACATGATTGCCACTGTGTACACACACACAGAGTCATCTCTCCCACTCATGATGAACACGTGTTAACACATCTGGTGTTATGCATGTAATTGCATATCCATCGCAACCTTGTTACAGCTTCCCGATCCAGCCATGAGAATGATTTCAATACGTTCTCCTTTTGTCAAAGGCATTCTTAATATAATATAAACTAAGTATGAAAAATTTTGGAAGATATTTTGCTAAAAAGTGTTCATTCCCCTATATATGGAGACTTTTCGGATGCCCTTTATATATATATATATATATATATATATATATATATATATATATATATATATATATATATATATATATATATATA
>CM040996.1:12089474-12153763 GCA_022985145.1 Pangasius djambal
AAAACCCCTTCACAACATCAGCAGAAGTCAAGAATACTCTGGAGAAGGTAGGCGTATCATTGTCAAAATCTACAATCAAGAGACGCCTTCATGAATGTAAATACAGAGGGTTTACAACAAGGTGCAAACCACTGGTAACATTCAAGAACAGGAAAGCCAGATTAGACTTTGCCAGAAAACATCTAAAAAAGCCTCCCATTTTCTGGAATAAGATTCTTTGGATTGATGAAACCAAAATTAACTTGTACCAGAATGATGGGAAGAGAAAAGTCTGGCGAAAGAAAGGAACAGCTCATGATCCAAAGTATACCACATCATGTGTCAAACATGGTGGAGGCAGTGTATGGGCATGTATGGCTGCCAATGGAATGGGCTCACTGGTGTTTATTGATGATGTGACTACTGACAGAAGTAGCAAGATGAATTCTGAGGTGTATAGGGCTATACTCTCTGCTCACATTCAGCCAAATGCTACAAAACTGATAGGACGACGCTTCACAGTGCAGGTGGATAATGACCCTAAACATACTGCGAAAGCAACTCGAGACTTTTTGAAGGCAAAGAAATGGAATATTCTTCAAGACCAAGTCAGTCGCCTGATCTCAACCCAATAGAGCTGCTTTTCACTTACTGAAGACAAGACTGAAGGCAGAAAGACCCACAAACAAGCAGCAACTGAAGGTGGCTGCAGTAAAGGCCTGGCAAAGCATCTCCAGGGAGGAAACTCAGCATTTGAGTTTTGAGAACATGGGCCCCAGTCTTCACGCAGCAAAGGACTTTCATCCAAGTATTAAAATTATGGTTATATTTACATTTATGTCACTTTGTCCAAATACCTTTGAGCCCCTGAAAAGGGAGGTACTTTGCTGAAAATGGCTGTAATATATATACAGCAGCCATTGCAATGTAATAACTCTGTTACTCCACTTGTAATATAGAGAGACAGTAAGATTTTTTTTTTTTATTGTGTGACTCTTGTGATGTCACCTGGGTTTTCAGTTCTAGAAGTCTAGTAGGGTCTAACACTTGCATCCATCTGAGATATTATTGTAGGGAACACATAGTCCTCTGTCTCAGAGGCACGGTTCTCCACTTTGCTTTGATGCTGTTCTGTCAACTGGAACTGCTGAAATTGTGTGCAGGAACGACACTATTAGCTAGAATGGCCCTTAGAAGAATTTGCTTGTGAACATGCATTTATGATAGAGTGAGCTGTGTGTTGTTAGCCTGAAATAATTTACCTGTCACTCAATAATAATAAGAAAAACAAAATAGATGCCATAGGCCACTAGCTGCGCATTTTATTCATGATCAGTACATTTATTTATTTGGAAGATACTATAATACTAATGCATTTGTAAGTGATGTGGAATTCCATCCAAGAAGAGAGCTGAGGGCCTTTAGCTCAGTGGCATTCTGACGGATGTGGGATATGTACTCACACCTTTCAAGCTACTAGAACATAATCCTAACTGAGATACCACTGCACTGACACAAATACCATGACCTGGTTACACTACTGTGAGAAATGTTACTGAGTAGTTAGTGCTAAAGATTTTCAGGTCACTGATAAACCTTTATGAAATTGATAAGCTCATTTTTTGTCATTTCCTCACCCAGTATTGTAAGGTTCTATCATAAGTTTAGGTACCCATGTAAATTTAAGGGTGACATGGTGGCCCAGCAAGTAGCGTTGCTGCCTCACAGCGCCAGGGTCCCCAGTTAGATTCTGACCTCTGATTACTGTCTATTTGGAGATTCTGTGCATGTTCTCCTAGTATTTGAGTAGGGTTCCTGTGGGACTCCAGCTTCCAGGCAGTTGTGTGTGTAAAAAAATGCTATGGGTGTGAATATGTACATGGGTGTAGTGCGTGCATGCTGTCCAATTAATGCTCAAGTTTCTATATTCTCAGCTGTTCCCAGTTGCTGTTTTTGTCATAAGAAAATGTATAAACTTTTTTTGGTAATGAGTGTAGTCTCAGGATTATACATTTCAAAATGTATTTTCTCTAGCTGTAATATTAGCCTCACACACATCAGCAAATGAAATCAAACATGTAAAAAGTGTATCTGTTCAGCATTTAGAAATGCATGACTTAGCATATTCCTTAAAAATTCTTTTGATCTGAATTTATAGCTTCCCTCATAATATGATATGGCTTTCTCATTTACATGCAACAGATAACAGAGTGTTATGACAACTATTACAATTTTATTAGAATAATACATGAGAGTATTTCTGCCTGACTTTCTGGATACTATATAGGTAGTGTGAAAGATAAAGAACGGACAAACTGGGTCTTGCATACACTTCTCTAAAAATTAGGCTGCTGGAAAATTCAAAGAAATAAGCCATAGAAGAGCAATTCATCATGGTCAAGGATGCTTATTAGCTTTCGAATTATTATAATAGATGATTAAAGGGCTGCCATCAAATAAAATGCTACATAACCAATCATTTATGAACAGTGATACATATTTTAATGCTGATTAATCATTACCCATAATCAAATATCACAATCTTTATGATATGGTGGTTAGTAATTCTTACTTTGCCCCCGTCCCTTATAATATGGAATTGTCCCATATTGAAAAATATAGGCCTAATGTTCTGTTCCTTTTTGAGTCAATAAGGGATGCAATTCAATACTGAGTAAAATCAAATGTTGTTTCACAAGAAATTGTGGAGAAGCTCAAAAGTTGTCCCTTATTTTTCCACATCAAAGATGGCAACTCTACTTACATCTGACCCGATTGTTGCATACAGACAATTGTGAGTGGTATGCAATTATACATATTGTGCATTATATTATGAATTTAAGTTGCTTGTGTCCAGTTATGGAACATTAAATCATATAAAATCACTGTGGAAGCAGAGGCATGCTCGAGCGCCGGTTTGTAAGTGGAGGGCGGAGCCAGAGAAGCTGAGTGGTGAGGAATGCACACCTGGGGAATTCGATTAATGAGTGTTTGGTGTTGCAGTGAGTGGAGGCAAGGATAAAAAGGAGAGAGACAAGTGCCTCAAGAGAAAGGGAGCAACCAGCACGGAGCCGTGTGTGTGCGCGCGTGCATATGTGTGTGATTATAAAAATGCTGAAAAGCAAAAGTAAAATAAAGCACTTTATGATATGTTTCAAGCCTGCCTCCGGCTTCCTCATTTCTGCCCGAACTTGGGAGAGTGTTGCACTGGTGCTGAAACCCAGGATTTCTGAGGAAGACACCGTCATGGAGTCTTCACCACTGGCCGAGAGCAACGTGGCCGCGCCCCACGTCACCTTCACCAAGATGGGCGTGCAGGACGACCCAGAAGTCTTTTTGCAGCTGTACGAGCACTACATGGTGGTGTGGAGCTTGCCCGAGGATCAGTCGGCGGTCCGCCTGTTGCTGCTCCTGACTGGAGAAGCCCAACTCACGGACCAGCAGCTACCGGTCGCCAACATGCTTGACTACCTCGACCTGAAACGGGCGATTTTGCAATGGGTCAGCCGCACCCCAGAACAGCACCATCAGCGTTTCCGCTCGCTGACCTTCCGCTAGCTCAGACGCCCATTTGCTTTTGCTCCAGAACATCTGCCAGAGGTGGTTGCTGGCTGAGGGACGTGGTGCCAAGGATGTGATCAACCTCATGGTGCTGGAGTAGTTCATTGCCCAACTTCCGGACTGGACAGCGGAATGGGTCCAGTGCCAATGTCTGATGTCGCTCGACGAGGCGGTTCAGCTGGCAGAGGACCACTTGGCGGCATATCTGGGGGCCGGCGAGCCCCTCCCGTCTTCCCCTTTCTCTCTCTCTCTCGTCTCTCACCCTCCTCCCCGCCCTTTCCTTGTCCCTGCTCTACGGAAATGGGGGCCAATTCCCCTGAACTCACGTTTTCCCTCCCCCTTCCTCTCCCCCTGTGTCTGTCTCCTCTCTCCCCCAGGTGGGTGAATTTGGGGCCGTAGGTTTCGGAGTAAAGCCTAGGCTGGTGTGCTGGCATTGTGGGGAGCCTGGGCATTTCCAGGACCAATGGCACATGGAGATGGGAGCATTAGTCCGGATCCACAATGCACCACAGGCCACCCCCAATTGAGCCGGGACATACCGCATACTGGTGAGTATTCAGTCCTTGCCTCACCCATCCGCTAATCCTGGGGACAAATTGGCCGGGGTTTCGAGCATTAGAGAGAAATGTTTGTGGATGGGTCCTGCAGTAGTGAAAAATGGTGTGGAATGTGCACATGGTTGGCTGGGGAGGCAGTGCCGGGGCAGTCTACCTCAGCTCCATGTCAGGAGGACATTGAGAGGAGGGGCAGCTCTGCTCCTCCCCTCTTGATGAGGATTTCCCTTTGGAGCAGTTGCGTGCTGAGACCCTTAGGTACGCTTTCTACCAAGTGAGAGTAATTGTCAGCCTAATGTTGCGTTCTACCACCTCATTTCTCGATAAGGATAGGTTATAACGAGTGATGCAGGACACTCAAACGCAGGAAGAAATGACCCAATTGTTGGTTCAGAAGAGCCTTTTGGAATTTTTGTTCCAGACGGCTTACAATAACCCCTAGGACGTGGCACTTAGGACAGGATAAAACACTGAATTGTCTCATGGCCCACTTCTATTGGCCGGGCATTCGCAGCGATGTTTGCATGTAATGCACGGTGTGTCGTGAATGTCAGCTGGTGAATCCACCGGCCACTTCAAAAGCTCCTTTGCACCCAATCCCATTAATCAAGGTCCCGTTCGAAAGAACTGGTATGGACCTTATCGGGCCATTGGATCGAACTACAGGAGGGTATCGCTTTGTGTTATGCGATACCCGGATGCAGTGCTTCTCAGCAGCATCTTTGCATGAAAGATTGTGGAGGCACTCTTCCATGATATCCCAAAAGAGATGCTGACTGACCAGGGCACATGTCACGAACACTACGCAAGCTTATCAAATTGCTGGGGATTAAATTGATTAGCACCAGCATTTATCATCCACAGACAGATGGGCTGGTTGAACACTTTAATCAAACGCTTAAAAACATGATTCTTAAGTTCATTCGCGCAGAATTGGGATAAGTAGCTAGAGCCCCTGCTATTTGCAGTACTAGAGGTCCTGCAAGCCTCAATGGGTTTCTACCCTTCCAAACTATTATAGAGGCGCAAGTTTCACGAAGTGCTTGAGGTCATTCAGGAAAATTGGGAGGAGGGACCTTCTAACATTAAAAACAAAATTCTTGTTCTTGACCTAAGAGCAAAACTCCACACCTTAAGCCACATAACACAGGAGAATTTGCTACAGGTGCTCCAGATGTATAATGGGGTACTCAGCTACGAGAGTTTGCACCTGGAGATAAAGTGCTCATTTTGCTACCCACATCAAGCTCTAAATTATTCGCCAAGTGGCAAGTACCCTTTGAGGTCACACAGCAGGTTGGGAATGTCGACTATGAGATAAGGCGAATGGATAGAGGCAGGGCACGCAGGTTTACTACCTTAACCTACGCAAACCATGGAAGGGGCATTTCCCATGGCTTTGGTGATGGTCGTCCCAGAGAGCAAGGAGCTAGGAACAGATGTGAATATAAAAACCCTTATGGAGACCACCTCTCCCCATCCCAAGTCACGGATATTGCTAAATTGCAGGCAGAATTTTCCAAGGTGTTCTTACCTCTCCCTAGTCGCACTAATCTCATAGAGCATTCGGGAGGAACTCAAGGCTATGCTTGACATGGGGGTAATCGATGGAGTACAACAGCGATTGGAGCAGCCCAGTGGTTTTAGTGCCCAAAGCCGATGGGATGGTCCAGTTTTGTGAGGACTTCAGAAAAGTCAACGCAGTGTCTAAATTCGACGCTTACCTAAAGCCTCTCATTGACGAACTGCTTGATCAGTTAGGTGCAGCTCACTTTTATTTGACACTGGATTTGAAGAAGGGATATTGGCAGATCCACTTGATTCCGATATCCTGCAAGAAAACAGCCTTTTCCACTCCGTTTGGGTTACACCAATTCGTGACCCTTACTTTTCGATTGTTTGGGGCCCCCACGGCGTTCCAGCGACTCATGGACAGACTCCTCTTTCCACTCGCTGCTTACGCTACTGCCTAGTTAGATGCATGAACCAGTGCATACAACACAACTGAATTCTTTTTTTTTTTAATAGTCAGCACTTTTAAGAAAATTAATGATATCTGAATATAAAGCCAACTGGAGACTTGTTGTCTGCTGTCATATTAACTAAATAGATATATATGCATAATTAGATATAATTAGATATCATTCAATATTATGACATTGCTAACTTGTCTTTTCACAAATGTTTCACTCTTCCGTTCTTGCTCTGCTCTGGATGGATAGTGTTTTGCCAACAATGTTGGACCAAAAATGATAGCAGTTGGTATGAGGTGATGATGTTCACGAATCATCACTATAACAAATCCGAATATCAGTGTCTAGCTATGCACAACTCTAGAGAGCTGCCCTCAAATGAAAATGAATGCCCTTAAACATCAATGAACAGAAGCAATGATATAAATAAGAGTGGGCCAAAATTTCTCCAAAATGATGTGCGAGACTGATAAACTCCTACAGAAAATGTTTACTTCAAGTTACTGTTGCTAAAAGTAGGTTCTACATGTTACTGAATTATAGGGTGTTCTTAACTTCCACATCATGCAGGACTGGACTTGTCATGGTCCTGTCACATTAACACCCTGGTGAAGAAGGCCCGTCAGCATCTTTACCACCTTAGACACTTAGGGACTTTAAACTGCCCTCTATGGTGCTAAGGAACTTTTACACCTGCACCACTGAAAGCATCCTGATGGGAAGCATCACAGCCTGGTTTAGTAAATGCAGAAGAACAGCAGAACAGCCGGGCTCTCTAGAGGGTGGTGTGCCCAGTGTATTTTTATAATATTTATTATATATGTTAGTAATTTCACTGCAACTACCTCAGCCCGATGTTGCACATCATTGTATTGCACATACAGCTTCACATATCTGCATTTTATTCCCAATGTAGTCCATACTGTTGCTGCCATCCATCTTTTATATCCCTTATATTATATTTTATATTTTTCCTTTTCTACTTGTATATAAGCAAATTTTGCTTTATGTAAATTCTATTTTTATCTCATTGACAGTCGAAAAAGCATTTCTCTTCATGTCATACTGTGTATGGTTGTTTGTGTAACCAGTACAATTTGAATTTGATAGTTTGATAGTTCCCATTATCACGTACGTCATAACAGATATATACCTGTCCTGTGGACTATACCAGATTTAGTCCCCTCTTTGTTGTTAAAATAATCTCCACTCTTCTGGGAAGGCATTGAACCGTGGCTTTGGGGTTGTGCCCATTCAGCCACAAGAGCAATAGTAAAGCCAGGCACTGATGTAGAATGAGAAGGCATAGCACACTGTCATGGTTCCAATTCATCCCAATGGTGTTCAATGTAGTTGAGATCAGGGCTCTGTGCAGACTACTCGAGCACTTCCATATCAGCACTGGCAAACCATAGAGCTTTGTACACAGGGACATTGTCATGCTGGAACAGGATTGGGCCCCTTAGTTTCAGTGAAGGGAAATCTTAATACTACGTTCTGCCCTTTAAGGCCCACTTATGGGTATGAAGGTCAGGTGTCCACATACTTTTGGCCATATAGTGGCAGTACTTACTTAAATTTAAGCTCTAAAGGGTGAATTTACGAATGCACTCAATATTATTATTTGACCTGTCATTTTCCAGCCTGTGGCAGGGCTTTTCATTTTACTGTACCTGTCAAAGTTGCAGTTGATTGGTATTGCACCGCATGTTGGCAGTCATTTAAAAACATAAGAAATTATAAAATGCACTTCTCCTCTGATTATTGTAAAGTTTATACCCTTCCCTAGAAGGAGTGAAAAATAACGACAAACTAACACATGTCTGAGTGTACAAAATTTTCCAAAAATATCTTCTTTTTTTTTTTTTCTTAAAAGATTAGTCATCATTTGGTTATCTGCCACACCTGATGCAGCCCATCAAGGACCACTAGGCTTAAACATTTAAAGAAATCAAAGGAAAAGCTCACATACTAACTTCCTTTATCTATTTGTTTAATTCTTGCAAATTTTCTGACAAATGATTTGTTGTTAAGACCATTAACAGCTTCATATTTTGGCAGTTTTCGACTTGGCCCTTTTATTTATTTATTTATTTTATTTTTTTGCCCTGGAGTATACTCTGTATTGAAATCTGTTGTTCAGTCCACTTTATGTCCTATATGGGATGTCTTCATTTACAACACTGTTACAGATTTTTGTATTGATAATTAGAACATATTTCCCATTAAAATGATCAAAAGCAATCCGAAATAATAGTCACGCAGTTGTGAGGTTGAGGAGGGAAGTCAGTCCATTCCACTCTGTCTTTCAGAGATATAGTGGTCCAGGTCTGTGTGGATCAGCAGGCAGGCTCATGTGAAGTGATGTCCTGTGGACTATACCAACACCAGTGAGGTTGGGGGGGGGGGGGGGGGGGGGGGGTAGTTTTAACTCTTTGGAGGAATGTACCAATGTAAATAAGAAGGGGGCGGGTGCTGTAGTTATAAGGCTGGAGCTCTGAAGAAAGACTAGTCAGTGTAAGTTTCAGAGCTGGGCAGGAAGCGCATGGCTGGGCATTCACTCCGCTATGGATTGAGCATTGAACTGATACTGTTTTCGGTAAAAGGCGGTCAGACGGAGCGCGAGCTGATGCGCTGATCCGCAGCGGTTTCTTGTCCGCGGTGCAAACCCCGATCCTGTTTTCTGACTCGGGCCAGGAGAAAACATCAGTGCCAGCACCAGGTGCGTGTGTCAGCAGGGGTAAGGAGTGTATAGAAGTGTGTGGACTGTGTAGGAGAAGGCTGGGGAGGATGAGGATGGTGCGCGCGGGCTTCATCCCGCTCCTGTGGATCTTCAGAATCAGCATCATCTCGCACGCGGCTCCTTCATCCGCCTGTAAGTTCCTCTTCATGCTTTTAGGGCTCATTGGAGTAGTTGCGCCTGATAGCTTGGGGCGTATTGGAGGGAGTTGTATTTGATAGTTTAGGGCTTACTGCAGGGACAGTGTGGCTTCAGGATGAGTGTGTTGCAGGTTTGAGAAGATTTGGGCAGGATGGGGAGCGTCAGAGCATCATGCCTGATGGGTACCACAGACTTATTGGGTGGTCTTCAGTGGATTTTCTTTCTTTCTTTCTTTCTTTCTTTGTACTCTATTATTTTTTATTAAATGGGGAGTTCACCCTTTTCCCATTTGAGCGGTTCTAAATATTTATTCAGTGATTTCTAGTCACCTCAGACAGTTTTATGTCAAACTATATGCAGTTTTAAGATTTTCTATCCACTAATGATTTGTTTATGTTTTGCAAAATAAATTATAATCAGATGAATTTACGACACGTTTGCCTCGCACCTCCGTGGTTGGGGGTTCGAATCCCACCTCCGCCCTTTGTGCTTCGGAGTTTGCATGTTCTCCCTGTGCTTTGGGGGTTTCCTCCGGGTACTCCAGTTTCCTCCCCCAATCCAAAGACAGGCATTTCCAAATGGGTGTGTGTGTGTGCAATTATGTCCTGCGATGAACTGGCACCCTGTCTAGGGTGTCCCCTGCCTTGTGCCCTGAGTTCCCTGGGACAGGCTCCAGGCAACCCGTGACACTGTGTAGGATATTTGGTACAGAAAATGGATGGATGGATATCAATTTCCTCAAAACATACTTTTTAAAGATACAAAAAACAAAACAAAAACCTATTTTTCTTCGTGATGGTCATTACTTATTCGTTCATGATTTTGTTTTTAAATATTAAATACTACATTGCGATTTCATATTATAGCTTCATAAAATTATATTAATATTATAACTTTTAGAAATTTAGCCTATTTATGTATTTGTTTGTTTTTTGCTCTGTTTACTTTCCATTCATCTGTGAGCTCTGTCTAAACAACCCTCCTTTTATTCTGAGATTGTATTTCATATCTACATCATTGAAACTACGGACTCATAAACAGTATTGCTCAGAACCACTGCACTCCTGCTCCTGTTTTCTCTGGGAGAAGTTTGTTTTGGGGTTGTAAGCAAAATGCAGGTTGCTGAACTCACAGTTTGTGAATGCTTGGGTAGATACTCTGCTATCTGAACATGCATTTGGGATATAAATTCATAAATCATGTTTTTTGGCATTTAAAAAAAAAAAAAAATGCAAAGCCACTGGCATTGAAGCAAAACTGAAAACAAAAGTTGTGAATGTGGCTGAAGTCAAGCACTGACTTTGTTACTTGTTAAGGCAGTAGGTGTTAAATTAACATCTAGTGTCTTTGAACCAATTTGCTGTGCTCTACCATGTTAATGGAATACAAAATTAAAATAAATAATGATTTCCTTTAGAAATATAAAACATGCAGTATATTGTATGTAGGGCTGGTAAGATCAGCATATATCTACAGCCTAATGCAACCATCCACTTCAGGGATTTTACCTTACAGGCTTGATAACCCTTTAGGGTAAGTAGTAATCTGATGTGGAATCCAAATCTTGCTGGCAATACCAAGCGCAAATAATGATTTATTAGGCAGAGCCTAGAGTGTAGCCTAAAACTTCAATCAGTGTTTTGTTTTTTTCACTAATTGTCTTGTGTGAGTATGTAAATGAAAAATCCACAGAGTTGTGCAAAAGTGGCTCAGTTTATATAATTAGCTGATTGTTATTAAGACATGAACATATTCTCTTCAGGACTGTGCAAATATTCTTCTTTGAAAGTTTCCAGTCATCCATAAAGAAAAGTCACATTTCAGCAGTGGCAACTAAAAGCAGTGCATTCAGCTGATAAATGTGCTTGCAGAGTCAGATAATCACAGAGTGGAGGCTTGTCCTGAATAATGAGATTAAAGTTCTTCAATAATTGTCTGGGTTTGTGGACCAAAATTAGAAGCAGTCCAGCCATTACAGGGACTGACCTAAAATAATGAGTATTAAATGAAATACCTGGATTTATTTCAGAGTGAAATATCTCAGGGGAAGGAAGTGGCTCGTGGAGCTTACTCTGAATAGAGAGTCTTTTAATTATCATTGCTTTATTGTTTGCTTTTTCATATTTACCGTTCATATTCCGCAGGTCTCCAGTGGATTAAGAACGTCGCATTACGGTCTGGGAAGATATGAAATCGGTGTAACTACTTTAATTGTGTTCCGGACATGACCAGCAGCCTTTCAGTCAGTTCTCCTTGACTCATTAGTAGGCATCTAGAGCTGTTAAATTCTTTGAGTATGTGTAGCTACATCATATATCACTTCTTCCTGATTTGATATGACATCTATGTACATGTAACTGTGTTATTTTAGTGGAATGTGAATGTGCCACTGTGTATTTCACTCAAGGAAGAAGTATCTCTAAGTCTGCCTAAGGATCATGTTATAACAAGGGAAATCCTTACTGGGAAGCCAGGGCTCAACACTGAGTTAACAAAGTGATGTTGATCACTGATATGCAGTCCCTTTGCCTTGTCTATGATTCATTCAGCTTCTGGGATTATTGGATGGAGCATGATGGAGCATTACTGTGAATCTCTGTGGTATCAAGTTGAAAACGATGCTATTGTAATTGCGTGTAACCATTTTGTTGGATATTTGAAGTCTTATTACAACATATTAAAGGCTTAAATTCTTGGTGACAAGAATTTTTTGACCTAAAATGATTTCTATAAATAGACTGAAGTAATAAACATGCATTATTTCAGTGATTGTGCATTAGACATTCCAGATGTTCTAGGCGAGTCAGAATGTCTTGCTTATCATCAAATGACAGTGATCTTAAAACTGACTACATCATTGGTTTGCAGTTCAGTGAGAAATCTCTCTACCACTGCATTACTGAACTCTTTTTAAAAGGCTTTGCTTAAAGTGTAAATCACTCATGGCAAAAAATCATTTAGCTAACTGTACAGATTAAAATTAAGTGTTTAAGCAGCATAACACAACAAATTGAACGCATGCTGAGTGAGTTGAATTTGGCATGAGAATATATAGTCAAAAGTGGCAAGATGGTGCCGTGGGTAGTCTTTGCACCTTACAGCTCCAGGATCCCGGATTGATCTTGAGCATGGATTTGTGTGGAGTTTTGCATGTTCTCCCCATGTCCACGTGGGTCTCCTCCAGGTTCTCAAGTTTCCATCTTCCAAAAATATGCCGGTAGATATACTAGCTACTACATATCGCCCAAAGGTGTGGATGTATGTGTGCATGGTGCCTTGTGATGGACTAGAGTCCCATTCAAGGTGTGTTCTGTATGCCTGGGATACGCTCTGACCAGTATAAAGTGGCTACTGAAGATAAATGAAAAATATAAAATGAATGAAAAATATAGTGAAGAACAAAGTTTAGCTATTCACACAGTTGAATCATTATTAATCATGGCAGTATGTCAGCTAAACTGCCATTTGTGCATTAACTGCCCTTGGACATTAAGTCCTTACTCTGAATACAGCAGAAATTCTGAGCTAAGTTTGTAAATATATTATTCTTAAGCAAGACAGACACATTGGCGTATTAATAATAAGCATGAGAGAATACACTAAAGCCATGATACGAGACATATCCCAATACAGACTTCACAAGAACAACAAATCGAACCACTACAATATCAATACATTGTATTGCAAGAAAAGTAGAACAGGATTTATAATATAAGGTGTAATTTTCCCCTATTATTAACTTGATATTTTGATCTTTTTCAGTATCATAAATGTATTTCATGGCAACATTATTAATATGGAAAGATTGTTTGACGGTAGATTGTGCCTTAAATGATTAGGCTAATAAATTCGTGTCATCACCCCTCCTACTGCTATCTGACATCCACCTGAAATGCATGAGCACATCATACTTACAAATTTAATTGTACAGATGAAAAAAACAATCTTTTGTATTTTATTTTGATTTTATTTTGTATATTACCTCATTTCAGTGAAATGAGGTGCTGAAACGATGTGCTTCTGAATCGTTTTTAGGTGCAAGTGTGACTTACATCCAGAGTATCACACAGTCGTCAATTGTAACCCATGTTTATCAAGCCAGCCATGGTAGCAGCTGGAGTGCACGTATATACAGTGGTTTATGGTAACTACAATCGGATGGCTACGCTACAGATTTGCTGTGAATTCTGGATAGTGTAAAAATGTTGAGCAGTAGTGGGCCGATTATCTACGGGCCGTTAAACTATTGTTTGTTTCCAAGCTCACATGGGCCAAATGAAACGAGGATGAGGGCCAAATTTGTCCTTTGGGCCCTGCATTTGAGATATTTATCATAATGCTTCCTTCTGATTAGCTTAACTTTTGGTCTATTAAGTAAGCATGCTTCAAGGCAGTTAGATTCCTACTCGCAAACTTCGTGTTCTGTATGCTACTACCTGGTGCTTCTGTCTAGTGTGTAAGAAGACGTAGCATTCAGCCATTCCAGTGTTGATTAATATCCTTTCCATGTGGGAATATTTAGTATGTCATAGCTTATACTATTTTCTAAGTGTGAATTCCTTCTTACGGCATAGAGTATCTTCTTTCCAAGCTATGTGGGTGGATTGTAAATAGGATCATGTCTCACACTGAGATTCACCAGGACTGTTTACTGTATAAGGCCCAACGTCCACAACTGAATGGACTATGTGTAGCTAAATACTGCTAATCTGAAAGAGTAGTCAATATAGTTGAAAGTATTTTTCCCCCCTGGCAGGCACAAGAAGCTATAACTGAAATCTTAAAAGTGTAATGGAAATGAATGTAGGCATACTGTTCGTGGCCCTGCAGGTGAGTATTAAAGGCAGGTTTATCTCATTAACCTCTGTGTGAGTGGAGTTTGCAATCTTGAAGTGGCACAGATACGTACATGAATAGTGGGTTAAGTACCTCTCAGTTCCTCTGTCACCTGGATGTTATTACTGAGAGCTGGATTTATGCACCAAGTGCAGATCAGACCTTATCTTTATCTTAATATCCATTGCTGCACTGGAACCTGGTTTTTATTAACAGCCTATAATAAGGCCCATGAGTGGCACAACAGAAAGCGTTCACCCTATCATTGGGCGATCATGAGGTCCAATCTTGACACTGATCCAGCTATGTGTGGCCAAGAGCCAAGGGAGCAAAATTGGCCATGCTCTTTGGGTTGGAGAGATGGTATACTCTTTCTGTCCTATCAGTCAATGGGACAGTAGCCCATCATGGGTGCCTGTGAGCTCATGGTTGCAGAAGAAGGTAGTTAGCAGTTTCCTCTGAATGTTCAGCTGCTCTGTGACATAGCACGGATAGCATAGCATGTGTCTCAGAGGAAGCACATGTTAAACCTCACTCACAAAGTTTAGAAAAAAGGGTTAACACTTTACTAGAACCCTGTGCCATGACACAGATGTATCCATGTCATCCACCTGATGTCATATGATGTCATAAGTTGACATATGTCCAGGAATGTAACAGTATAATATTGGCATTATGTGTAATTGTCATAATAATGTTTCATGTCGTGACAGCTTGTGCTTTGTTTTTTTTTTTTTTTTAAGTGCTATAATTGATGTAAGGTTTAAAACAGATGTTATTACACATACTTTTTGTCATAAGTATGATGATATAATGTCTAACGTCGCATCATGAAAACCACTATAAGAAAATGAATTGTAAACATTATGACACAAACATAACTTTGTGAACATACTGCCAGTTTGTTTATGAAATGCTGTACCTTATGAGTGCTACGTTGAGCGATGACATGCTGCTCGTTCACTGTACAGTTTGTATAGCTGTTTATTAGTTTATAAAGCTTTTATGTATTCTTCATATTCTACAAAATAACTGATTTGTGACTCTAGGTAAGCAGGTGTAAGAGGACTTGAGTTATGTGAAGACAGCAACAATATTATTTTGCAACAAAGCTTAGGACATGGATGTGGTTATCTGTTTCCCAAGAAAAATAGAAAAATGTTTCGCTTTCAGGTGGGATTTTCAGTGCCGTTGATGGGAGAGTGCAGTCAAATTAGTCATATACTAACCAATAACAGATGGCTAGCAGCGCTAAAACAGAGAGCAGGAAGAGGGAATCTTTTTGTTAAGCAAAGCAGGTAAGAAGTGGCTAGAATAGCACAGTCAGTAAAAAAAAGTCTGAAAAAGCAGACTAAAAAGATAAGCTTAGTTGATCCCCTCTTACGTTTTTATTAAATCTAAATATGGCTTTATTCTACCTAAAGTGGAACAAGCAAATGGGAAATAACATGTTCTGTTGATAAGACTCAAAACATCATTAGAACACCAGAGCACGTGCACATATAAGCCCTGACACAAGATCTCTGCATCCCTTTCTCTGCACTTTGAGCCTTAAAATAAAAGGTAAGATATTTCTGGAGCTTTATCCAGTAATTTCCATTCCAAGAGCACAGACTGGTGTAATTTAGGTTAGTCATTGCATTTTCTGTCAAATGCATATTCCAGAAGAAGCCTCACATTTTCAGACTTTAAATGCAATGTGAGGTGTCACTATGTATGAAGTTTTGAAAATGTACTATCCCCAGATGGTGATCTCACCAAAGAAATTAGGGATGTCCAGGAAACAACAAAAAATTAATGTAATCAGTTTAGCTGGGGGTGAAGCTCTACCTGAGCCACATTAGTAATTTTGTGAGCCTTTGAAAGGCCTTCAACTATTTATTTTTAACATAATAGTTTTAGCTATTCTGTCAATTACCACTAATAACATAGGCTCTAAAAGTACAATAGGACGTTTCTATCTAGAATCTATCCAGCTATATGCACTAATAGGAGATATCATTAATTGTGCTGATTATAATAAAAGTTTCACAGTTAAGGAGTGAAAGAAGTGTATGGGAGGGCACTGTTTAGAACACATTTTTGGTTACATACACATTAGGGGTGTAACGATACACTCAATTCAATTCAGTTCATGATACTGGCTTCATAATTCAATTCTGTTTGATTCTCAGAATATTTTGAACAAAATATTGTTCATTTTTGTCTGCGTAAAACTAAAATCAAAAATTGCTACAAACAGAGGTTTAATATTGTATACAAATGTACAACAGGTTCTCCAAATCTTAAAAATAAATAAATACATTTAGAAATTCTCCCAAAAATTTGATTGAATAAATACAGTCTCTGAACTGGGTAAAAATTGGCCAAAATTCCCAAGTTCCATGACTTCTTTCTTGGGCGATGCAGATCGCATGAAACATGTATAAAAGTCAGCTGAGTTCAGACAATGGTGAAGAAGTCTTCCATTCCACTGTGTACAAACAGACTGTTATACAAGAATGAATGCATGCAACCAAGATGATGCCACAGACAGAATGTACAAGACACAAGTGAGCGGGTTATTTGTGCAGTGTTTCTAACTTTAGACTCGTTTCTGTGTGTTAGCTTACTGCGTCACTGCCTCATGAGCCACTACAGAGCTACTGTTTTTTTCCTCTTTCATTTACTTTTTTAATTTGTTTGTTTTGACTGAGTCAATAAAAAAATGATTACGTTTTTACATATATAGCAAGTATAAACCATGTCCCAGTTAGTGTGTGATTCGAGTGGGTCATTTATTACATTCACTGGTGTGCATTAATTATTGCAGCATACCTGAGTATCTCTTTTGCAGTGAGTTGAGTGTGTAAGTCTTAGGACTGTAACAATACATCTGTGTATTGAATGATACATTAACAGGTGAGGTGTAATAAACATGTAACCTAATCAAGCCCACACTCTGTCCTCTGAAAATAAGTAGCTTAGTCTTTATCTCGAATCAAGGGAGGCTACAGGGGTTTAAAAAAACACATATATGTAACCCCGTATCAGTGCAACTTTATGCTAATATCAGTGCAACTTTATGCTAATATCAGTGCAACTTTATGCTAATATCAGTGCAACTTTAAGCTGTTATCCCACTTTCAACTGTTGCTTTTCTGAACTCCAGGTTGCACAATGGGAAGTTAGTCATTGTTAATTATTTTGAACACTGCCAGCAGTGTAGGTGGATATAGCTAGCATATTTGTGACTGAAGAATTGGATGTAATCCGTGTGATGAAGCTGAACGTTTTGGCGGGCAGTATGTGACATTTCATTAGATTGGCGCAAAAGACTGTACATGTCCTAGCTTCAATTTGAGACTTTCACAGGGTCTGTGTGATTAAATATCATAAAGGAATTTTACATGCACTGATAAAGCAAAGGGTTTTGTTTCAAACAGGTGACAAAAAGGTGAACTTCATACATACATACATCAACACAATGACAATCAATAAATCAATCAGGCAACAAAAGTACCTATGTAGAAAAATGGATTTAGTAAAGAAATGTGCATTTAGTAAGGAAAAAACAATTATTTCAATAGATAATTCATGTCATGGTACATTTCTTGTTAGTGGGTATAACACCACTGTTGGACAAGTGCAAAGTAGTTTACAGAAAGTCTTTTTTAAACAGTTACAAAGTTTGTACAGTTACACGTTTTTATAGTATATCATCAATGATGCCTGGCTTTAAACAGACAGATTTAGACAGTTTTTCAGACAATCTGTACTGGTCTCAGTCATCATGTACTAGAGAGCTTCTATTAGAAAGCTATGCCTCTGACTTGTTGTACCAAGTGTTATAGAGCCAGTATTCAATTTTGAATTTTATTCATGTTGTACTTTTAACAAGAAACATTGTCACAAAGCAGCTTTACAGAAATCTAGATATAGATTTTGAACTCTAATAAGCAAGCCAGAGGCAACAGTGGCAAGGAAAACTGCCTGAATATATAGTTATTTCCCTGGAATAAATAGCTCAGATAACTTGACTGCTAAACTTAGTTTGACTGCTTGAAACTGCCTCTTGGCTCTTGTGCTTGTTTATTTTTTTTCCTTTCTTTTTTTTGGCTTCAGCCTCTCTGAGTCTCTGACTTCATAATATTTCTCTAAAACTTGCGTACATGACACAAAATGTGGACAGTTTACAGCTTAGTAGATAATGATAATGTAGCTGGCAACTACTAGAGGTTGGAAAATTGCACTTATTGGATTAACTTGTTTCTTACTGGCTTTCATGGAAATAAATGCAAAGTCCTCATTAAAACTCTGAAACCCTGCTGTAATTTTTGAATATGTTCCGTTTTGCGCAGATTGCTCTCCAAACGTGTGAGAACATTTAGTTCATTAAAATAAGCCCTGCCACTGCTTTACTCCTCCTATTGAAATAAATTCCTGGGGTTTTGAAAATTATGTAGTTGGGTACTCTTGGCATGAAGTAGATGTCCTCTTGAGCGGGGCCTGTATGTATTTCCTCCCTAAAGGGCCTCTTCAGTCCCATCCATTATTCAAAAGTGAGTCTCAGCAGAGGCTATCGTCCATTTGATGCCATCAGGCTGTCTAGTGAAACTCTGGTGTTAGCATAGTACACTGCTATTAGCTCTTGAGGTAGCACAGGCCTGTTAAAGTGGCGTCATTAGCAGTGCTGAATAGAAGCACTGTCTGTCTTTCATGTGTGCGTATGAAATATTAAAATTGCTACAAAGGTGATTAAATTGAAAAGGTAGCTGTTTCTACTAAAAGAGGGGCTAATGAGAGTTCTGCATATTGTGTAGCTGTCTGAACGGAGCTAACAAATGGTTCCCCGGGGTATTCTTCCTCTGTAATCAGTGTACCTTATGTGTGTATTTATGTAGGGCTTACAAACTAACAGGTCAAATGTGGAGTAATTACACTGGTGATACAGTGATCATACATTACCTTTGGATCATAGTCTTTGTTTTCACTTTCTAATTCTTTTCTAACTTCAGCATTACTATTTGTACAAGCAAGCAGTGTTTATACGTGCACTTATTGCGTAGTGCAAGAGTTCTCAAACCTTTTTGCAACCAGGGATCCCGTTAAGTGTAAAATAATTTTTACAGACCTCCAATAATAATAATAATAATAATAATAATAATAATAATAATAATAATAATAATAATAATGTGACCAGTCAAATAGGCAAATAACTATAAAAACAATGTTAATACATTGGGGGTCCCAATGTATGAAACAATAACACATTTTCATTTAACTAGCATGCTTGCTTTTTACTGACAATTTGATTTGTCTATTAGAGGTGTGTTAGTACACTAGCAAGCAAATGTATTGGCTCATGAAAAGCAGCATGCTTAGGAAAACATGTTTTATTCTAATGCCTGTAGCATGTCCTGATTCGAGATAAAGATAATGCTACTTTTTCACAGGAGGGAGTGTGGGCTTGATTAAATTTAAATGTTTATTACACCTCACATAATATAAACAGTATATTATGATACTTTTTAATAGCCCACTTTATTATGCAGTCTGTTGAATATGTAATTTGATACACAGATGTATCAAAAACAAGAGCCTTATATCAAATGATACGCCTCATTGTTACACCCCAACTATCTGTCTGTCTGTCTATCTATCTATCTATCTATCTATCTGTCTGTCTGTCTGTCTGTCTGTATGTATGTGTTTTTAAGTTTGTCTGCTAGTTGCCAGTTGTGACAGAACGTGAGCAATAGAATTCCTCAGGCCTTCATCTTCAACAAACAGTGCATGTCTGCCAGCAGTGGATAGTGTGTAGCACCTGATCACATTTGTCACGTCTGTTGTTTTCATCAACGGCAAGGAAATTTGCTCTGCTCTTCTTGTTTGATTCTCAATTTGCACAGTTTGGTGTCATTGCTCTGAGCAATCTCAAGGCTGCTTGATTGTCTGTGCTGCGTTGTGCTTGCTCTCGCTGGGTATAGTAAGCGCAATGGATATGGCTTACATTATCTTAATCAAATATATTTTTTACCCTGTGTTTACAATTGATGGAGGTTGAGATGTAAATGGTACAGCATATATTCCAAAGTCAGAAAGTAATTTTTATTTGTCATTTGCACACATTCAGACTCACAATGAAATTCTTGTGGAAGCTCAACTAACAAATACTGTACATATACTGTATTAACATATAACATCTACTAAACAAAATGTATTAATTTACACAAAATACATGTAAGTAAAAATACTCAAAATATACATAGATGTGGGTGGGTAGTGTACATACTAAGTGTGCATTGTGCAAAGTAGTGTGCAAAAAGATGGCTGTGCAAATTATGCTGTCACTGACTGTTTAAGAGCCTGATGGCTTTGGCAAAGTAACTGATTTCCAGTCTATTTGTGCACGCTGGATGCTCTGGTAGTGCCTGCCAGATGGAAGCCTCTGAAAGAGCAAGTGTCCTGGGTGACTGCTATCCTTCATGATCTTTTTGGCAATCCTCAGGCAGTGTTTCAGGTAAATGTCCGGTAGAGAGGAGAGTTTCCAGTCGATGATGAGCTCAGCTGATCTCACCAATCTATATAGGTCCCTGCGGTCGCCAGCAGAACAGCTGCCATAGCAGGCTCTGATGCAGCCACTGAGAATGCTCTCAATGGTGCAATGATAAAAGTTCATGAGAATGTCCATTCCAAACCATCTCAGCTTCCGCAGGAAGTACAGAAGCCACCAGGCTGTTCTCACTATTTTGTAAGTGTGAATGGACCATATGAGGACGTTGGAAATGTGGACGCCAAGGAATTTTAAGCTGCAAACAATTTCCACCTCTGTTCTGTTGATGCGAATAGGGGGGAGCTCACCTTCCTGTCTCTTCCTGTAGTCCACAATCATCTCCAATGTTTTGCTGACATTAAGAGAGAGGTGGTTGTTCTCTGTAGCCTGTTTCATCAACATCCGAGATAAGGCCTACAATGGTGGTGTACTTGTGTATAGCATTGCTGGTATTCTAGCTTTAACAGTTCTCAGTACTTGTATACAGATTAAGTATTGTACCTCGCTCCACATACAAGGTGTGCAATATTTTTTAAAAAGCACCAATATTTTGATCTTTCTCTGTGTTTTTGTCTCTAACTATTAAACAGCAGTCTTATTGACTGAACTGTGAAGTCCTTAACTTCTGTCATAATACTCACATCTAAGGCGAGAAAGATTCAGAGGTGAAAAAAACTGTAATAGATAAACATATTTATACAGTAACAGAGTGAATAACAACATCAAGAGGTGGACCTGTATAGTGCGTGTATCAAATGGATATGGATGAGGGAGTGAAACACACTTGCATGTTGCCTTCTACATGCTTTAGGATCATTTGTTAGTTTGGTCCCTAACACACAAGGATTTTGTACGGAATTCACCCACATTGTGCTTAAAAACGGGGTGCAAAAACATTGTGCACATGGTCCTAGTGTTGATTTCCTTTCTAGGGAAGGTTTCACAAAATATGAACTGTGGGCCTTTGACACCATTTGCAGGAAAAGGTTGCAGTTAAAAACTTCAATTGCAGGGATCTGTTATCTCATGTATGCTTAAAAGTCCAGATAGAACTTTCTTCCGAATGTATTTACCGGCCTTGGGATGTAATATGAACAGGAGTTCGAAACGATGCAGTGACTGGAATCGCATGTGTAGGAGGAAACACGTTATCCCTCATCCTACCCGATGGTATGTGTCATGTGATAGGGGACAACAAGCTAAATATGTAACTTAATTTCCATATTATTACACTATGAAAAGTCTGTGCTGATCAATGTGTTTAACCAACTGAACAAAGAGCAGCAAGCAAGAGTGTTGAGAAAAGTTTAAAATGGCAATTAACTACTCCACATTAAACATTTGGATTAATGGAACTCAGACAGTGTTTCCTTTTTTTTTTTTTTAAAAAACAATTATTAATGAAAATTATGTAATGTTCTGATTTATTTCCCCAAATATGGAAGAACTGAGTGTGGCAAATGGCAGTGTTTCTGGAAGACCTGAGTAGTTACCCCTTTAACTTTCTCCCAAATAGAGTTTTGCAGCCATTTACTAATGCAGAGCATAATCTGCAATGAAATTATATTTCATGGGGTGCAACTGCTATATCAGGCTTTTACTAGAACCTTTTTGACAGCACTGCTGCAGTATGAAACATGCTTCCAAGGAGTCGTCTTTGTCTTTAATCATATAAAACATCCCACTGGGACAATACAAGTGATTTCTTACCAATTTGTTTTTTTCCCCAAAAAAGGCATAGAACACTTTCATTTACTGTCTAATATTCTTTTTATTAGAGTGCTTGACTGACCTGAGATATAGCTGTAACTATACTTGTGTACTATACTTCTTTAAATCCACAATATTGCTTTAGTTACACTTGCAAGCCTAATAACAGCAAATCATTGTGAGTTTTTTGTGTTTGCACAAGAGGTGAGCTATGAATGAAGATCTTTGAGTCACTTTCTTTCTTCATATATATCCAGTCAGAGCTGTTTGACTCTTATGTATGGGTAAATGTTTAACATTCAGAGAAAACCACAGATCTCAAAGCATTTGGAATTGCCAACATGAATAGACATTCTTTTTAGAAACATTCCCCATTTATTTACTGTCTAACTAAGCTGCTGGGCAGAATCTGATATGCCTACATGTGTATTGTGTGTATGAATCATCTACTCTAAACTGTTCCATTTGAAACAGTTGCTGTACAATTATTAGATAGTGATCAGCAGTTTGAACACCCTTCCTTACCAGCTTCCCTGGTAAGGAAGCTTACCTTGATTTTCTCTTTCTCTCTTTTGTTGGCTTCCCATCCCCCATCCAGTGGTTATGTGGATTTTTAATTTGTACTTATGAGACCTTGGATGGAAACTCTAAGGTGTAAAGGCTGGAGTACCAGTAAAGTGAAGATGAAGGGTGACACCGGTCCATTATAGGGCAACACACACACATTTGTACACTCATTTACACTTAGAAGCAATTTAAAGTCACCAGTCCCCCTACCCACACTGACACAGGAAGATTATGTGAAACTCGACACATTAAGGAACCAGACCTCAGGATCAGACGTGTGAGGCAGCAACATTACCTACTGTACCATCATACCACCCGGGTGAAAATATATTTTTGGAATAGATTCTGACATATCAAGTGTGCTTTAGTCCCACAATAACTCAATGGATGGTGCTCTTGTAACAGTAATAACCATACCTAGAAAAAACATTAAGCTTTTGTTGACTTTTTCAAAATTCACTTAACATTTGGATGCAAATGCTTTCTTTCTCTCTCTCTCTCTCTCTCTCTCTCTCACACACTCTCTCTCTTTCTCATGTGCTTCACACACACACACACAAAATCTTAGGCAAATGAGAGCATGTCTGCTAGCTACAAACTAGCTTAATTATGCATAATTTGCTGTCATAAAAGGTATTTTCAATCTTTGTATTGTAAAAGGCTAGTGAAGAAAAAGGAGTTATAAAAAAAATCTGCAAAACTAAAGGAATAGAGCTCCTAGGGATGACTGGAATGAATGTGACACAATTACACAGACATTGTTGCTCAGCATCTGTAGACCATGTCTGAGTGTAGGATTTCCTCCAAAGTGCTTTTTATAAAATGACAACAAAAGCCAAAGCCAATTTGTTGCTCCCTGTAGTGCCGTCCCTCACTAAAGACGAGTGTTCACAGACACAAATTCGTCTCAAACCTGCATCTGATTGCTCCCAGTCACTGAAACATCACTGAGCTGCTTACTGAGAAATAGATTGGCTCTAGTAGCTTTGTAAGGTCTAAGCAGGATGAATGACTAGTGCTAAATGAACACTAAATCACTATGGTTAATAACTATCAAGGAATACTGGTTAATTACGTAAGTAGTAATAGTAATAGTAAACTAATGATTGGGGCAGTTCCTTATTAACTTTTATTTTATTATGTATAATTTTAATGAATAAATTACATTTTGACTTCAGTTCCATTTGATAAACATCTGCACATTGAAACATTAAGTTGTGAGGTTTTTTGTAACAAAAAAAAAAAAAAACATTCTCAGCTGACTCCAGAGTGCACAAGTGCAGAATTTAAGAGATCTACATAAAACCAGCGAGTCTCCTCATGCTTGCTGTTGTTCACAGGCAGAAGATGGAGGAGACACAGTATGCTAACAGGGCCGGGGAGTGTGGTGCAATAGAAACAGTTCATCAGGAAGCTTTATAGCTGGCAAATACTGAGTTTCCTCCCTTGAGATGCTTCGCCAGTCCTTTACTGCAGCTGCCTTCAGTTGCTGCTAATTTGTGGGTCTTTCTGCCTTCAGTTTTGTCTTCAATAAATGAAAAGCATGCTCAGTTGGGTTGAGGTCATTGGACATTTAAGAACATTTAATTTCTTTGCCTTAAGAAGCTCTTGGGTTGCTTTCGTCGTCCATTTTGGGTCATTATCGGTCTGTACTGTGAAGCACCTTATCAGTTTTGCAGCATTTGACTGAATCTGAGCAGGAAGTATACCCCTATACACTTCAGAATTCATCCTGCTACTTCTGTTAGCAGTCACATAATCAATAAACACCAGTTCCATTGGCAGCCATACATGCACATGCCATAACATTGCCACCACATGTTTGACAGACGATGTGGAATGCTTTGGATAATGAGCCTTTGTGTCACTTTCCAAATACTTATGTACCTGACTGTATTTTAGTCTTTTGACTATCCTGACACAAAACACTAGTATAGAAATTCAGCGATAAAATGGACACATTCCCATGTCTAAAAAACACTTTTTTAATCACTTACATTACCCACATGTTAAGGACATAATAAAAAGTTACATTATCCATATATCACAGAGATAATAAAATGTAAAAATGAAGAAGAACTTTTTCTAAATCACCTGATCTGTTCACTGCTATGCAAATAGTAGTTTTATTCATTGAATTGTGTTATGGGAGCAGATTAGAGCAAGTATCCTTCATTAATTAATTCTTTCATTCATTCAGTAATTGGTTATTTTAGTCAGGGTAGCTGTGGGTCTGGAGTCTGTCCTCTGAACACTGAAGAAGAAGGGAGAATTCACCCTGGACGAGATGCCAGTCCATCTCAGGGCACCATGCACACACATTCACACCTAGGGGAAATTTCACATAGCCAGTCCAGCTACCTGCAAGCTTTTGGACATTGAGACAAACCTGGAGAATCCACAAGCCCACGTGTACACAGTGAGAAAATGTGAAACTCACCCAAGCTTTGAATCAAACCTGAGACCCTGGAGCTATGAGGTGGCAACACTGCTCGCTATACCACTGTGCAGCCAGAAAATGTTATGAATGAGAAAATAATAAATAGATGAAATGGGACCAGTGAAGGACAAATTTGTTCTAAAGCTACACTGCACCAAGAATGAGCTATCGGGACAAACAGTCTGATCCCACTGCAAATAAAAGTCAATAAAAAAAAATTTAACAAATGAACCTTCATATGAACGATGATATGATGTGTTTTTGCCTGCAGGTGAAACTGCCTTCTTCTCAACTCACTGTGCTTTTCTCACAGCCATGATGGCAAGATAGAACAGGGAAATACTGTATGTCATTACATTTGAGACTTTAGTTTTAATATCAGTCAATGAGAAGTGCAGTCAACATATTTGAGTTTTATTTTATATTTTCTATGAAATTCCCCATCCCACACACACACACACACACACACACAAACCCATTGAGAGCAGTACTGTTATTCATCTTTTCCCTGGAAGACTGTAATAAATGGCACCTCGCCTAGTTCATGTGTAAAGAAACATACGCTACCAGGCTGACAGTCCAGCATACTCTTTTCTTTTCTGTATACAAATAAGCACTGTCTGTCTATAAGAATTGCATAAATATTTTATATTTTATAATACTGGAGAATTTACGTAAGGCTTATATCAAACTTATTTAAATAAAGGTTTTAATAAAGTATATTGCTTTAGCTTTACATGGATGAGGGAATAGAGAAGAACCTTTAATTACCATTATGGGTCAGCTATTTGAGTCTGTTGTTTCTGTAATCGATAAAATATTGACAAATCTTTTATGTAATGTTATCTTTTGGGACATGTATTACACGATCTACCATTTACAGGACAATGGAATTGAATACATTTTAAGTGCTGGTGGTCCATTTTCACCCAAAACTATTATGAAGCACCATTCCAACACAACTTCACTGATTTACAGAGCCAGGTGGCTGGCATGTTGGGCTTCACACGTTGCATGTTAATTAACAATGGCCACTGCTAAAATCCCATATCTTGAGTCAATGTACCAATTAAAGCCAGAATAAGGTACAGTGCAGGAGAACATGGGACTGTGTCTCACTCTGTGCCTGTGGAACATGCAGCATGATGTTTATAGATCTTCTATTGACTTTGTATAAGTGCAGGCTCATTTCCGATCCTCAGTTCAGGAATACTCAGCTGTGTCAGCAGCTTTCAGTGGCATCCATTCATCTGTAGATTAGCTGAATGACCTGTATCTACAGAGTACACGACTTAAGAAATTACTCTGATCTGGAAACATAATCTCACTGTTAAAACTGTGTAGGTTCCAAACAGATTTTATTTACAAATGTTTCCAAAATTGTTTAATACTGATTGAGTGTAAATGTTAATTTTAGAATTAAAAAAATGTAAAAATAAAAAATAATCATAACATTTTTAGAAAGGTTATGTGCATCTAACCCTAACCTTAACTATTGTTGTCATTTCACACAACTTGTGAATGTTTTGAATTCTAATGAGTTTACCATTGTGAGACCATGCTGGGATTTCAGTATTTAAATTGCTTTTCATGTGGTAGGGTGTAGCTACTCGAGGCTGAACACAAACACACCGGAGGCAGACTTAGGGAGAATAAAGTGCTCTTTTATTTATAGTTTTGGTGCAGGGTAGATGAGAGAGGTGCAGAGTGAGGGTGAAGAGGAGTGGCGTGAAGAAGGGATTTCTTAGGGCGTGGGGAGCAGGGCGTTGAGGTGGGACCTATGGAGCCTCTTGGAGTGCCGGGGTGCAGACTCTTGACAGACTCTCGACCCTGCCGTTGCCAGGGAGCGTGGTCTTCTTCGCTGTCTTCTGTCTCTGTGTGTATGAGAGAGCGACAGAGCGTGCGCACACAAGAGAGCGAGTGAGAGAGGAAGGAAGGGATCAGTGGTGTCATCAAGATAAGACTGGCTCACCTTACTGTGTCTGCCACGCCCTTTTTTACTCTGTTGAACTCTCTAGGAGGGCGAGGAGCCACCGCTGCAATCATTGGCCACCAGTCGTGTGTGTTTCTGCCACCCTGCCTTGCAGCCATGTGCTCCTGCACTATGCACAACAACGGGATGCTGAAGTGGCACTGCCTGTTCAGCACCCAGGTGTCAGTCGTGCGAGGAGCGTGTATGTAGAGAAATGATAAATCACCACTTTGTCTTTGTATAGAGGAAGTGTTGATTATTTTATGACCATAAGCTAGATTCCATAAGTTAGATTCTAATAAGAGAAAGTTGTGGTTAATTTATATTTGGTCATACAGTTTGGTCCATCTACAAATTTAAAGTCAAGTTATAACTTATTTTAAAGTGCTTTAGTCATTTTTATTGCTCATGAATGTGCAAGTAACCTTGATCTTGCTTGGACCTTGAGCATGTTTGAATCAGTTCCATAATTGCTGAAAATCATGAGCAAAACCTTTATATTTTACACCTGAGAAAATGCCAATTCCTTTACATTGCTGACTCCTTGGTTGTGTTTATGTCCCTACTGTCAATAATGTTAGAAACATGTTGTTTCCCAAAAGTAAAGTTGAGATCATCTTATATTAACTATAATTTAACTATAAATTTAATTTAACTATAATATGACTGTATTCCTGCAAGCTTTTCTACAGTGTATTTTGTTGATGGGCATGGACTTAAATGTGAACGGATTAAGAATTCCCTGCTATCTTTTTCTACTGTGAAACAGCAGCTGTATAAACATGTGTCATATTTTCTTAACTGACTGTATTCATGAAAGTGGACTTTTCTCCACAACGCACTATTTTATTTTTCTGCTCAATACTATAAATTAGTTATGGCTCCAGTGTTGTTCACTCGCTTCATCCTTATAGCTATCTAATGGTATGTGTCTATTAGGTTAATATGATTACTGCTTGTTTATCCCACAACATCTCCCTCAAAAACACACGGCTACAATATTATTGCAAATTATTTGTGGAAGTGCAAAACCCTGTAATTCCCATGAAGTAGGATGTTGTTACGATCACCAGCTGGAGTGCCCATGAACTCCACTAGAGGGCACTCCACCCCGGACTCTTGCCCTTGTCTTCTGGACTCCATTTCCCATGTGTTCCTTGCCCCACCTGTGATCTTGTCATGTGCTACCCTTGTTTGTGTGTTATGTTCTGATTGGTTCCTTGGGTTCATGTGTCTTGTTTCCATTGGTTGGTTTTGTCATGTGGTCTCCTTGTTCTGTATAAAAGTTGCTCACACCTGCTCCTAGGTTGCTGATTATTGTTTGTGTATTCCAAGTTTCTGTGTTGCCTAGTTTACCTGTGTTTTGTCCCTTGTTTTTGATTGTTTGCTGCCTGCCCTGACCATCGCCTGTGTTTTGGATTACTCTCTTGCCTCTGCCTCGGCTTATACTGTTTGCTAGTGCTCGACCCTGCATGTTTTGACCGTTTGTAAATAAAGCCTTGTGTTTGGATCCCCAACTCCGTTGTCACGACTCTACACGTTACAGATGTCTAAGAAGCACTTTCACCAAAGGTATTCTGACAAATTAATTAATATCATAGTATACAGTTTGGGACAAGACCCAAGTGTTCACAACTGAGGATATAATTATCTGCTGCTGTTTCCCCAGTATTATGGGAGCATTATAAGAATAAAATAAATAAATAAATAGTGTGTGTATAATTTTATATTTTTTATATATAACACAATTTATTTTAATTTGTACCTGTAGATGAAAGTGATGTAAGCAACAACAAAAAATCACTTTGTTTTCACTTATTAAACAAAGGAAATCAACAAAAGAGTATTTCAACTGAGGAAAAAGTTAGGACACCCTGTGCCCTAATAGCTAGTGTTTCCCCCTTTGGCTGAAATAACCTCAATGAGATGTTTCTTGTAGCCATCTACCAGTTTCTGACATCGACTGGAAAAACTTTTCCCCCACTCCTCAATGCAGAATTCTTTCAGCTGTGTGATGTTTGAGGGGTTTCTTGCATGCACAGTCCGTTTCAAATCACCCCACAGGATCTCAGTAGGATTTAGATCTGGGCTTTAACTTGGCCATTCCAGAACTCTCCATTTTTTTTTTTTACTTTTCAGCCAATCCTTGGTGGATTTACTGGTATGTTTTGGGTCATTGTCATGTTGCAAGGTCCAGTTCCACTTCAGCTTCAAATTTTTTGACAGATGGTCTCACATGTTCCTGAAGCACCTTCTGATACAATGTAGAATTCATAGTGGATTCTATGATGGTGAGCTGGCCAGGTCCTGCTGCAGCAAAGCATCCCCAAACCATAACACTTCCACCTCCATGTTTCACAGTTGGTATGAAGTTCTTTTGCTGAAATGCTGTATTTGGTTTATGCCAAACATGCCCTCTGTTATGGTGTCCAAATAATTACATTTTAGACTCATCTGTCCAAAGCACATTATTCCAGAAGTCTTGGCCTTTGTCTATGTGTTCTTTGACAAACTTCAGTCTTGCCTTCATGTTTTTCTTAGACAGCAAAGGTTTCGTCCTTGCACACCTCCCATGACAATTAAAGTTGTGTAGCAAAAGCTTGCTGTAGGTCCCGTGATATTTTAGGGTTTTTGGAGACTTCTTTAAGAATCTTGCGGTCTGCTCTTGGGGTGAATTTGCTTGGACGGTCTGACCTGGCCATGTTGGCAGTTGTTTTAAATGTTCTCCACTTGTAAGTGATTTTCCGGTCAGTGCAATGGCTGATTACAAATTCTTTTGAGATCTTTTTATATCCCTTACCAGACTCATAAGCATCAACAGTCTTCTTTCTGAAGGACTCAGAGAGCTCTTTGGATCTCACCATGGTGATACCTCTCGCTTCAACAATTAAGAGCAAACCAAACTAAATGTCTGAGGTTTAAATAAGGCAAGCCTCCTTCAAAATGCTCTGTAACAATGTTCTAATAATTTACACCTGATGTGATATACCTGTAGCAATTTTAGCCAATTTAAGTACAAATAAATGTGGGGATGTCCTTACTTTTTCCTCACAAGAAATTTGATTTTTTTTTAAATTACATTTTACAGATCTTTTTAAAAAGAATTTTCTTTAGTTTTATTTGTTTAGTTATATTACTTGAATCTCCCAATATTGTTAAAATGAATATCAAATGTACATATGTTTACCTGTGTTTATAATAAAAAAATAAAAATAAAAAAAAAAACCCACAGGCTTTCATGGGGTGTGACTGTCATAGTTACTGAGTAGCAGGGAACCTCTCGGTTGATCCTTTGTAATCTTACAGCACTCTGCTGTGTTGTATTGCCGTTGCAAGGCCAATTCTTTTGTTTTTGCTATACACTAAAGACATTTAGGTTTGAGATCAAAAGATGAATATACAATAGATCAGAATTTCAGCTTTCACTTCCTAATATTTATAGTGTACAGTAAAGACAAAAGAATTGGCCTTGATGTTCCAATACTTTTCGAGGGGACTGTGTATCCATTTGAAAATTACACATCATCTGACTTTTGTCTTTGTACCTATGAATTTGAAAAATGTATGCATTTGTATATGTTTGCAAAATTAAAAATTGATAGGGAAAATAGTATTGACACCACAAATTAGCAGCATTAGTACTTTGTTGCAAATTGAGCTGCAGTTCATTGCTTATTGTTTCTCTTCACTGTTTCGCTTCACTGTTTTTGAGCGACTGTTCTCTCTTACCTTCCATATCGCCTGAGAGCACATTGTGAAATTTTGCATGACACATGTGTCTGGGGGCAATTAGACAAACTTTTCACCTACATATTGCACTGACAGGGATATTTAAGGTCTTTGCTATGGCTCTGGAGCTTTTTCCATTCAAGTGTTGTTTAATAATGTTGTCGCTGGGAACTTTAGGAAGTTCCCTCTCCTACACCATGCATTTAAGAAGCCTCCTCTCCTGCACCACTACTTGAGGCTTTGAAGATTTGAATATACTTGAAGTTTTGAGGCTTTAAATATTTGAGCTGATGTGTGATATATGCTTACAGATTTTCCACCAATTCAAACCTGACACCCTGACTCAAGCATGACGCATTATTGCTATTACAGGAGTGTCATGGTGGCTCACAGCCGCTCAGAAACCTGATATTTTTGTTCGCTGACTCGAGAGTCATGCTTTTATTTTTAAAAATTCACATAATGTAGCTTTAATAAGACAAGAATTGGGTTTGATTGTAGCACACTGTGCTACAATAACTTTCTTTCTCTAACTTTACATGGGTGCCTTAATTTGGTGTTTGGTTAAAGTCGTCCGTCTTGCTTTGACTAGCCTGAGCACTCCTCCAGTCTGCTCTTTAACCTAGATCATCTTCTGCCATCATTACCAGAAGCTGTTCTGCGATTACGCATTAACAGCCTGGAAGCTATTGGCACTCACAGTTTACAAGGATCAGCCAGCTGGTGAAGAGGCTGCTAAACCTGGAAATACAATTACGTGAGAAGCATCAGACAAGGAAGGGTGCTCATTTGGATGAATTCACCACCTATTAGTATGCACGCAAGCAGGCGCTTCTTCATGAGAAAATGCTGCTAATTTCACCCCAAGTCAAATAAGCGGGAAGAGCTGCTCAGGGTTTGAGCTTTGTGGTGCACGGCAATTAGGCAGGCTTTATCAAAATGGGCTTTTTATAATCTGCCTAGATGTATCTGCTACATAGGAATGATGGTATCTGAGGGATAGAGGAGGTCATAAAAAGGTCATACAGAGAAGATTAATATTAAACCTGCATGAAAGCCCAACAATGCCCTACTAGTTTTGAAAATGATTTTGGCCCCGTTTTGAGAGCAGAGGCACAGTTGTGGTATTAATTCAGATTTTCTAGCCACAATAAAAAATGCCCCTTGTTAAGGTGCTGACCAGATACTTTGCATGAAGCTTAAGCTCTCTGACACCAGAAATGACACACAAAATCATTTATCTTTATAATTTCTGTGTTTGTTTTCCAAGTGCACTTCACATCAGTTATGACATTTAAACCTGATTGGTCGATGTGAATGGTGTGTTGAAAGAATGATACCACCTGATGATTTGAAACTGCCAAAGACAAAGAATGGTGCATTTAGAATAATTTGCTCTTTGTTGCTAAAATGCCCTGAATTGATTTTTTTTTAGCACTTCTGAGGGGAAAAGTGAAGAGAAATTATTGACCCAGAGGAAAGAGGCTGATTATTGCTTGCCAGTTTCTGGAAAGTACTTATTCTGCACAGTCACTCCCTGCTGACACTAGAACTTATAGTCAAGTAATAGTAAAGGTGAAAATAAGCTGGTATGGTCAGGTATGCTATACCGACAAGAGATTTCCTGCCGGTATACAGTACCAGCATAAACTCTTTGTCAGGTGGAGACTATGTTTTTAAAATGGGAAATGTTCTTTACAATGTTACATTTAATCTGCAGGTCCACTATAAAACGTACAAGCTCACAAGCTCTGACATCAGCGCCAGACAAAAGAGTAGCTAGCTACGTCCAATATGCATACGAGAGCTCTACATGCTGTAAAAGAAGAATGTGTTTTAAGAAAAGCTAACTTAGCTAATTAGCTTACCAGGCTATGGTGGTGATGATGGGACATGCAAATATCATTAAAATATTACATCCTCTCTCAATGAAAAAAACAGATAGAAACTATACTATACCCGACAATGGAACTTTATTTTCCATACACTTGGTGTGCATGTAATGGATCCTACTCTTGTCAATATTCATGTAATTCATTTTGAACTAGCTACTTGCTCTGTTTCCATAAGGATGAGATACACAAATAGCCTCAAGTTGGCTTTGGTTGAGTGAATTATCAACATTGTGATCAAAAAATCTTTCCATTTTCATTTCAGAGTATGCAATATTGATGCATTTTATTGTTAAAGTTTTAATTTTTTCAAAAAATTGCATGATTTTGATTATTTGACCATGAATGAAAGGCATAGAAAGTGCACTTGATTGATATATAAAAACCTCGGTGAGAGGGCCCTTGGACCCCTGTTGAATGTTCAGAATTCACCAACCACAGCACCGGCAAGAAATACAGCTACTTTCATCACTGTGTAATTGTAACTCTAAAACATTTCCCACCACATTGTTAGTCGTCAGCATTGCGTAGGTTGTAGCAGAGTTAGTTTGTGGGTGTGAAGCCACTGTCACACCAATGTCTGCAACTCAGCCTGTGACCATGACCTCTATTGCTGGATTTACATTCAGTCAAACTGAACCAAACTATTCATATATTATATTTCTTTTATATGCATTAAAAATATTCATGTACTATTAATATTCATAATATTAATTCAGATCAGGTCCTAATTGGTCTTAAATATTAGTTGTGCAAATGATGTCTGGGGCAAAAACTCAGGTGCAGGCCTTAGCTCTGTTGACATAGTGTGACCAGCGTTGCCAGGTCACAACTGTGGCAAATGAAAATGTGTCATGAAAAGGAAATATTCTTGCTGTGTTGCCGCCTCAAAGCTGCAGGGTCCCCGATTTGATCCTGAGCTCAAGGATACTATGTGGAGCTTCTGTGCACGTTCGCCCCATGTCAATGTCGTATTCCTCTGGGTTCTCTGATTTCCAGCCACCTCCCAATGTGGTTTGGCTACATTAAAGGTGTAAATGAGCGGGTGCAGGGTGCCCTGCAACAGAATGGTGTCCCATTCAAGTTGTGTCCCCGAATGCGTCCTTAAATTCCATTGTTGCGCAGGATTGGCTCTGAATCCACCATGACCCTGATCAGGATAAAGTTACTGATGATGGATGGATGAATGAATGAATGAATAGTTTATTGTCCACAGGGTGGCAGCAGGTGGCAACAACCAATAAGTGTGTGTGTGTTTGTGATAGAGAGAAAGAGAGAGAGAGACGGACAGACGAGAGAGAGAAAGGGGCACTTTATCTTCTTCAACAAAGGGAATAAATTTAGATTGAGACTTGACTGGACATCATGAACTGGACAAAAGAGTTAAAAATAAGACTTTCAAATACAAAACCAGACACCTGATAACCTAGGTCAGACAAACTGATACAATAAATAGAACCATGCTATAATGGGGTCAGTGGTGCAGGTTTTATTTCAACTTTGGGGGGGACATACTCCTCAAGGCATCATATGATAAATGGTTTATACTAAATATTAACAATAAGGTTATTTTTCACTTGTAAACCTTACACTCAGAAGGCATCTTTTCATTAAACGATTAAGGCATACAGGATAATGCATTATAAGTAATATTTATAACATGTTATATTATCATTGCCAAAGAAACTGGTAAAATGTACTTTGAACACTTTAATTTGCTGACATTCTGTTTTAGACGCACTTGTTGCACTGCCATTCACGCTCTTAACTAATCTAATAAGTGGCATTATGGTAATAATGGAACTGGCATTTTTAACCTTAAGTTAATTTGATATAAAACCTCACTTTAGAATATTGGCCCTTATTTGCATCCACTTAACTTTTATGAAGCCATATTATATATAATAAGTATAATTCCGCATTAGATGGCGCGTTCTAGCCAACAAGCTTTTTTTCCTTTAATGTAGTTTTCTTACAGGTGCAAGATTCATCCAACTGTGTTAATTTAAACTATAGTCATTTAAAAGTATATTTTTTTAACAAAGAATGAAAACACCAAGCTGCAACAAAGATACATTGAACAGTCCATCATGCCCTTCCAAAACTTTATGAATGGAGCAGGACTTTATATTAACACCTAAAACTCACTTTGGAAGTGACTGAAGTACAACCTACTGTTAAAAGAACTAGCTGTCGTAACTGAGATTTTTTGCATTACTTGGCAGAGATGAACGAGCAAGAGGTTGCGGAGCTGTGAAAAGAATCTTGAATCTTGCTTGATACTCGCACATGGACATTTGTGCTCCTGTTGATGCTTAACAGCTTGTTAGGACAAGAGTGGTCAGAAACAAAAAGCATACATCCACTTTGAGGTTAGCACTAGCAGAACATGCAGAGCCATTAAATGAAGGGGAGTTTTGTGATTTAACCAATGTGTTAACCTGTGTGTGTGTGTGTGTGTGTGTGTATGTGTGTGTGAGAGAGAGAGAGAGAGAGAGAGAGAGGGAGGAAGGATCTGGAGGGCAGTACTAAGGTGAATCCTTTATAAGTATGTAGATTTATAAGTGAGCCTGCACTGCTATTCACATAAACTACCCCAGACTCCACAGAAATAAGTCTATTAAAATAAGTCAAGCTGAGTCGCATTGTGGCATAAATTTGAAAACATTTGCACATTGTTATGAATAACCATTTGCTGGCTTGTGAATTTTATCTGCGGTGTCTTCAACTATCATTCAAGGTAAAAGAATTTTTAGCTCCTTGGAGGAATGGAGAAAATTTTTATTGAAGGTAAAGAGTTGTTGGGTGCTAGAGATTCCATGCTAGAGCAAAATGCAGTCATACTGGTGAAAAACATGAATTACAATAGACATACTCATAGTTCTTGCTTTTTTAAGAATTTAACACTGACTTTGTGTCTGACGTGCATGTAATTCCATGTTACATTGCATTTTACTTGCATCAACGTGTTGAACGTGTTGAAGTTAGGCCACTAATTAAAGTTGATTTATCTGCTTGTGAATGGAGTAGATACTGCACTGCAATAAACATGAAGACAGATGGTTATTTACAACAGTAAATGCTGAGTGGCTGTTGGGTTCTCTATTCTCTGAAGACAAATACCTTAAATCATTTATATCAAGTAACTTAATCTGAGTGTGAGCATTAATACCTCTTTTTTTGCAGCAGTGCTCATTTTCCTCTCCCAGCACCTGGCCATGTGTATTGAATCCCCTTGTACCTGTCACTTGTCCTGCGGAATGAGTAATGAGGTGTTAATTTGTGCCAGAACGGCCTGTGTTTAGACCTTTTAAAGCAGTTTTTATCATCACTTCTGCCACCAGTAATTTTCCAAAAGTCCTGCAATGCTCCACAAAACAGGAGACTCAAAGTTGCGGTCAAAATGACGTTTTTGGTATCCATCCGAAATTCAGTTCAATTGTATTTGTATAGCGCTTTTAAAAATGGACATTGTCACAAAGCAGCTTTACAGAAATAAATATGTTCAAATTAAATTAAATCAAAGTGAATTGTAAATGTGTGAATTTATCCCTACTGAGCAAGCCAGAGGCGAAGGTAGCAAGGAAAAACTACCTGAGATGATATGAGGAAGAAACCTTGAGAGGAACCAGACTCAAAAGGGAACCCATCCTCATCTGGGTGCTAACAGATAGTGCTATTATAAATAGATCCCCTCTATAATGGTATACTAATTGGACAAATAGTGCAGTTGCGCAACCAGTAAATTCATCAAGGTTTTCACAAGAAGTTTGGTTTGTTAAACCTATCTACTGTCCACTGATGGAGTCCTGAGTACAAAGCTGCAAAGAGATGAAAGAAAGCTATCCTACTAAGATTATCTACGTGAGCTTCAAATGAAAGACTGGAGTCAATAATCACACCAGGGTCTTTTACTGCTGCACATGATGAAACAGAAAAGCCATCCAGAGTTATTTTGTAATCAGAAAGCTTACTTCTTGCTGCATGTGGTCCCAGTACAAGTACTTCTGTCTTGTCAGAATTAAGTAAGAGAAAATTAATAAGCATCCAGTGTCTAATGCCCTTTACACATTCCTCAACTTTATTAAGCTGGTGTCTGTCATCTGGCTTTGCAGAAACATACAACTGTGTGTCATCAGCATAAAAGTGGAAGCTAATACCATGTTTATGAATAATTTTGCCCAGAGGTAGCATATATAAAGAAAATAGCAGTGGGCCTAAAACAGAGCCTTGCGGAATGCCGTACTTTACCTTAGCATGGGTAGAGTAGTCACCATTTACATCTACAAACTGATAACGATCAGTCAAGTAAGACCTGAGCCAGGAGAGGCCCGTTCCCTTAACACCTACAACATTTTCTAGTCTATCGAAGAGAATAGCATGATCAATGGTATCAAAAGCTGCACAAAAGGTCAAGCAGCACAAGCAAGGAGACACAACCCAGTTGTAGGTCGTTTACCACTTTAACCAGCGCTGTCTCTATGCTATGATGAGGCCTAAATCCTGACTGATACATTTCATGAATGTTATTCCTAGGTAGGTATGAGCATAGCTGCTCTTGCCGTTGATTTCAATGCAAATGATGTCATGTCAAAGCAGCAGTGGAGTCCACTACCCACTGATCATACTCACGCTACTTCTTACTGTGTCTTTCTCACAGCTGATAGATAGGAGTACCACTCAAGGGAAGTGCCTGATGAAGCTGTTGGATAAAGTGGAACTTTCATGAATCACTGTGTTGTTAGCTTGCGTGCTGCAAATTGGTTATATTTTTCAGAATCTGTGTCACAGTCTGCAGTAATAGAGTTTGAGCTAGTCATAGTGGAACAAACAGAAAGATATTTGAGGAAGTGCAGTAGGAAACTGTGTGAAAGACCTGTGATAAACAATAGAGTGTTCCATCATGCCATCACCAATTTTGTTACACTGTCAGATTATATTCAGTCAGAGATGATGGATTTAGACAGCTTTTGTTCAAAGATATGGCTCAGTTTCTTTTCCAGTAATGTGAGTGGGCATGATATAATCAGTGCAAAACACGATTCCAACATAATCAAACAAATAGGCCATCAAATTCTGTTTGTGTTTTTTTCACCAAAATTTTATTTTCAGTGATGGTGTTCCCTTCACCGCATCTCCATTCAATGTCCATTATTATTCCCAGTAATATTCTCAATAATGCTTTTTAGAGTTCATGATTTGCCATTGAGTAAAAGTATTTCTTCACCTATTCAGGTACAATAGACAAAAAATCAACAACAAATGAACAAAATAGACCTGCAAGCACTTCCTATTTAATGTAAAAAGACTTTTTTTTAAAAATATATATATATTGCTATTGGGTTTTTAAGAAATATATCCTTTAGAATAGATTTATCAGTTCTCATGGCTTTGCTTTCAGAAATCTCCATTACATGATGGTATCAAGGGAAAGTAGGAACTCTTTGCGGCGTTCACTATCAAAACACACAGTGTTTCCGATACATTTGTAAATCCAGTGGAAATTTTTAGTTTGGTTTGGTTTATGCAAACATTTACATTTACTAAAAGATTGATAAATTAGGCCCACTGTTTGTATCTGTATTCAGATTAGTTTAGGAAGCATTATTTGTTCCATCTGAATAATGTATTCAATAATGTATAGGGCCCCAACAATGGTTCAAGACCTGCAGCCCCTACCACACAGGGTTCACAGGCTTTAGAACTGGTTCTGGATTCTCAGATGAACTGCCTTCATCCTCATTTTGTCTTTGTTCCAGGTAATTTATTAATGCATCTTCTCTCTCACCAGCCTGTCATCATTGGAATTGCTACATATAAACACATGTCGCTAATAGGGAATCTGTTTCCTGTGCTATGTATCTTTGGTACTTCACTCTTGGTCTTTCTGTGTTGAATTAATGGCAGTATTGTGTTGAAGGTTTGTGTCTGTGTGTTGAGGCGGGCTGTGACACTGAAGCTTTAGTCCCTCTTGGCATAACAGATGTGTTCTGCCTTTCATCTGCAGGTCAGGGCTTATGCAAGGGACACTGCACTCACTGGCTATCTTTAAGTCTTTTTAATGAAGTGCCATTCATTTAATCAGCCACAGCCTCATGCAGCTGACAGACGAATGAAAGTAGTGTATCAATGTTTAAATAATTTAAAAAAATGTAACTTTTCATCCTCCAATGTGTAGGCTACAAAGAACTTGTCAAATAAACAATAGGAACATACGTACACTATGTTCAAAAGTATGTGGACACCTAACCATCACAATCATATATGCTTGTTGAACATCCCTTTCTTGAGTTTGTCCCCCCTTTTAACAGCCCCCACTCTTCTGGGAAGGCTTTACTCTGTATTTTGGATTTTGTATGCATTCTGACACAAGAACATAAGTGATACATGAGGTATTTTGCACAGGGGCATTGTCATGCTGGAACATGGTACAAGGTTTGGGGCCCTTAGTTCAAGTGGAGGGAAATCTTAAATCTTCAGCATACCAAGACATTCTAGACAAGTGTGTGCTTTCAACTGTGTGGCAACAGATAGGGAAGGCCAACATATGGGTGTGATGTTCAGGTGTCCACATACCTTTGGCCATATAGTGTATTTCTACATTTAGTAGGTAAAGAGGGGGAAATAAATGGATTGCTGAAGATGAGAATCGAATAGTCCATATTTAACCACTGATAGTTTATTGGCTTCCAAATATTTAAATGCTTGTAATGTGGAACATGTTAAAATTGTGACAATTTGTGCTAAAATTGTCAAAAGCAAGAATATATAGTACTGTGATTATATTCTTTATGGCATGATTGTAGCATAAATAGGTAAGTGGTGAAAGTTGACCTCATTTATAACGCCATCGTAACAAGCTGCACTCTCTGGGGAAAATAGAGGAGAAATAATGTACGTTTAAACACAACAGAAAGCAGTTTTAAATATTTTATCACTATTTATAACAAATAAATAAGTTGCTCGTGCAGCATAGAGACCAACACCACATAGCTGCTCTCTATAAACAACACCAACTCATGGATTTGTCATTTTTAAAGGTCTCTGCAGAAATGTAATGATGAATAACAGTAAATGGACATAGAAAGTTTACTTAATTTGTAAACTTACTACTCTAAAGCATTGAGCAGACAATAACACCTTTGATCTCTCAAAACCTGACTACACTATATTAGATAATTATCTTCTCATATCATAAGACAGAGGCTAAAAAGTAAGTAAACTTTCTATGCCCATTTACTGTTATCCATCATTACATTTCTGCAGAGACCTTTAAAAATGCCAAAATGCCAAATCTCTGAGTTGGCGTTGTTTATAGAGAGCTGCTACATGGCGTTGGTCTGTATGCTGCAGGCATTAATCTGTCAGAAAGCATTATATGACCCTAATAAAACTACTCCCCCTCTCTCTTCACTCTCAAAGTGGATTTCTCCTGCTCTCTCTGGATAGATGCAGCACTTTAGCTGTTTTCCAAATCAGGCAGAGTAAAATATATAACAGCACAAGAGCAGCCGTGATGAACACTAATGTTACGTTTGTGCCCTATCATACTGTTCATAGCAGTTTTATATAATTTATTGAAGTATAACTGACAAGCTAATGGCACAGTTTACCTGTTTGAATTGCATGCTCCTGCCTTAACATGATTGGCCTCAATTATCTTAGCTAAGGGTAGAAGGTAGAATAATCCATTTTCTCATTTGGAAGGATGCACACACAACTTCTCTTAACTTCCTCTTAGGGCTCCAAGTGACATTCCAATGTAGGAAAGGTTCCACATAACTAAAGTTAAATGTAATTATGTCAGGTATTCAAAGGAGATGTGTGAAACCAAAAGCTTAGAAAGAGGTAGTGCTAGGCCTGCATTCCATGTTGTAGAGTTCACTCTTTGAAATGAATGTTGTGCTGAGAACAGATATGAAACTGAAATCCAGAGCTTCTGGATAACTAGTCTGATAACTTACTAGCTTCAGTGACACAAAGGATATATGTGATGTTTCTGTAATGGCAAAATTATCCAAAAAGACAACTTGCTTTCTTGATGTGATCTATAAATGCACTACTATGATTTTTTTTTTTTTTTAATTTCATAATGTTTAAATTTTTTTTTTTCCCAGATTATGATGCCAGGCAATGGAGCAAAATTTTCACATAGTCAGTCAATGGGTAGATGGTTCCATGCACACTGTGAGCTGTAGACAGGGAGTCTATAGAAAAATGAAGATGTCTGTCTGTGTTTGACTAACCATGGAAATGTTGACATTTTATTAAATAAGATGTGCCTCCAGGATGAAACTGCGTTTCATGTAAATTCACATGTGCACATACAAGTGTACGCGCGCGCGCACAAATTTCTGCCCCTAGAAGTCGGTGTAGTGGAGGATTTGCAGTGTTCTCTCCCTCATTGTGGTTCAGAGTAATGGTACCGCTTTTGCACACAAAGCACCCTCAAACTAAACATTCAAGTAATTTCAGTCAGATTTTACTTCCATGTTCAAAATGAAGCAAATTCATGAGATTTTACCCACATTTGATTATATTCAATAAGTAGCCATACCCACTACCTTTTGAAATATAAATGATCAAACAAACTACTTTTTCAAGAACCTCTGCCAATCTCCATGCCAGCTGACAACCAGTCACAAAAGATCCACAGCCCACATATCCAAGTTCCTTGTCACCAGTTTTCTGATCACACACACCTGTTTGGAATGTCCTCCACTCCTTTTACCTAGACTCTCTCTCCAGATTACCCTCTGCTACGTTATGGAGATTTTCTCACTGTTCACTGTTTCTGTGATTTGATCGAAATTTGTTATCTACCTGATTAGTCTTATTTAATTTATGCCCATTTGTTGATCACCTGAACATCTGCCTGTTTATGGTTTCTGCTAACTGTCTGATTCCTCTGGATATTCTGTATCGAAAACCTGCACCTGTGGTCTCCTGTCTGTCAGGAGAACAGAGAATTTTGTTCTAACATGGACACAGCAGGATTCAACGACTTACATCAGGCTATCACAGCTCAGGGCCATGTGGTAGATGAGCAACAGCAACAAATCACCATTCAAGTTGCCTCAAGAAACCTCACTAACCAACTCCGACAATTACTGCCGGCAGGTCCTGTCACGTCAGTAACAGGACCTTACTCCAGACCTGTCATAACCCAGCTTGCCAAATATGACAGGGGCTGAACTAAATGTTGAGATTTTCTGTAACAATACTAAATCAAAACAGTCTTGAACTGTCAAAATGGTCAAAATAACAGAGCTCATTTCACTGCTGACTTGTACAGTGTTAGAATGGGCCACTCTGTATGTCTGAGCAAAAGTGAAACTCATACATAATACAGATTGGCTTACCATCCAGGAATATCATGAAGGAACAGGAGAGGGCCGTTGTTTCTACTGTGTGAAAGCAGGAACGCTATCCAGCCCACTCACGGAACAGTGTGTGGGAGAACAACCGTGTGCTAATGCAATAAGTATGCTATTCGGCATATCGATAGTACTTCTCATCAACACAGAAATGGCTACAAACTTCATAGACACTACAACTGCTCTTCAGCTCAAGGTTTCAGTGTAGACTATGGAGACACCTATCTGCATCCAGGTTCTAGACTGCAAGAAGTTAAGCAAGGGAGACTTCACTCATTAAATGAGTCCCCTACACAACAGGCACAAGCACCATGCACTATGAGAAGACCTCCCTCCTTGTCACAGAATCTCCCAATAATCCCGCTGTTCTCATTTACATGCACATGAACACAGTTTTCCAAGAATCACCTAGTTTGAGCAAGAAATCACAGCCTTATCCTCTCACTGGGGAGAGTCCTATTAAAACCATTGCTACAACAACTGTTGAAATCTCCAAAGTGTAGGTGTCAACATCCCAGCCTTTTCTGAGGGGTTTTGAAGAGTATTCCAACCAAAGCATGTGTCCTGTTCCTTCACAGACTTTGATATGCTCTCTGATACTACCCATCTAAGGTAGTATCAACTACAAATATTTGGCAATGCCGCATAAATCAATTAATTCACAATTTTTCCAGGCATTTTGAAACAATGTTCTCCAAGCAGGTCTGTTTGTGAACCTTTGGGGGCATACTTATACTACGTATACTCCTGCCTCCAGGACATGCTAGGTGGATTTGTTATAGACTATATAAATGCCATCCTAATATACTCTGCTTTGATACTCGACAAAACCACATTCAACATGTCCCTGCCATGGAGTGATCAAGACCTCAAAGGATTCATTTGTAATGTTAGTTGCATAGCTGCACCCTCATTTCACTACTAAAAGATGGGTCCAGTAAATTAATTTGGAACCCATAGGTAGAACTTGTCCTTCACAGTTAAAGTAGTTGCCTCAGAAGAAGGAGTTTGGGCTATTCCTCTTTCAACATCAAGGCTCTCCAATTTAAATATACCCCATCACAAACTTTTCAAAGAAAAGTTCATGCAGACAGAGAGGAACTTTAACACTGCCAACTGAGAATTGTTAGCTCTCAATCTGGAATTAGAAGACTGGCACCATTGGTTAGAGAGAACTGAACATACATTTACTGTGTTCACTGACCATAAAACTTCATGCCCCAACAAGCCAGAAGGGCATTATTTTTCATGTTTGCAGTTTATGGTCTCTTATTGGTCTGGATCAGAGAATGGGAAAGCTGATGCCCTGCCCTGATTATCTTCTCCAATGCCATTCGACCAGCACAGAAAATGTAATACTCCCTGAATCCTGCTTCATAGCTACCATTAGTTGGGAAATAACACAATCCCAGTTGTCAGTTAACTCATCCCAGTGGCATTCAGTGCCCCTCAGACAAAATTTGTCTTCCTTCTGCACGTTGTGATGCTCTCATTACATGGGTTCATACTTCCCTAGCCACTGAACACCCAGGGGTAACAAAGACCCAATACATCCTCAGTGTAAAGTACTAGTGGGAGTCCATGTTAAAGGACATTCAAAACATAATCAAATCATGTTCAGTCTGTGCAAATCATGTTCAGGTTCCAAGGCAAACTACTCCCATTTCCTATTCTCCAACACCCTTGCTCTCACAAAGATATTGATTTGATTACTGACTTACGAGCCTCCAGGTCAAGACTATTCCCAGGTCATTCTTGCTGGCAATAGACATATTTATTTTTTTTTTTTTTAAGTCTTTCAGATTCATCCCCCTCAAAAGTGTGGTGATCGTTCATAGAAAAGCTGGGAGTGTAATAATGTCTATATTCTTTTGAGAGTAGCAAAGTAAAATCCTTTCCTGGTAGAGAAGTGGTAAACAATACTTTAAATATTTTCCTCATACATGTTAAACTTGCATGCATCAGCTTGATTTGTTATTCTAGAAGTTCTTTCAAGATTCAAGAGTTTATTGTCATATGTACAGGAAGCAGTCTGTTGCACAGTACAGTGAAATTCTTACTGTGCGAAACCTCCCAGCAACCTCTGACATAATTTATACAGGACAATGTATATAAAGGATAAGTAATTAGTTAAAAAGGTTTTAAAGTTAAAAAGGTTTTCCATTACTGAATTTTAAACCTTGATGTGAAGACATGAAGGACAGGGTGTGTACACTTGGACTGGCAGGGACGTCCATACAAGATTAGTAGTCTCATCGTAAATAAGTGTGTAGGGAAGTTGCTGAAAGGGCAGCGAAGTAATAGCACCCTGTAAGATCAAGCTGTTCTATAAATACTTGATGCTTATAAAGTATCCCTAATACACACACTAATCTCCACTGAGATACATGATATTCTTTACACTGAGAGATCATTAAGCTGATAATTACTGACACTTGACTAACATTGCAGATTACATCGCATTGCAGATTACACTCTATTTCAACATATACATTGCTAATTCATGGACAAAAAGAAACTAGGAATATACAGCTTTCCAAAGATATTGGCCAACTTGAGTAATACTCTAAAGCTAAAGAGCCATCAAAGGTATAGTGAAGATTTTTCCATGTCCACAAGTATCCAGGGTTTGTTTTTTACTAAAAAAAAATAAGCTCTGTTCTAATAATGGTGTTTTTTTTTTCTTCCACATGAAAATGCAAAAACAATGTAAATATGCTTACATGAGTATGTTAGCTGGTGTTAATAAGACGTCAGACTTCATGTGAAATGCCTTACGTTATATTACATGCATATGCAGTGTACTGACAGCAACAGCAAGACTCCTTCAAAGCATTTCTACGGCAAGGTTGGAAGAAAGTTGAGGGAACGAGACTGCCTGATCAAGTAAAGACTAATTAAATTATAAAAATGTAATCAAAAACCTAAACCAACCTGTTTATGAGCCAGAGGAAAGTCCTGGCACTTGCGCAGCACTAGCAAAAACATGCAAAACAACATTAGCCAATAACTAGTTTGGTTTCAACAGCTGTGGTGAGCTGCTGATCTGCTACAGTCATTCTTACAATCTATCTGTGATCAATCCACATAGCTCAGCATTTTCCTTAGCAGGGGCTGATATAATAACCCTTGTTTGACCCCATGCCGCAGGGAATTTATAACTTGTGGGCTGTTGCATTAAAAAGTTGCCTGGCTTATATTACCCTCTCTGTCTTGTTCCTTATTAATGACATCCTGACATTGGCAGGTGGGCTTGTTATGAGTGGAAAAATGTATCACTTACAGGTCTTTTGAGACATCTGAACAGTGTCAGTATGGAGGCATTTGTACTGGGCTGGTAGTACACAAAATTTTGCGTGTATATGTGGTCGAGGAGAGATATTGTTATTATTGTCACAGTGTTTATTGCAACAATTAAACTAGAAATGTAGAATGACAAAACAATACAGTATAAAATAACAATGTTATCCTTCATCCTCTCAGTGGAAATGACTGGAGAAGGACAGATGCTCATGGGAGACTTAGGTTACTTCTACTCTAACTATTTGCAGATGGCGCAGTATGCTAATTGAGTCATTATCTTTTCTGCTGAATCTTCAAATTTGCGTGTGGTTTGTGTGAGTTTGTGCATCAAATACAAGTTTGTGTGATATTTTGTTGTTTAAATTGTCTGAAGAACAAGAAACGACAAATTGTGCGGGCAGTGTATATGCATCACTTACGTTTTCTTTGTGGTGTAAGTGTGTGCTACATGGGTGCAAGTGTGTAACTACTGATGCTGTGTATATGGACAACAGAGATGAAATGACTCACTGTCTCACAGCAATTGTTATGAAGGATGACAACTAGTTTTGGCAAGTAGTTTTATGCATAGTTTTGACACTATATCCTTCATATTTTCTTCCAGTTGTTGTATATTGGCTCCTATATCAGATTCAAACTTTTTTCCCATGAGCCCCACTTCCCAAGAACTTCTGCCCCCTAAACAAATTAGTCATTAAACTACCATGACCCTGACCCGGATAAAACAGTTACTAAAGATGAATGAACACTTGCAGTAAATGTGTCACACACAGCCAAATGCTTTATATCTAAATGCCTGTAGTAAAGAAAAAAAAATACCCACTGACAACTTTTTTGTCCTGATGCACATCTCTACTCTGAGATACATCGGGGGAATAACGCATATGTCTGTCAATTTGTTTTTGAACATTTGAAATTTGTCCAGAAAAAACTTCCATATAGAGGGGTCAGAATGCTATTGCAAATACAATTTGCAGTTGCTTTTGAAATTTGTCTCTAGTTGGTCTGATAACCCGTCTTCGGCTAAATAATCTTCATGCATTTGATAGGATAAGCTGCAATATTCTGTCAAGCATAGCCAATGGGTCTGCAATTTTTTTTGCTTTTGTTACAGTGATTTAAATCACAGTCCAGCACAATCATAGTTATTATATTTTTGTTATTGATTTCCTATACTTTCACAGCCTGTTTGACTTGAATTGAATGGGTTTAATTTAAACCTCCAAAAAAGTCAGCCTATAAATAATGTCAACCTGAATCTGTTTTGTTAGTGGAAATTTCAGAAATAAAAAAGCTCTATGGGTCCAACAATTTACCAGAATGTTACAGTACACAATGGATTATGTTTATCAAATAAATTTGTGCAGAGGGCATCTGTGAAAATTATTTTATGATTGAAGGTCCCTGGCTCCAAAAAGTTTGAGAACCTCTATGCTACAGAAGACGAGCTAATTCATGTTTAAAAAAAACTACAGTTGCTGTACTGCAGCCAGGGTTTTTTCATAGGCTACAATGATCTGATCTGCTACAGTATTTTTTTGAGTTCTCTGTTTGGTACGGTGAAATACTTTGCTTGGTTCTCATCCAGGCCACGGTCCAACAGCTGATGACCCCTGCATAAGAATGTGTCCTAAGTGTTGGTCAGAATCTTTCTGGAGCTGTATCAATAATTATCTTGAAACAAATCCAGCTCCATGTTCACACAGCATGTGTGCCCATCCTTTAAAGCAGTATGTGACCATGCATTATGACTTTAATAAGGAACGAACTGGCACTGCCAATCATTAGAGATTCAATTATGCAAATCCTTCGGTTTTTTGGAAAGCCTCATAATTGATGTGTGTTGCCAGAGGGATGTCAGTTTAATTCCTGTGAGCTAATGAGCTATAAATCAGAGGTGAAGGACTTGCCAGTGCCTTATCTGCATGCTATCTTTCAGCACACCTTGCTCTGATCAGCACTCTCTGATCAGATCTTCCTCTCCTCCATCAGTCTTCCAGTCACTTACTCATTCACCGTTCCATCTTTCACATCACTTGATGGTTCATACATCACTTATACCCATTCATCTTCACACAGACAGGAATGAGGTACACACATTTACACAGTAGACTGGCTTCTTTTGACTTGTGCCTGAACTGTATTATAACTGTAGCATGTGTGAGAATTACAGCATTCCTTGAAGCAATGATTATCAGTGAAACCAAATAAGGCTTGTGAAAAATGCTCTTCTTCAGCCTTTGTCCATTTTAGCATTCTCTAACCTTCTCACTGTGACCCACATCAGACACCAAGCCACTTTATGTGTGTATATATGTATGTACGCTCTGAAAATATTGGAAAGGGAAGGTCAATTCTTTTGTTTTTGCTACATACTGAAGACATTTGGATTTGAAATGGAAAGATGAATACTATATGATAGTAAACGATAGATCAGAATTTTGGCTTTCATTTCCTGATATTTATATCTAGATTAAGCAACTTAGAAAATAGCACTTTGGTGGCAGACCACCCAATTTTTAGGTGAGCAAAAGTATAGAAACAGATAGTCTTGAAGTAAATTAAAGTAAATAATATTTGGTTGCATATCCCTTGCTTGCAGTAACTAATCAAGTCAGCTACCCACTGACATCACCAAACTGTTGTATACTTCTTTTGTGATGCTTTTCCAGGCTTGTACTGCAGCTTCTTTCAGGTGTTGTTAGTTTTGGGGGTTTCTCCCTTCAGTCTACTTTTTCGGCAGTGTAATGCATGCTCAGTTGGGTTAAGGTCTGATGACTGACTTGGCCAGTCTAAAACCTTCCACTTTTGTCCCCTGATGAAGTCCATTTTTTTTGGCAGTGTATTCTGGGCCATTGTCTTGCTGTATGATGAAATTCCTCCTGATTAGACTGGATGCATTTCTCTGTAAATTGGCAGCAGACAGAATGTTTCTGTAGACTTCTGAACTCATTCTGCTACTACCATCATCAGTTACATCATCAATAAAGATTAGTGAGCCCATTCCAGAGGCAGCCATGCAATTCCAAGCCATGACACTACCTCCACCATGCTTAACCGATGAGCTTGTATAGCTTTTCTCCAGCACTTTGGCAGAGGTTAATCTGGCCTTTCAGTTCTTACTACTGATGAGTGGTTTGCATCTTGTGATATGGCCTCTATATGTCTGCTCTCGGAGTATTCTTCAGATGGTCGATTGTGATACCTTCACCCCTCCCCTGTGGAGCTTGTTGGTGATGTCACTGACTGTTGTTTTTGGGTTTTTCTTCACAGCTCTCTCAATGTTTTCATCATCAACTGCTGTTGTTTTCCTTGGCTGACCTGGTTGATGTCTGGTTGAAACCAGTGGTTTCTTTCTTTTTCAGGACATTTCAAATTATTGTATTGGCTATGCCCATACATGATTGAGCAATGACTATGATTGATTTCCCCTCTTTTCTCAGCTTCAAAATGGCTTGCTTTTCTCCCATAGATAGCTCTCTGGTCTTCATGTCTGGATTATTTAAAACACTAGAACTATTCTTTCTAGATTTTTTTTCTTCAAAAAACATTGTGAGTGCATTGTTAATATCTTGCATGTTATTTTTTCAACAGCATGTTTTAATTAAAATCGGTGCCTACTGCTTGCTACACATCTTAAATTTGAATGCGAACAGTTTTTTGCATTTGAATGTGCTTTTTTTTTATCATAAATTCGACAAACATTTGAATTTGTCAGCCCTAGAGCAGACGAGAGAACAATAGCAGCACGAATGGCTAAAACGTTGGTGACATTCATTCTTACGTAAACAAACACTATATATCGAGTCATATCGCAATATTGAAGTCAGCAAAAATTATCAAGATCATGTCCATATATCATACAATGAGTCAATAACATTATTATCATGACATGCTTACTTAAGAACAGAACATATACTCATGTCTACATTGGTTTATTGTATGGTCATGTTATATTTTGAATAGTTATTTGATGTATCTCTTAACCAAAACATTAGCACAGACAAAACCCTAATTTAAATTCTTCTTCCACATATTTTGCATGTGACATCTTTCACATAGATATTCTTTGCCAATCATCTGCAATTCCCAATAACCGTGCACACAATCCCATTGCATATGCAGATTAATACTTATTTGGGTTCTTAGTATCTCAGGGCCTCTGTGTAGCAAACTGCTTGTGACTCTTTTTCAAGCTTAAAAATGACCATGCATCATGAGAGAGAGAAAAAACATCCTTCATCCATACATGGGCTGAGATATAACCATATAACCAGAAATGTTTGAGTGTATCTCCTTCCTGATGCAAAAGCATGTACGTGTTTACAAACTGCTGAAGTTCAGCAAACCCATCTGTCACCACAGCAAGACAGAAGTGAGGAGTACAGATTTAATTTGATGCTTGACTACCCTTCTTAAAACTCACAAGGAATTATTTCTCAAGGTCTCTGCAGTGTGGGCCTTCCAAACAAACATGGCAGCTGTGGGGGGCTCAGTTTGGCATGAACATCTTCCTGAAAATTGTTCAATAAACTAGCAAAAAAAGAGGGGTATGGAATAAAGCTAATTGTGTTTACCTAAAGCTCCAGCTCTGGGGTTTGAGTGTCTGACGGTTGGATGTTAAGAACAGTGCAAACAAACCTTCTTTCATGTTTCCTTTGGATGGAGAAGAAAGTGTTTTCATTTCATCGTAATGAGCTTACAACGGAAGAAGATACTGTCTCTAAAAAATAATGGGGATTTTACTCCTTGTTGAGGACGATTTTAAGCAGAATAGATTCCTGTGTTGCTTAATACATGAGAAGATGCACAATGTTTCATACAAATAGTCTAAACTAATAATCCAAACAGTAATGCAGTGTGAAACCAGGCAGGGAAGTCATCACTGGATGTATAATTTAACAAAGTGGACTGTTTTTCTTTGTTTTACTCAGTACTACCGATCAGGTAAAGATTTTCGAATACATTTTGCATGTAGTCACAGGAATGAATCAGGTAAGCATAAGTGGAAAATCTTCACTGTGCTATTAAATGCTCCCAAATGCTGGGATAAGACTATTTGATAAAGGGGGTGTACCAAAAATAGCATGCTATTCTAACATTCTATTCAGTTTTTGGTAGATATTTTCATAATTTATTTTTATCATGCTTAATCTTACCCATTCCTGCCAAGTGTACAAATCTTACTATATGCAGGTGTTTGTTCAAATTTCTGGCACTCCTTTTAGGGTTTTTTTTTTATACACATGCAAAATTGCTTTTTATTTACCCACATACCCCATATTTTATGTAATGTATGACTGTGACATGTGTGACAATTATAAAGGGGTTTACCAAATGGAACCACGTCAGTGACAGGTAAATCATTTGCACAAGACTTAACACAAGGATTTTGGTATTAGTGAAAATCCTGTAAATTCGGAAAAACATTCATATTTTACTCCTGCTCTCGAGTGTGTACAAATTTACGCATAAAAAGACTAATGTAACTAATGTTAACCTGGACTTGATCGACTTCCGATCATATAATTTGCATGAATTACACTTAGGTCCGGAAGTATTTGGACAATGACAGAGTTTTCGTGATTTTGCCTTTATACACCACCACAATGGATTTTAAAAAAAATCAATCAAAATGTGATCGAAGTGTAGACTTTCAGCTTTATTTTAAGAGGTTCCACAAAAATATGGCATTTACCGTTTAGGAATTACAGCCATTTTCAACAAAGTACCTCCATTTTCAGGGGCTCAAAGGTATTTGGACAAAGTGACATAATTGTAAATATAACCATCATTTTAATACTTGGATGAAAATCCTTTGCAGTCAATGACTGCCTGAAGTCTGGAGCCCATGTTCTCAAAACTCAAATTCTGAGTTTCCTCCCTGGAGATGCTTTGCCAGGCCTTCACTCTAGCCACCTTCAGTTGCTGCTTGTTTGTGAGTCTTTCTGCCTTCAGTCTTGTCTTCAGTAAGTGAAAAGCAGCTCTATTGGGTTGAGATCAGGCGACTGACTTGGCCATTGAAGAATATTCCATTTCTTTGCCTTCAAAAAGTCTCGAGTTGCTTTCGCAGTATGTTTAGGGTCGTGAAGATGATCAGTGTGGAAAGAACAATTTCTAAAAAAACACAAACTTTAGCAGAATTGCTAATATAAAAAAAACATCAACATTAGGAGTGTCTGTGAATATTTAGAAGTACACAAAACCTTGTGTATTTTAATGTTTGATCACAAGATAACTAATCATGTTTTTTCCAGTATCTTGGTTAAATAATCAATGCATTGCTTCAAGCTTTATACATCATTATACAAGTTCTTTGTTGCTGTGACGTAATGCTAATTTGGTCTCTAGTCACTACTTTTCTATACTGTGTCATGTTTCACCACTCTGTGAATACTGATTGCATTTAATATTTACCGTGTAAAATGTATATGCTGATCCTCCTCTTGACTTGACATTAGAAGAGCGCTTTCTAAGAGTGTAACAACATATTTGGAAAAACAAGACATGCAGTCTGGCTTACCATGAAAGACACTCACCTTCACCTGTATCTGATCTGCACTGATGGATATTTCAAAGATCTGAGAAAAATGGGGTGATTAAATGTTATGTTTAATTGGTGGAAGAACTATGTGAGCCATGCCACAGGAATGCAGTTTGCATATTTCATGCTCTGGAGTCACATTGAATTCAGTGCAGATATGCTGGTGGAATTTGGGCCTGAATGTAAAAGGAGGCATTACAGCCACTGAATGGATCCCTTCTGTGGTTCAGGCTCCTATAATTCAGCATTTCTAGGAAATATATTTTTATCAATATAGAGTTGTTCAATATAGAGTTCATGCAGCTTTTGTTTAGCAGCAGTAGAGGTAGGGTGGCAAAATGAGCTTCCTGTAGAATAGCACAACAAGGCTGAGACAAGTGCTGAAGCTGGAGATGTCAATGGAACTTGAGATGGTTGTTCAGAGGTCAGCCAGAGGGTGAGTTGTCTGGATTGGATCCATTTGTGGTGGTCATTTGGTCCAGCCGGAGGGCTGTGGGTCGTTGGCAGCCTTGGATCAGATACATGGACTGACTATCACAAATTCACAGAGAGAGTATGTCCAGGGGAAAAAAAAAACAACAAACTAACAAACATTTTGGAAATAATGAGCTTATATATGTACCTATATATGTACCAGATGTATCTAGGTGCCCCTGATGAACCCATATCTTCTGCATTAACAAGGTGCTGATTGGCAATCACTAGTTCAAATACAATCACTAGAAGAACTGCAATCACTAGTTCACATACATCTTCATTCATGTGGTATACGTCACGAGACATTAAGGGGTAGAATTCAAAGGGTAGGACATTATTATTTAGAGAGATGGATACTTTAATAACCAAGCCACTAGGAGCCGGATGGGGTAGCAACATGTTTACACTGGAATTACATCATCCATATTTCTCAGAGTACGTGTGGGATCAGCCAAAGGCCAAGGAAGATGCACAATTTGAAAGAAATTGCAAATGCATTCAGACAGTTGCTCCCCCCAGTCTACAGGCCATATACAATAAATGGTCAAAGAATCTGTTTCTGAGACATAAAAAGTACAAAAGGCAATACACAACTTCTGTTAGGACAAGCGTCTGACAGAAGCCCTGCCTGTACAATACTGCAAGACGAGGTTAAAAACTCAACCTTCCCAACCATTGCATGCAGATTTAGGCCAAATTCCCCTGTCCATAAACATTCAGAATAGAGGCCTCAACTTCTGGATACAATTAAAGATGAATAACAAAGATCCCTTGCATTAAATTTTGTTACAGACTCAGAAGTGGGACCTTGAAAAGTTTACTCTTAGCATGGCCAGAGCAGCGCTGGCAAATACAGGCAACATTTCACCTCTAAATTGCAAATGCTTATCCCAACCTTCAGCACCGTGACTCAACTGGAAACAATTACAGATCTTCCCTGGGAAAGGGCACACAACACTTGCCACAAATTTTGTAACAGCATGTAATGGAGATATGAAAGATAAATCCTCATTGAACTGAACAGTAGCCAGATGCAGACTGTAAGCTTGGAAATACTTACCACATACATGTAGGAGAAGTTGTTTTGTCTTTGAAAAGTAAAAAGAACAAAGAGTGGGAAACATGGGAGTGTATGGATTTGTCTCAGTGTTTGTGAAGTCAAAGCTCGTACACAAGAAGTGGAAGTGTGTGAGCCAGACACTCCGGTGCGACTTAGTGGATAAAAGGCTTATAAAGCCTGAAAGAACAGTGTAATTTTCTGATCATTTCTACTATTACCCTCACCACTTTAAATACAGGTTAAAATCTCTGTACCTTGGATTGCCACCTAATCTTATTAGCTAGTACATCTTGTACTTGTGCTAACTGGATGCAGGTCAGTCCATTGGTCTGTTGGAACGTGAAACACTGGGGATCCAAAGACTCGTCTATGTTGGCGCATCTACTTTTCCCTTTAGGTTCGCAGAGCCACAGCAAAGTCAAAGGACTCATATACTAAAAAACTGTTTTATGAAGGCACCATCCCTCCAGATGCATTGGTTATTATCTGGCCTAAACTACATTTATCTGAGGATGAAGGAATGAATGAAGGAATGATTGAATGATCCCAGAAGTGTTTAAGATATCTCCTGCTGGAAGGAAATACTGGGACAAGTGATGATAAATAGTTATAAAAGTGCATATATGTTTATTAATAATGTTTAGTGCCAAACCACAGAGAGAGAAACAAGGAAGCAGGTATAGGAAAAAAAAAAAAAACTCTTGGCAGAAGCAAGCTGGTGTACTTGCTGCCAGACCTCGGTGCAACATTTCAAATGCAAAGGGCTTGATGCAAATGGATTGGGAAGAGAAATAGTGATGGAGAGAGTGAGTGAATGAGTGTGGGTGGCAGCATGAGGGAGGAGAGCTGAAATTCATTTCCACCGATTCTGTGTCTTAACAGGGTACTTCTACTGCTGTCCCTGCTGCATCTGCAAAGAGGGCAGCAGTATAAATTATATAATACTCCCTGTCTGTGACCTGTCTGGATCCAGTGAAAGAGAGCGAGAGACAAAGTGTGTGTGTGTGTGTGTGTGTGTGTGTGTGTGTGTGTGTGTGTGTGAGAGAGAGAGAGAGAGAGAGAGCGCGAGCGTAATCTGCTCTGTCTATTGAGCCTGATTTTTGCTGATGATTGAATGTTCCTCAGTGTGACCATGTATAATCCATCTGCTAAAACCCTGGAGTGTTTTCCCAACCTCCCATCTTATTCTGTATCTCTCTCTCTCTCTCATCTTCATTTTGCTCAATATATGGGTGTAAAACACTGACACTATCTGTATCTGAATATTTATCTGTTTAGTACTCCAATATATGTATCATTATCTGCATTGAGATTTACCCCCTGAAATGGGAAATAGGCGTGGTCTAAAGACTCAACAACACTGCAGTATATACACATTCGTCATTCACTTTATTAGGAACACCTGTCAGCCAAGAACAGAAATCTGAGGCTATCATGGGCACAGACTTACAAAAACTGGACAGTTCTAATCTTCAGCTGTCCAGTTTCGATGAGCCCGTGCCTATGATAGCCTCAGATTTCTGTTCTTGGCTGAAAGGAGTGGAACCCAATGTGGTCATCTGCTGTTGTAGCCCATTCTTCACAGGGTCGATGTTTTATGCAAGCTGAGATGATTTTCTGCTCACCACAGTTGTTATAAAGAGTGATTGTATGAGTTAGTGTCCTTCCTAACAGCTTGAACCAATCTGGCCATTTTCCATTATATATATACATAGCCCCATATACAGTTAGGTCCGGAAGTATTTGGACAATGACAGAGTTATTGTGATTTTGCCTTTATACACCACCACAATGGAGTTGAAATAAAACAATCAAGATGTGATCTAAGTGTAGACTTTCAGCTTTATTTTAAGAGGTTGATGATGAGGTTCTGACTATATATATATATATATATATATATATATATATATATATATATATATATATATATATATATATAAACTCAATACAGCAGTTTTCATTACAAATTATATTATTGACAACATCTTTAGTGAAAAGTCTTTTTCATGAAAGTTCAGAGATTCTTAGTATTTGGTATGTCCCCTTTTGCTTGGCATGGACTCCACAAGTTTGTGAAAAAAACCTTTAGATCAAATCCACTGGAGTGTCGTCTGAACACATGCTTCAATAGGAGAGATTAGGCATGACGAAAATCTGACCTTTTGTATAAAGCAGTTAACATGGTCAATATCACAAATTCGCTTACATTTAAATAGGCACCTAGAAATAGTATAGAATCTTGAATATTAAATATGACCATTAGCTTTTTTTGTTTAATTACACATGTACTTTCTTTGTTTTGAATATTTAAAAATTCTAAAACCTTTAAATTTTAGAAAATTCTTTCTTTCCTGTTTTATTCAATTATTTTAATTGGAAAAAGTCCTAGATTTTCGATGTGACTTTTGAAAACGACAGTATACAATGTACAGTATATACTGTACATAATAACATAAATGGCTGGACTTATTTCCAGCAGCAGATCAGAGCTGGTGGGTTTTGTTGTTGTTTGTCCTTTTTTGCAACTGTTCTTTTCATCTGGATGTTAAATGCCTTCTGTTTCTCTCTGTCAGTCAGGGCTGTAGCCTTTGCTTTGCACAGTAACAAGCAATTCTAAAAAAAGACTGTCACACTGAACCACAAGGTAACACAATACAGTAGCATTAAACTTGATTAAAGAACAGCAGCTGAGTCCTTCAGCTTTAGATTGTCTTTCTAACACCACACACACACACACACTCACAGCGTTTGGGCCGTGGGGAGATCTTTAAAGTCACCCTCAAGTCTAGGGTGTATGTGTAATATGTTTGTTACATGAGAGAAAGAGTCTTTGAGAATCATTTCTCAAAGGAATGTAGATTTTTAATGTTTTCTGTTATTATTTTCATGGATGCATAGCCTGCTATCGCATATTTATTCTACACGTTGTATAGGCTACATAATTTAACACCAACCGAACAGAATATAGCACAATGTCTACAATAACTCACGATTTTATTATTGAAAATATATTCAGACAAGAGGTTTTGCTTGTTGATTCCTCATTTATTCATACCTTTCATTTATACTATGGCTACCAGCACTGGTTAGCATTGTCAATCCAACAGGCAGTTTATACAAATCCCATGCTGCATTTCAGTATTCATCGCCTCCTTAGAACATGTGGGTACTTAATTATTTAAGGTGTTGGGCTAGGCATGTGGCTCAGATGCTTAGTACAATCACATTCTGGCTGTTTGTGCATTTTATATGTATTAATTGTTCCAAATTTGATCTGAGGGTGGGAGATGAAACATTTAGACAAAAAGAGAGTAAATGATGAATGTCATTCAGGGATTTATTTCATCATTCATGTCACTTAATTGTCTAATTGCTATTTAAAAAATACTAGTAACTACTATTTCAGTTTGAAGTAATTTTAAAAGGCCATTTTCATACTGGCTCAGTTGATTTTTAACTCATAATTGTGGAAACACCGCCTGTGTGATGGCACATCTGCTCTTTAGCTGTTATCTGCCAAAATCAAGTATATGTCTTCTTGCTGTTTTACAGCTCCGGGATCCCCAGTTTAATCTTGAGTTTGGGTTACTCTGTGGAGTTTTGTTGTAGGTTTTCCATGTGTCTGTGTGGAGTTTGCTCTGGGTTCGCCAGTTCTCTTCCACCTCCAAAAAACATGCCAGTAGATGGATTGGCTACACTAAATTGTCCTAGTTGTGAATGTGTGTGTGTGCATGGTGCCCAGTGATCGGGCTGGCATCCCAATGAGCCTGACCAGGATAAAACAATTATGGAAGCTGAACAATGAATGAATGAATACCTTGTGACAGATGTCAAGTAGAGCAGAAGTACAATAACCAAGTCAAATTTCAGGAAGAGTAATCTAAAGACCATTGTATAGTGGTGGTGAAGGATTTAATGTACTTCAGTGAACCTCACAGCTATGTCACAAGGAGCTTAATGCACCCAGTAGGACCACCCTTGGTGAACAGGTACATAAAATACTAAGTGAACCCTGCCTCGATTAGGGTTACCAGAATTGAAACCTATAGCCAGGCCTGGGAGTAGTGTCTGCAAATGAGTGCTTGGTGACTGGCCCACCAAAATAACCAGGTTGGGCTCAGCCCAAAATGGTTTTATGGAGCCATCTAGTGGGCTCGCCAACTGCAAGATGAAAAGTTGGGGTCAACTTCAATGCCCGTTGGGCGTCAGGTGTGTGAGTGGGTGGCAGTAGTACAGCGTATCTGGGTTGGTATTTTATGCAATCTGATCTCTGTATGAGTGAAAGTTGTGTCTGCACTCTTGGTGTTTGAACCATTTAAGGTGTCAGACTCAATGGTGTGTTTTTTTTTTTTCTCCATTCCCATTTGTGGTTAAATGGACAAATATCAAGCCACAGCCATGGTGTCTGGTATGGAGGCTCGAGGTAACATCCCTATTATTTGTCAAGTGGAGCTCTGACATACATTTGATGTTTCACTACTGAGTGCTGCAGCTGAGATGAAAATCAGCACCTCCAATTCTGAGACCAATCAGTACTTCCAAGTCTGGAAAACAGTTGATGGGAGAGTTCTTTCCTCTGGTGTTTAAGTACCTTAACATCTTCTTTTACATTAACCTTCTCATCCTGTTGACCCTCACCAGGGAAACCAGAAGGAAATAAACAAATGAATTAATTAATTAAATTGATGTTTACTAGCACTATAATTTGGCAGAAATGCTTGTCATTGAATTAATTTTGAGCAGTTGCTTTTTTTTTTTTAAACTGCAGATAATGCAACAATTAATTCACCAGTAATTAATTTAGAAAAATTCTTTGCAAAAAGAGAGAAACTAGCTTTAAAAGCCGAAACATTATTTTGAAGTACAAAAGTGTATGATGTTTGGAGATAAGGTACTATTCAAATTCAAATTTTATTGGTCACACACACAACTATACACAGTATGACATGCAGTGAAATGCTTGTTTACAACTGTCTGGTGACCTAAAAACAGAACTTACATTCCTTTTCACAAATGCAAATAACTGCATTAAAACAAATCTGTGATTTGTGCCATGTTATGCCATTTTAGTTGTTGCATGTCACTGGCACTAAGTAGTGGGTTTGTCCATTGTCACAAGTGTATTCCTCCCATCAAAATCACCAGGAACCAGTAGCTGCACTCTGGCCCTTTCATTGTAATACACTCCCTGACCTTGACTCACTGACTCATGTGGAAATAGCGATAAATCTACAAATTGATGCTCCATTATGCAAGCCTTACTCATCAGCAACCATTTTGCTTCTAATCCTGACCCTGACGTGAATTCATGAATGCTGAAATGCTTTTGACAGAAATGGTATGACCATAGGCCTGAAGATATTATTGAGAAATCACCTCAAAGTGGATAAGGTGATTTGAGTCTGACACTTTAGAGAGTGGCAAAGGCAAATGCATAAGTATGAATTATTTATGTATAGCAGGAAGGAAGGTTTTTTTCATGCAGTAGTAGGAGTCTGTAGTCACCAAGGTTAAGGGTAGTTCAATAAGATTTTAACAGAAATAAATATACAGGGCATCTTAAAAGGCAACGGCAACTGATTATGAATACCAGTGAATATAGGGTTAGGAAAAGACAAAGAGTCATCTGGGCTAGGACTCAAACGGCCACTGTATAGCCCTCAACATCTGTCAAGTTTCTCTCTGTCTCACCCAGTCACTCTGTCTGCTTCCCTCCCTTGCTATTCTCAGGTTAACCTTTATGACATTTATATGTGTACTGAGAGGAACACCAATTACCAGGAACCTCTGCTTGAGCACTTGGTTTAATAGGCTGTGGTTCAAACTGTATGAGTGAAGACCCTTAAATACCACTGCTGTATGCATAGATAGCTTTATTTATGCAGTAATACATAAGAATAGAAATATGATTAGGGTTTTTTCAGCAGTGGGGTGATCCTTGTTCTCATAATTATGCTGGCAATGGCTCACTAACCTGTTCATAAGTAACCCTCTATCTGTGTTCATGTCCTGCATGGGTATATAAAAAAATTCAGCTGTGATCATGTGTGTTTACCTGTGTTTCTAGTTCTGTATTTATAATTCCTAGGCTTAGTTTCCCCTTTGCTTAGTTTCCCCTTTCTCTCTCTATTCTGTATTAGTTTACTCTATTCTTCTAGAAATTTCTAGATGAGGATTCTATAAATGTTCTGCCCTAAAACCCAGACTGAGAACATACTATATCCTACTGATGCTTGCTGACACACACACTAATAAATAAGTGCACCACTCACTTCTTCAATTTTTTCCGGATTTTTATAAAGCACTGGTTTCTTCTCAAGTATCTCACCTTGGTGTTGAATACAAATGCATAGATAGAGACTGGTCCCTTTAGTCTAATGTTCTGAACAGCTTCTTCACCGAAAATCACTGCCCCTACTTTGCATGTGAAGTCATTTACAAAATTTTTCTTTGTAAGCCTGCACACTAACCGCATGTGCAATTCATCAGGTTGCACACACAAATTAGCCTCTTTATTTAAGATCTTAGCAAATCAAGTCCGTAAAAAGAATCCCACATTCGTGAATCTTTCTAACTGTCCTTATAATTCTTGTTGGTACTGACTTCTAAACATTTCATAAGCTCTAACAATGCCTCATAAAGCTCTAATAACACGCTATCCTTTATAATTTATAATCATGTTGTTAGGTGTGTCACTATTAAATATAAAGGCATGTGCTGTACTGCACAACCTTTATAACTATAATGACTTGTGCATAATTATAAAGCAACTATAATACCTACAATACTACAACATTATGTAAAATTATTCCTCATTACTGTTGAGGCCAAAAGCTTGCATACACCTAGGCGAAAGATATTCAATTTCAGTTTTTCACAACTCCACACATTATAATACATTTTGTTTAGCAAGTCAATTAGGGCATCTGCTTTATTCACAACAGAGATTATTAGAGATTTATTTCAGTTTTATTTCACTATATCACAATTCCATTGGCTCAAAAGTTTACATAAACTGTCTTTAACCAGTCTGGAAGATTCCAGAAATTGATGTAATGACTTTTAGAAGCTTCTGAGAGGCCAGTTGTTGTAATTGAGAGTGCACCTGTGGCTGTGAAAAGGTCTACTTCTAGTACTTCTTCTCTGTATGCTAATAAAAAAAAAAGTATTGGGACCACACAGACACTGCATTGTTCAGGAAAGAGACACAAATGAACTCCTAGGGATGAATGGCCTTTGGCTCCGTGGTCCCGTGTCAAACACATTAGAAGCCCCTACTCCAAGACTGGCATAAAGAAGCCAGACTGAAATTACAGGTGATCACCATGACAAAGACCTAGTCTTTTGGAGGAGTATTCACTGGTCAGATTAACCAAAAATTATACTAGGCAGATGAAACAAAATTGAAAAATTGAATTGAAATTTGGCCACAATGAGCACTATGTATGGAGCGAAAAAGGGTGTGGCTTTTAATCTGAAGAACAGCATTTCAACTGTGAATCATGGGGTTAGAGCTGTCACGTTGTGGGGGTGTTTTGTGGTAAAGGCACTGGTCCACTTAAAAATATACATGGCATCATGTTGAAGCAGGATTTTCTTGGAATACTGAAGCAAAACCTCAAGACTTCAGCCAGAAAGTTAAAACTCAGTTGTAACTGGATCTTCCAGCAGGACAATGATCCCAAGCATGCTTCTAAAGTTGTAACAAGATGGTTTAAATACAACAAAGTGAAAGTATTGTAGTAGCCATCACAAACCCTGACCTGAAGCCTATAGAAAATTTGTGGACTGCACTGAAAAAGCGTGTTTGAGTGAGGAGGCCCACAAACCTGACTGAGTTACACCAGTGCTGTTAGGGGGGAAAGTATTGTGAGAAGCTTGTAGAAGATTACCTCAAGAGTTCGATTTGAGTTCAAGCAGTTAAACGGCAATACCACCAAATACTAACAAATGGTATATAAACATAAACACACTGTAATAAAAGCTGAAGTAAATCTGTCTCTTAGCAATTTGATGAAATTGCCTCTTAAGGAAATAAAGTAGATACCCTCATTTATTTAACACAGGAAATGTATGGTATCATGAAATGTGTTTAAGTAAGTTGTAAGACATGATCAACTTTATTTTTGTAATTGAATATGGAAACACTTAGTTCTGGATTAATGACCCAAACGTATACAGATACATTATTGCATTTTGAAATTACATCTTTCATTATTAGAGCTTTATGAGGCATTATTGGAGTTTATAAAAATGCATACAAGGAATCATTACCAAACACAGTTATAGTGATTTATGAATGTAAGCTTCATAAAAGGACATTAGCAATCTTTCTTTCTGTGCAGATCTCAGTCATGCAAATATGAACACAGCAAATTGTCACAAAGAAAAAGAGTGGTTATCAAGGATTTTTGTTTTACCCACAGACTGATGCATGCTGATATTTAGATCATATTAGTCATATTTCTCTTTATCGTCAGTATTTTTTTTTTGAGGAAACATAATTCTATATTGTATGAGTAGGCAATTTAGATGAGTTGCTGTAATATCCATTCCTTATGGATTAATAATGGAGTATTATGAATCAAAATGAATGTATTGTGACGTAGGAGCCTCAGATGAACTGTGGTCTATCATGAAAAGTGACAGTTTTGGTTGGCTCACGGTCCTTGCTTATAAATATTTGAATTTGTGGTAATACGGGACAGCCCTCCAGTCCTACTGGGCTATTTGTTGAATGTGATTAAAAGACAAAATAGCCATCTGGGAGCTATTCATAAGAAATGAAATGTTCTGCATACTGAGCTATAATTTGTGGATGATACATTACCTTACCAGATAACGTGTCTGCCTTCTCTTTCTTAGAATCAACAATTACAATCGACTTTCATTAACATTATCTGCATTGTTGATGTTTTCAGTGTCCCTTAAGTACTCTTTAAATGCTGATTAAAATCAGTGTGGTCTTCTGGCCAAGTGTTTATACAGTCTTGGAAAAATTGCTATATGACACCAGAAGAGCCCGTGGTGTTGAGGAAGTGTGGATTTCAACCTGTGATATACAGTATACAAAAAAACAGCATACAGATGTGGCCATTTGGACGCTTGGAAATGCTTTACATTATAGTTCCCTTATTCCAGTGTAAGGAACAGTGTAACTGTGATATACAAATACTTTACCTTCCTGTAGCTACAATGTATTAGAATACAATATGTAATTATAAACCTGAATTCCCCAGTGGGTTAAAATACCACAAATAATAGATAAAAGAACTAAAAGAACTGATTCAGTAGGACTCTGAAACATCAAGTCATAGAAAACAAATCGATACAAATTTAAATTTAAATGTATTTAAATGCACTAAATATATACTATATGGTCAAAAGTTTTGGACACTTGTCCATAACACTTGTATGTGCCTTTTGAATTCCAGATTTAGTCCCCCCTTTGCTGTTATAATAACCTCCACTCTTCTGGGAAGGCTTTCCTCTAGATTTTGGAGCGTGGCTGTGGGGATTTGCCACAAGTGCATTTGTGAGGTCAGGCACTGATGTCAGGTGAGGGACCTGGGGTGCAGTTGGCGTTTTCAGTGGGATTAAGGACAGGGCCATGTGCCAGCCACTCGAATTCTTCTACTCCAGAACATGCTGGAACATGTTTGAGCCCCTTAGTTCCAGTGATGGGAAATTCTAATGCTACAGTCTAATACAAAGCCATTCTAGACATCGGTGGGCTTCCAATATTGTGGCAACAGTTTGGGGAAGGCACACATATGGGTGTGATGGTCATTAGTTCACATACGTTTTGGCGATATAATGTATATCTTACATGCCATTTACATGTGTATAACCTGATGAGATCTGTAACATCCAAACCTTTGGAAAGTTGTGGCTCAATGAATAAATCAGAAGGTTGTTGGTAAAGCCCTGGCACTACCAAGCTGTCACTACTGGGCATTTCAGCAAGGTCCTTAAACTTCATCTGCTCCAGGGGCACTATATAATGCCAGACTTCAGCTTCCTAACAAGCTGCAATATGAAATCAGTGTCACTGTATTTTATTTATATATGTGACCCTAAAGGCTGCCTTCTCTTCTTTTCATTGTCACTGAAGTACATTGACTATTATGCCAGTTACGTTAATATCCAAACTCTCTTAAAGGGAAAATATACGTTTTTATGTGTTATTTTTTCTGTATTTGTAGGTGTTGTTCAAAATTTACAGAATAAAAGGTTTACCTACTCAGTAGGCCGATCAAATGCTAGCCCTGTATTTGACTCACAACCCATTTTACTTAAATGAGCAAGAGGATTGTGATCTGCAAAAAAGTGACAAACCCCCCCCCCCAAAAAAAAAAAAAAAAACAGGAAACTGAAAAGTAAGGCCATGAAAATAGTACAGAGAAATATGAGGATTTTGATAGCTGGTATATTGTATGGGAGGGCTAAAATCCATAGTGCTCAGCTCCCACTCAGAATCAAACAGTGAGGAATTAGAAATACCTCTGCAGTTGAATGCAAAAAGACATGGCCACTTTCATCAGGAAATATGCAATGTTAGTTGTGTGGTAGGTTACTGTTCAGTTACTGTTCCTGAAAACAAAAACTTGATAAGGGTAGTTGCTCTCAAACTGCCAAACACTGAGTCTCCATATGCACTGAAAAGAGTTCAAGTGGTACTGCTTAGTCTACTCACAGGCTCCCTCCTTGACCATAAATAGGATCTAAAAATCACCTATGCTGTATAGTTTATGTTGCTTTTTAAAAAGCTTAATCAGACACTCTTTGGAATTTTAAAAACTACCATCTAGATTGCTTTATAGTGGGTCAGGATTAAATTAAACACCTGTGCCAGTTTACATGTCTTGTATTTAAATAATCAATCCATTTTAGTTGATT
>CM040996.1:12157830-12186972 GCA_022985145.1 Pangasius djambal
GTGTGTGTGTGTGTGTGTGTGTAAATAGGTCTGTGGCTCTCATTTGACATGATTAGGCGCTTCAGTTTCACACAAAAGTTCATGACACACTTATGCAGTTATGTAATTAAGAAGCCACACAGTTGGAGCAGTTACACTTATGATGAATAATGTATTAGAGTAGTGTTAGTTGTCTCCAGCATATCAATGCAGCCCAGGTCAGTGAATTTGATGTTAATCAGTAGACTGCTAGGCTAGGGTAAAATATTCCAGTTACTGAGAAAATGCACTTAAATTAAATTAAATTAAATGAACATCACTGAGTATTTTAAGAACAATTATGAAGTAGAAGAGTCAAAAATTAACCAAAAAAAGAGACATAAAGTGTTATTAAGGGAATTCAGTGGAGCTTTTTAAGCTTCAGTGAACTAAGGTTTAAAAAGAAATGTTTGGAAATCAGGTTTTTACTGACTCCATAATGCAGAAGTCATAAAATAAACATCTATAATGAAATTTGTATTAAAACCAATTAGGGTGCCTAAGACCTTTGCACAGTGCTGCATATGTTTTCGCAAGATCAAGTTATATGCTCACACACAGTTTGAAGTTTTTTTTTTTTTTTTATGTTCCATTGTTTTCTTTTAAGGGTACAGAATTTGCAATTTAAGTCAGCACCTTAAGTTTTTAAATGTATGTCAATAATTGAAAGTTAGAATTGTGCTACACGTGTTAAATTAACTTACAATGAACACTTAAGTCAAGACCAAATATTGGCCCTTAGTAAGTACGTTTGTAAACAAGATATTTTAAAATGAACACTTGAGCATATGTACTGTAAAATAATATTGGCTGATATGTTTTTAGAAAATCTAAATGAATATTAAAATATCCAAGCCTGGTAGTGGTAGAGGACTGTTGCCTGATGAGCGACAGGGACAACAAATATAACAACAACGACACCTAAAAAGGTTTTTTGGCATCATATAGAGAAACAAACCATTGAGCTCTCTCTTTTCATTCAAAGATTTAATACATTTCCATTACAGCCTTTTTCAGACAGCAGTTCATGAAGGTTTTTTTGAATGCTCAATACGAATGTTTTCTACCCAAACTTCAAAGTGCTTATTTTTTCCTACATCATTTAGTTCCCTAATTAATTCACATTAACAAGTGTGTTAATATATGCTGTGCTAAATGAATCATTTGAAAGACTTAATTTGCTTTCCCAAATTTTCTCTTTCTCCCTTTCTTTGTCTCTTTTGGGGCATTTTGATTTATTCTGTCTGCTTTGTGTGTGTGTGAATGTGGAACAGAATGTATGAGTGAGCTGTAGCAATTCAAAGGTAGTTACGGGATGCAGTAGTTTTCAAGAGACAAGTCAGCATGCAAAACACAACAACAGTAGCCAGTTAAGTGAGTTGAGGGTATTTATTTATCTTGTACATGGAATGGTAATGGAAAAGAAAGTGCAAGGTGAATGTTCTGTGCAGGATTGGGTTTGGTGGACAAGCATTAGGATGCGCTTTGACCGGGGAGTCTGAGTGGGGAAACAACAGGATGTTCCAGAGCAAACAACACATTTTGCTCTGCATGCTTTGTCTCTGTCTTCTCTGTTTGCTGCTAGTCCTTCTCTTTTACTCTGGTTGCTGTGCAAGGAATGAGTGTATGTTGCCCGTGTTCCAGGGATGGATGGTTCTCATCTAGGTAGCGCCCTACCTACTACCTGGAAAGAACATCTAAAAGAGGTACCTTCAAATAATAAAGAGGATATACAACTGCCTTGAAAATGGTATTGTGTCAGATTCTTATGGTTCTCACTTATCTTTTGTGAATTCCAAGAAGCAATCTGATCAGAGGTGTGTTTCCCGAAAGGTATTTTTTAAACTTGATTTTAAGAATGTTCTTTACTTAACCTCCAGAAAACTTTAACTAAAGTAGTACATCAACTCATTAATAAACTAACAAGTAACCTGACCTATTTGTTGTACATTCAGTACTTCTTTTATTAGATACTGAAGACAGTTTAAAATCTGCTAATATCAATATCTACAAAGGCCGCTAATTTCTATACAACTCCCCACTATTATTATTATTATTATTATTATTATTATTATTATTATAATACACATAACTGTTTTGTACTCCTTTTGTAGTTTATTCGATCATCATTATTCGTTTCTCTTCAGCTAACAAAAAAATTCATTCTGATTATTAGGCCAGTTTGTAGTGCTGCATACAATTTGTGTTGGGCACATTACAGTTTTCATGAAGCGACAGCATCCATTAGGGTTTTCAGATTCTTATACATTCTATATGTATATTTATATAGTTTTTTTTTTATTTATTAAATAGCACATAAATGACTTTTGTTTATGAATCTGTTGTATGTTTTTATAAGGTGTCTGTACTGTAAGCTATTAGGATTACCCTAATTTCCCTCGTTGCATTAGAACGCACAGAAATCCCTATTAGAGCATCCCTGTGGGTGCATGAATCTGACTATATTAAAAGGAAGGCAGTGCATATCATCGACAGTCAGGTAGTCTATTAATTTGCACATTTCCTGAAATGTCTAGGAATAACTGGGCATTGCCAGAACATGAATATAAAACCCCTGAAGACCTTTTTTCCCTCCTGTATACATGACCTGTGATCAGTCCCAGACTACCAATATTAAGGGAAAATGGCCTGGGTTTATTAGGACTTAGCACTTTATTAGGAACACCTGTACACCTTCTCATTCATGCAATTATCTAATCAGCCAATCGTGTGGCAGCGCAAAGTACAAAATCATGCACATGTGGGCCAGCAGTTTCGGGTAATGTAATGTCACATCAACCATCAGAACAGGGGAAAAAATGAGGTCTTAGTGATTTTGACCATGGCATGATTGTTGGTGCCAGACAGGCTGATTTGAGTATTTCTATAACTGCTGACCTCCTGGGATTTTCACACAGAGCAGTCTATAGAGTTTACTCAGAATGGTGCAGTAAAGAAAAACTTCCCGTGAGCTGCAGTTCTATGGACAGAAACACCTTATTGATGAAAGAGGTCAACAGAGAATGGCCAGACTGGTTTGAGCTGACAGAAAGGCTACAGTAAATCAGATAACCTGTACAATTGTGGTGAGCGGAAAAGCATCTCAAAATGCACAACATGTCGAACTTTGAGGTGAATGGCTACAACAGCAGAACACGTCAGGTTCTGCTTCTGTCAGCCAAGAACAGGAAACGGAGGCTGCAGAGGGCACAGACTCACCAAAACTGGACAGTTGAAGACTGGAACAATGTAGCCTGGTCTGGGGAAACATTCTGGGGAATGTTTTCTTGGCACACTTTGTCATGACCACTGATTTACCAATCAATCATCTCTTGAATCCCACAGCCTATTTGAGCATTGTTGCAGACCATGTTCATCCCTTCATAGCCACAATTTACCCATCTTCTAATGGCTACATCCAGCATAATAATGCGCCATGTCACAAAACAAAAGTTGTCTCAAACTGGACTCATGAACTTGACAATGAGTTCAATGTTCTTCGGTGGCCTTCTCAATCACTGGATGTGAATCCAGTGGAACACCTGTGGGATGTGGTAGAACGGGAGATTCACAGCATGAAAATGCACCTGAAAAATCAGCAATAATTGTGTGATTAGATAGCAGATAGGAAACTGTAAATCATAACCTTAGTATCATAAAGTTCTGTCTGAGTTAAAAATGGATGGGATCTAGGACCTTATTATACTATGGTAACAAAATGTCTGTTTCACATAGTTGGGAGGGATTCTTGTTCTACGTGGTGAAAAAAAATCTGGAAAAAAAATCTGAAACCCTCTCTCTCACAAAGTACTGAAGCATCTATTGTAAAAAGAGTGGTCAGTTTCTCACTGTCTCTATTAAGTTTCTCTATGAACGGGGTCACATTAGCAGAAACTCACCAAACAGTTTCAATGCAAAAAGGGGATACAATACACTCTACACTATAGAGTCTTTCTCTTTAAAGACCTGCATGACTAACCTTAGCAAAGGTTCATCATCCATCATTAATATATGAATAGCAGTTTCCCATGTCTGATTAGAAAGGTACACTGGGTGAGTGTAAAAGCTCACAGTAGTCACAGTGTAATCTGATTGGCCTGTTGAAGTGATATGGCCTGCAAATAGTGTTTAGGAGCAACGACAGTCTCTCTCTCTCTGTCTCTGTCTCTCTCTCTCTCTCTCTCTCTCTCTCACTGTTGCTGATACTGAAGAAGTGGACCTGTTGGACCTGGCTATGCCTTCAAAATGTAGCTCAATATTTTTATGTAAAAATTCAGAAACTACAGAGAGACACAATTAAATCTAGACCTAGAGCTAATTAGTTAAAGAAAAAATCCTTCCTGAACATCTCGAATATTAATCTTTAATGGCATACAAGATTTATTTTGTAACAAAATTCTTAGATGACTATTATTGTACATTTTTTGATCATCACATCACTGAAGTATTGTATACCTGAAGTGATGGGAGAGGGATTTTGTCCTTGCTTCTTCTCTACCTAAAAAGAGCAATGGAGCAGAGCTTTAGGCCCTTAGTATGTTCAGCTCTCTCACCTCCTCATCTGTACACTTTGCTTAAACAGGTTCCAAAGCTTCAACTTACATTCTAATACCACTGCCAACACCACCGTGCTCTCCATCTTGTAGATCGCTGCCTGGTCGTGCTGAGTGTCTGTCGTAACTCAATGACACAGCATCATATAGCTGCATTGCATTCTGGAACTTAGAGTCCATCTCCACTACTTGTACAGTAGATTCCTCATTAATAAGACATTGAATGTCTCTGGAAAATGATGAGTGGGAAAAGCTGGAGCAGTTGGGGGTTCGGTGCCTTGCTCAAGGGTCTCACCTCAGCCGTGGTATTGAGGGTGGAAGAGAGTGCTGGTCATTCACTCCCCAAACCTACAATCCCTGCCGGCCTGAGACTCAAACCCACGACCTTCAGGTTCACCTTCGGGTTACAAGTCCAACTCTCTAACCTTTAGGCCACAACTGCCCCCGTAAGAAGCTCAAATTCTGCTGGTTCTGGCTAGCTGGGGAACTGCTGCCTATGTCCTTCTTTTGGGAAAAAATAAAAAGCCAGCTTTTGTAAAGCATAATGGCAATGGTCCGGTTAGAGTTTTCACAAAGACGAAAGCCCTCAAGACTAAATCAAACCACAAGAACCCATTCAGCTTATTGTATCACTTGTGGTGGTGGGGAAAATCCCACTCTGTATCAGACTCAGATAGGCTTAGTGATTATGGTGTGTGTGTTTACAATGCAGGAGTGCGTGAGTTGGGATTACACTCTGCTTAATGCTCTCTCCAGTATTCTTGGAGCTTAGAAGTTATGGGGCTGTATTTTGATTTAATGGCCAAAGTCCAAAGGTTATGTCAATATTTTCCTAATATTTGCATGTAATGCGTATTCTGGTTATGAAGATGCTTAAGTGGATTTTCTGGGCTCCCCATTCAGATTATGTAAATCTCCTGCATATGGCTCACACCTCCAAGTTTACCAGAATTTTCTTGAGTTTAAGAGTCCGAGACAAGGTTTTTCAATAGAGCCTAGACCACCACCTTTAAACATCAGCACTTGCATTTAAAACTGAAAAAACTGAAGGATGGAAAATCCACAACTTTTCTTTGTTGTCAAATATAATAAGATGTGACACAATTTAAAATGAAATGAAACAATGAAAAATCAAAAAGACTAATATGATGAGATATCAGTGAGAAAATGGCATTTGAAATAAACATCTAATAGGTGTGTCGAATATTGCCAATATATTGCTGCATGAATAGTCCTAGAAATGATGACATTAATCACTGCAAATCTGGTTTTATTCAACAGTATGGCTTCCAACTTCGCATCTTATTATTTTGCTTTTTTTCTGGCACCATTTGTTAATTGTGTGCACAACTTAATGTAGTCACGAGATACTAAATCATGGTCATGCTTTTAATTCACTAATTTAAAATGGCAAATTAATAAAATAATGCCAATATTTTTGTTTAATTTGATGTGCTATCCTGTAAAGAAAACATGTCCATGGTTTGAAAGAAAAGCGTACTGAGCATTCATCAACCATATTACTGTGCTCATGCCTCACTCTAAATAAGTGTTGTCCTTAATTTTATCCATACAAAATTCAGTCCTTGAGATAAGCATTGACTCAGATTAACATGCTGTCTCTTCCTCTGAAAACAAAACTTTTCATGGACTCTAAAGAGACAGTGGCTTTAATTAATTAATAATGGCATATTTATATATTTAATATCGGCCTAAAATTGTATTCCATCATTTTTAAAGCCCAAAGAGTGTACAGTATTTACAGACCAAAAGATTTGAGCATGACATATTGCGGTTATTACTTAAGTTTTAGGCAAACTCCACCCTGTGTGCGCAACTCTTGCATAACAGTCTGAAGTGTGCAGTTATGTCTGAATGCCAATGTACAATTTCAGTATTAAATCCCCTCTATGCACATTTAACCTAACTCTGGATGTAGCCCACGTTGCTATGTGAAAAAGCCTGTGACATCGGATATCATCATGCTGGGAGTCAATAAGTTTGTTCCAAAGGAAAATGTGAGCTGAAAGCTCTGCCAATTGGTGGCAGAAACATGTGAAGTAATTAAAACATCTAACTGAAAAGCTTCATAATTGATCGGTTGAGATTCCTGCTCTGTAGAGACAATCATAGAAATGCATGAGATGGAAAAAGTGAGATATGCAATAATATCCTCAGAATGTGCTAATGTGTGAGTTACAGATGATAGCAGCTTCTAAGCAGATAGCAACTGCTTATAAGTTTTCTTTAGTTGCTATGAGATGCTGAAAAATTCAGTACAACGGTGACTGAAAACTTGTGAAGAACTTTCAGAGCATAATGAATGAATGAATGAGAATAAATAAAAAATGAATAAGCAGGCAATAAATCATATAAAATCAGATTTACTGACTATTTTTGCCTGAAGTTCTTATGTCATCTGTCAGTATTTTCTTTTTTATAAAGCTGTCATCAGACAGTTGCTTCTTTGGGTACATGATAAAGGAACTCAGGTTTCCTGAAAATATTAATGACACATTTCAAGTGGGAGCTGATTTCGCTGTTTTTTTCCCCCTAATTCAGAGTATGTGATGAGGCTATTTGACCTTTTTGTTAGTTATTTAGTCATTCACTGTCACTCCATACATTGATGTAAAATATGGGTGTTAGAGATAATGTACATCATTAAAGCTAGGATCAGCATTAAATTACCCAAAATGCTGGATGAAGGAATATGAGCCACTTCTGAAACTTGAAAAGGAAGAACATACAGTTGTTGTTCTTGTAAGAAAGGTAAGTGACTTAGTGTTCAGGAAAGGCTCAGAGCTTTGTATACAGAAAAAACTATATACATATATGAGGAAAGTGTGCTTTTTTTGGGTCGATTTCAAATTGAGAACAGTTGGCACTGTGTACATGTATAAGTACAGGTGACCATGAACCCACACACACAAGACACAAATGCCAACTCTTTACCCCCTGACTCCTCTGCCCTAATGACTAATGCTCGCTCATTAGTCACGGTACTGTTAAACAGTATGGCCCAATGGCAACCTGTTATCATTAGCTATTAAGCAAATTACACCCATGGCAGTGGGTAACACTGACTCCTCGTGCCTGAAGATGTTTTTTCTCTGAATCGATTTGAAGATAGAATCAGTAGAGAATGATGCCGGTTACACTGTAGTATCTAATCATTTCACTGTGATCCAAACATTTTTTTATTAGATGATAGAAAAAGTGATAAATTATTGTTAGGCCATATTATTAGGCCAAATTGTTAGGCGAAAGAGTTTTTGTGATTTTGCCTTTATACACCACCACAGTGGATTTGAAATAAAACAATCAAGATATGATAGAAGTGTATACTTTCAGCTTTATTTTAAGAGGTTTCACAAAAATATGGCATTTACCATTTAGGAATTACAGCCATTTTAAGCAAAGTACTTCCATTTTCAGGGGCTCAGAGGTATTTGGACAATTGCCTGACAAGAAGTTAATTGACCAGTTGTGGTCCATTCCCTCGTTACTTCAAGACAAATGAAGCAGATAAAAGGTCTGGAGTTGATATCAGGTATTGAGTTGGCATTTGGCAGCAGTTCGACTGGAGCTACCAATATGAAGTCCAAGGAGATCTCAATGCAAGTGAAGGAGGCCATCATTAGGCTGAAAAAACAACATAAATCTATAAGAGAGATAGCAAAAACCTTAGGTGTGGCCAAATCAACATTCTTAAAAAGAAAGAAAGCACTGGTGAGCTCAACAACATCGAAAAGGCCTGGAAGACCACTAAAGTGAATAATCACACACCTGGAGCAGTGGGCAGCCTTTTTTATTTTTTATTTTTGTTTTTTTGCCACAACAGGGGCGATCATGGCCTAATGGTTAGAGAACATCAAAGAGAAGTCAAGAATACTCTGGAGAAGGTAGATGTATCATTGTCAAAATCTACAATCAAGAGACGCCTTCATGAATGTAAATACAGAGTGTTTACAACAATGTGCAAACTACTGGTAACATTCAAGAACAGGAAAGCCAGATTAGACTTTGCCAGAAAACATCTAAAAAAGCCTCCCAAGTTCTGGAATAAGATTCTTTGGACTGATGAAACCAAGATTAACTTGAACCAGAATGATGGGAAGAGAAATGTCTGGTGAAAGAAAGGAACAGCTCATGATCCAAAGTATACCACATCATGTGTCAAACATGGTGGAGTTAGTGTTATGGCATGGGCATGTATGGCTGCCAATGGAATGGGCTCACTGGTGTTTATTGACTGCTGACAGAAGTAGCAAGATGAATTCTGAGGTGTGCAGGGCTATACTCTCTGCTCACGTTCAGTCAAATGCTACAAAACTGATAGGACGCCGCTTCTCCAGGGAGGAAGCTCAGAATTTGAGTTTTGAGAACATGGGCTCCAGACTTTAGGCAGTCATTGACTGCAAAGGATTTTCATCCAAGTAAAATTATGGTTATATTTACAATTATGTCACTTCATCCAAATACATTTGAGCCCCTGAAATTGGAGTTACTTTGTTTAAAATGGCTGTAATTCCTAAATGGTAAATGCCATATTTTTTGTGGAACCTCTTAAAATAAAGCTGACAGTCTACATCTCGATCACATCTCGATTATTTTATTTCAGATCCATTGTGGTGGTGTATAAAGGCAAAATCACAAAAACTCTGTTATTGTTCCGGACCTAACTGTATATATATATACATATTGCATACAATGTAGAGCAACGAGCTTGGTAAGTCAGGTATAAACACACTGATCGTTACTTCGCAAATGAGTGCATGAAACTGAGGTCCTTATATACAGTGAAGTGTGATTGTTCTCAGATGTGTGTGTGATTAAAAGTCATGTCAATGAGAACGTGACAGTCCATTACTGGGAGGTGTAGTCCATGGCAGCCATACTTGTAGGCCGCGGTGTGTCCCGGTAAATCGAGTTTTCTGAGACTGTGGGAATTGGCCTGACGGAACCCCCCACCCTCACTCTCGGAGCACTATTCTTCATAGGCCTCCTCTTAGGGCGTGGCTCTGGGCACTCTGGGTGTCTGTCATGGTATTCCTGGCATAGGCTGAGGTCAAGGATGTCGTGAGCTGGGATCCAGCACTGATCCTCTGGGCCCTACCCCTAACAATTGATGCAATATTCGAACTTGCCATTTCTGCACCGGGAGCTCAGTATGGATCTCACCCAGTAATCTGGATGACCTTCAATCTCTAGTGGTTCTGGTGGGGTTGTTGATGGAGTGTCAGTGGCTAGTGGCCACTGCATGAAAGGATAAAGAAATATGGCAATGTCGAAGTAGGTTGAGTTTGTATGTGACCTTGTTAGCTTACTTTCTTTCTGAGGCCCTTGGTTGCTAACCACATATGATCTCATGGCTGATAGCATGGAGTCTCTCCCCTGTGTCGGTCAGTGTTTTCTTTGTTTGTGTGCTACCTGCTCCAGGAGTTGGTGTGTGCTCTCCCATACCTGTTCACTCCGTTTAAACGACTCATCAATGACTTGGGAGTCAGTAGTGTTAGCATTCCAGGGGAACAGGGGAGGTTGGTACCCAAACACACTGGAACCATATTTGTTGTGTTGCAGGGTATCTTAATGAGTTCAGGGCATATTCTGCCCATGGAAGGAACTGAGTCACTTTGAATTTTGGCACAGAATTATGGAGAAAGTGACCTTTTTCCTGGTTGGCCCTCTCTGCTTGACCATTAGTCTCGGGGTGGTAACCTGATGTCAGGCTTACAGTTACTCCCAGCTTTTCCATTGTGACTTGTGACATGAATTGAGTGCCTTGATCACTGGCTATGTCCTCCAGGATTCCAAAATATCAAAACAGATGGTTAAACAGTAATTCTGCTATGGCAAAAGCTGTGTGTAAGCTGGGTAGAGGAATGAGGTGTAAGGTTTTGGAGAAGCGGTCTGTGACAACTAATATGACTGTGTTATTCTGTGACTCTGGGGTGGTCAGTGTTAAAAATCAAATGGGATCAAGGTCGTTGTGGCATGGGAAGGGGTAACAGCCTACCAGCTGGTAGGGCACAGGGGACCTGGTAGGTGCACGATGAGACCAAAATGCTGAACATCTACTAACATATTTGGCCACCAGTATTTGTCCCATAATAGATGGTAGGTGGTAGGACCCATCAGCTTTCGATGCTGGCTCATTCCAGCCACTGCCAGCCGCAAGAGTGCGGAATTCAAGGGCATACTCGGCCACCCGTCTGTTGCCTTGGGTCACGGTGAGCAGCTGTTCCCCAATTTCCCTCTGGGGCATGGTCGAACACCCGCTGGAAAAGCTCAATGAATCGGTCATAGGAAGTCAGCTGGTTGCTGCATACTGCTGTAGCCCAGTTAGTGCTTTACTCTTATGGAGGCCGAGGAATGTGGCTATCTTCTGCTGTTCAGCCAACCATACTGGCGAGTTAGAGGGAGCATTGTAGCAGAAAAACTTTGCAGAATGTAGTCTTGCCTGCATGTATACATACCAGTTGAGGGATTAGCAGGCTAGCCGCTGGCGAGTGCGTTAGCGTTGCCACCGCGATGGCAAGGGCCTGCGAGAACATATTCACCTTGGCATCATGATCTGCCAGACGTTGTTGGTGCTCACCCACCAGCTGCCCTTGTGCTACTACTGCTGAACGCCAGTCTTGTTCTCCTACTACATCCATCATGTTGAAGGTTAAGTAATCTAAGGTAGGTGGAGACGGATGCAAATGCAATGAGAGTTTATTGTAAAATGCACCAACAAACAAATCCAAATCAATAGGCAAGGTCGTAATCCGAAAAACAGGCAATAGTTCAGGCAATGTACAAACCATACAAATAGGGCAGAACCAGAAAACAAAAAACAGAGAGAGAGAACAAGGTCAAAAACCAGAAACACTGTAGAGCAAACGGCTTGGTAAGTCAGGTATAAACACACTGATCATTACTTCACAATACACAATACATGATCATATTTACAAATAATCAGATGATGACATACCCACATATAATCTGAGCATAGTGGCATAAAAAGACAGTGGAATGAACATCCAGTATAGGAAATAGCACAGGAGATGGAAGAGTTAAAATGCAGATATAAAATATCTCTGGAGACAGACCAAAGGGTCTCCCTGAACATAGTGTTTTATAGATAATACTGAGCATATTTAACAAGTTGTCATCCAATAAAAGTAGCAATGAACTGCCAGCAGTTTCCCTTCTGGGGGAGGGCACATGTAAAACAGATCACTTAACATAATCCTAATGTACCAGCTATATTTTTTTGGTGTCAGTATTAATCAAGCAGTATTTTTATGCTTAATTTCCGTGGAGTCTGGCTGTCAGCTATGGGTTGATAAGTACATTCATAATCTGTTAAGAAAATAGAATTTGTCATGAAACCAATTTTTTCATAAACTATCTGTTTGTGGTTTGTCAATTGCCATGACAGTTATTGACAAATGCATATGTAGTTTTCATTTTTGCATATTTGCTACTTAAAAAATTGGCAAATTGGCAATTAAATAAAAAAAAAGGTTGAATTAGTCATAGCCATTCTTTTTCTCTATTTAATGTCTGATTGAGTCATGCCAAGTGAGCCAAACAAGCATTTCCATTAAAATGTCAGCTGCTCCCCACTTAAAAACACAAAGGCTCAATTATCTGCCTGCTCGAATCAAACTGAATGGTGGTTTAAATCTTCTGAAAAATAACCTTTTTCTTTGATGTCACGGTTTTCAGACAAGGGTGTTCTGGCTAGATAAGCATTCACGTCTGATTTTGAATAACAGTATTCATTCAGTGTTAGGCTTCATGTATAGGGCTTGGGAATCAGTGGCAGGTCATGCTACAATTTTCATTTCACCATTTTGTAGGGTTAGTTCTTTGTTCAAAGCTACATGCTATGATCACATGCACTGCAAGGCCAGTTTTATTGTGCTTTTTCTGACTTGTCATGTTTAAAAGTGAATCAGATTAGAATTGGTCTTATTTATGGTGTGGAATAATACAACCTCTTCTTATATCTGGTGCGTGGTTGAGTGCTTGTTTTCTCAAGAAGCCAATGTACAGTTTATAGATGAATGAGTACAGAACTTGCAGAACTACAAAAATCCAAAATGTGAATAAAGGTAGTGTGTATGTAGCCTTACAGTTACAGTGCCATCACTGTCAACACAGCGATTTTATTAATGTGTTATTGACAGTCAACATTTAAAATAAGTATATGTGTAAAATATAAGCATATAGAGTACTTATGCATTAAGCAGTCCCTAGGTTTACCTCAACACCGGATATTGGTAAAATGGCAGTCTATTACAGAATTTTTTTTTGACCACAGGTGTCATGAGTGTTGTTCTAGTAGTTTAGAACATACAACAGCTTCCAACCCTAATGGCTCGAACACTGTTTGTATGAAATCTACTACTATTAGCTAGACTGGCTATCTGACGAGATGACTGACTAACCCTGCCAAAATGGTGGATCACCCATCAAACACTGTCAATACATCACATTACCACACTCTATATATAATGGTGTATTAATTTGAACATTTAGCCTGAGCAAGCAATTAGCTAATGATCTCACACCAATTTTATAGTCTCATAAAGTTTTTTTTTTTATTTATTTATTTTTTTTTGCCTGGATAGTAACTAGCTATATGCTTTGATCAAGTTTCCTTTTCTTAAAAAAAGCATTGTAACTGCAGAGATACTTAGATTTGTTATCTTAGCCTGTTATCTTAGCCTGCAGGAGCACTCTGAAAGTTCTCTGCTCTTAGAGTCTTTATGAAATCATATTTCTGTCTGGATGGCCCTGTATCTCATGATATTATATTCTAATCCAGCACTTATACAGCCGCGCATGGCTTTTTTTTAGATTAGACCTGTAACTAAAAAATCAAAATTACCCAATCATTTCAGTAGTAAGGCATGGATGTTCATTTTTAATTTTTCCCCAAGAGGTGGTGTGATGGGAAGATTACATATTCTGTGCTCTTATGAATCATATTTTCTATGAAGTTCATTATTATTCAGTTTCTTCACAGACCTAGACCAAAAAAGTAATGTTCTATTGGTTAATTTAAGTGAAACAAACCTAATATGGGAGACCATAATTGCTTCTCGGAGTGAGGTTTGTAAATGGCCAAAAGCTTCAAATAACAGAAGAGTCAATCAATCTTGCTGAGCAAGGCATTTGGGCGTTTTAAATGATGCTCCCTCCAGGCAGGCAGAGCTCTACATTATCCTGCAATTTCTGCACCATTGCTAGTATGGCAGAAACATTTATAAGCAAACACAACTAACCTTCCCATTCCACTCTTGTTTCTAGACATCCATTACAATATCCTAACAGCTGGGTGCCAGAGGCAGGGGGCATAGCTCCAGGGTCTGTTTAATAGAACTTCCAAAAACAAAGACAGTTTGATAAACAGATCTTTGCTGCACCTTGTTTGGAATCATGTTATTTGTGAAATTATTCCTCAAAAGTGTGCTGCAAAGAAGGCAATATAGAGGGTGTCCATGAAACTCATTAGTCCAAATATCAAATAAAACATCATAAAACGAATTAAGCTTCACATCCAGAGACTGCTCCTTTAGTAGGGCTAACATGAGGATGGATTTGCCCAAGTAATACTAGCATATTCATTTCTACACACACGGAGATCAGACTCTAGACCATGATTATTCTGAATTTAAGGACAGATACAAGCCCCTCCCCTGCACAGCTTTTGGAAAGGTCTCTTGTCTGAATAACTATTGCCCTGTTGCACTGACCTTTACTATCAGAAGTGCATCAAGTGGGTAGGTAAAATCTGTATCAGTCATCATGAACCCTTACCAATTTCCATAACGTATCAGCACTTCTGCTGATGGTGCCATTTCCCTCAGGATACACACTGCTCTCACCTATCTTGACACAAAACACATGTGAGAATGCTGTTCATCAATTACAGCTTGGCATTTAACACAGTTACCAAGCTTAGAGATCTGGAGCTGGACATTTGGCTGTTCAAATGGATCCTGAACTTCCAAGTGGTGGAAATCGGTAAGGCCAATTTCCACGCTCACTCAGAACACAGGTGCCCGCCAAGGACATGTATTCAGCCATTTCCTGTGCTCCATGCATATAGTTACAGTTCCAACATAGTTTTTATGTTTGTTGATGATACAGGCATCCTCCATCGCAAACGGAGACAAGAAAGCCTACAGAGAGGAGATCAGAACACTGTCAGGGTGTGATATGATAACAAACTCACAAACATCAGCAAGTTGAAAGAGATGATAATGAACTACAGTAAGTTGCATGGAGGACAACACATCCCTATAGACATCAATAGAGGTGCATTGGAAATAGTAAGCAGCTTCATGTTCCTTGGTGTACACATCACATACAATCTTACCTGGTCCCTCCACTCTAACACAGTATTAAGGCCTGCCCATCAGAGACTTGTTGTGGGAGCTCAAGAAGTTTGAACATGCCCCTAACACTCCTCTCTAACATCTATTGCTGTACCATAGAGAGCATTCTGACTGGTTGCATCATTGTAGGGTACAGGAGTTGCTCTGCCTCCAGAAGTGTTGAAAACAGGAGAATTCATCACAGGAAACAGACTCCCAGCTTCACAGGACATTTATAAGTCATAGTGTCAGAGGAAGTCTAGAAAAAAAACATCTGACTTTAATAACCAGCACAGACGTTGTTTTCTGGTAGAAGATACTAGAGCTTCCAGTCACAAACAACCAGGCCGAAAAAAGTTTTTTTACCAGCACCGTACCAGTACAAAATAGTACATCGCACCGTGCTACAAAATAGCCTCTAGTCCATTCCCACTACTAATTTATCACTACATCACCTATTGTCCCTTTATACTGTCACACATTTTTTTGCCCTATGACATCTACTATAAATCTTCACACTCATTACGCCACACTTCCCACCTTCCTATGTCGTATTTTGTTTTTTATATATTTTATACATTTGTTTATATCAGTTTAGATTTATTCTTGTTGCTCCTTGGCCACCTGGGTGTATATGCGGTGCCCTTGTCTTGTGTAGTGTTAGCAATGTACTAGGCTATTGCCACATGCATTTCAATGTCCTTGATATACAGTTCACATATTTAAAAAAGATGTTTGTATTACTCATTTTGAATGCTTTATCTGTTGTATAATGGTGATAAGATCTCTTGCTACACATATTTTAATTAGAACCAAGAATAACTTTAATAATTAGAATTAAAAACAACATTAACATTATATGTAAATATAGATAGATAGATAGATATACTTTATTGATCCCATGAGGGAAATTCTTGTGTTACAGCAGCATGGTCAGTAGCAAGATACAACACGTACACACACAAAATATAAAATATAAAATACAATAAGTTAAATTAAATGTAGTAGTGCAGATATGGAACACAGTTGTAGATTTAACCAGATTTACATCAGTAAGTACACTTGTGAAAACTGGCAGTGAATAATGAATATGAAGAACCTTGAGATTGTAGAATATAATGACAGCTGTCTAAATGATAGCTTTCTTGTAGTAGTGTAATGTGAACGTGTTATCATCTGTCACACACAGCTGAGCTGTTGTAGAATGTTATTGCGAATGGTAAGAATCAACTCCTGTAACGTTCTCTGTGACAACGAATTTGAATGAGTCTTTTGGAGAATGAGCTCCGCTGACTCTGAAGTGTGTTATAGAGTGGGTGAGACGGATTGTCCATGATGGAGAGCAGTTTGTTCAGTGACCTCCTGTTCCTCACTGACTCAAACGTCTCCAGTTTGTGTCCAATGATAGATCCAGCCTTGCGAATATGCTTGTTAATCCTGCTGGTATCCCTGGCACTGATGCTGCCTCCCCAGCAGACCACAGCAAAGTAAATGGCACTCGCCACCACAGACTGGTAGAAGATCTCCAGCATCTTGTTGCATACATTGAAAGATCTGAGCTTCCTCAGAAAGTAGAGTCTGCTCATTCCCTTCTTGTATACAGCATTAGTGTTGGTCCTCCAGTCCAGTCTGTCAATTAAGTGTACACCCAAATACTTGTAGTTATTAACAATATACTTTGATACATTAAATATACACTATGATACATTGCTGGATGGTTGTTACACATTAGGCAGAATTATTTAAAGAAAATTCAGAAAGAGGATTTTTAACTCAAGGTAACATTGGCTTGTTATTCCTAAAAACTTTACAGTATAAGAATATGTTATGAGTAATGTACAAGACAAATAGTATTAACAGCATTTTATGAACCACCATACACTCACCGGCCACTTTTTAGGGACACCTGTATACCTGCTCATTCACAGAATTATCCAATCACATGGCAGCAGAATCATGGAATGCATAGAATCATGGAAAAACAAGTCAAGACCTTCAGTTAACATTCACAACAAACCTCAGAATAGGTGAAAATGTGAACTCAGAGCCTTTGGCCTTTGTTTGTGTCAGACAGGCTGGTCTGAGTTTTTGAGAATACAGTTGGCACAAGCTCACCGAAACAGGACAGTTGAAGTTGAAGGAAAAAAAAAAAAAAAAAACAGGCAGTGTTTTTCCAATCTTCAACTATCCAGCTTTAGTGATCCTGTGCCCACTGTAGCCCATCTCCATTCTGTAACGCTCACCTCGATTTTAAAGAGCTGTTATTTGTGTAGACCTCTTGTCAGCTCAAACCAATCTGAACAATCTCCTTTTGAACTCTCTAATTAACAAGGCTTTTCTACTTACAGAAACTACTGCTCACTGGATGTTTTTCTTTTTTTTTTTCCACCATTCTGTGTAAACACTGTGAATTGTTGTGGAAAATCACAGGAAATCAGCAGTTTCTGAAATACTCAAACCATCCATCTAGCACCAACAACATGGTCTATGTCACTGAGATCACATTTATTCTTGTGTTATATTATTAAGGCTTTTGACTATGATCCCTATACCAGATATAATGTTTATGATGCACTGAGAAAGTGACATGGATGTTAATGTTAATTACCTCATGTCTATAAAAGAGAAAACCATGTCTTCCCCAAGGGCTTACAGTGACACAGGTTTTCTGATTATGATCTGCATAAAATCACATTAGTGTAAAATGACTTTTATTAATTTAAGCCACAATTAAGACCAGTGCTAATAGCTCAGTCACATCTTAAAGCCAGGTTTGAGTTTAGCGACTGAGAACATGATAGATGACATCTGTATGTTACTGCATCATTGTGCACTTTCGAACAGATAGTGATTTGTAGTGAATCCAGCCTGGAGCTGTAATGAGACTAGAAACTGTTTTCTTTTGTTTCTAGAAGATAGATAAAAATAAATCTTAAATCATAAATCCTTGCATTAATGGCCTAATTACTGTATTTACATCCAGAGGAAGGAGAATGTATTTAATCATCAATATTCTGAACCCCATGAATAGTTCCTGATTTAACATTATTGATTTATGTAGACAAGCTTTCAGTGGATTATGATACAGGACGGCTCACTCAGTGCTCGCTTTAGACTTTATAATTTAGGCAATCTTCCAACCTCTTATCCACCTGCCTGAAATCAGCTGCTCTATTTTCTGTTTATATTCGATCTATTCTCTGAATATATGGTGTTCAAATTCAGAATAAGTAGTGATTTTATTTTTTTTTTTTGAAAGTCTAAATGCACATCACCAGAATTTCTCACCTTTCAATGTAAAGTGGTTGGGGCTTAAAATTGTACCCTCACCAATCAAGGCTCATGTCGCTTTCCCACCCACACAACTTGTATTGGAACTACGTGTTTCTGCTTGAATAGTCTTTTTAAGTCTGAGTGTGTGAATGTGAGTGCATAGTGCCCTGAGATGGACTGGGGTCCCACCTGAAGTGTATTCCCACCTTGAGCCCATTGTTCCTGGGATAGGCTCTAGATCCACTGCCACCCTGACCAGGATAAAGCACTTATTGATAATTAAATAAATGAATGAATAAATATCCTGACTGTACCAACATTAATTTATCCTGCATGAAGGCTTCCAGGTGGCATAAAGGAAAAGTGCTTGCCCTGTCGTAGGAAGTTGGTCGATGTCATGTGATAGGGGAGAGTTAACTAGTGGGTGGGAAATGGAAAGACCAAATTAGGGGGGAAATGGGAAAAGGCTACAAAAAAAAAATAAAATCCTGTTACTGTATGGAAATATGTTACTATCTATAGTAAGTCTTTCTATAGTTGGATATAGTGAAACCCAGTTTAGTAGGTAGTTAGTCATGGTCACTAATTGATAGTTACTAAGCCTATACATTTCATCCATTTTCAAAATTATTTGAAAAGTTTGCCAGGCATTTCAGTATGACCTAATTCAATACAAGGTTAATATACAACTTGATTAAGAACTTAATGAGTATTGGTCACTCCACCACTCCACCATAATGTGACCATGCACATTTCTTTTTTGGACTAAGCTTTTGTCTGAGAAGCAGTTTATACAAAGATTCTCCCCCTCTAATGCTCCGCTGTTGTGGACTATCAGCTGCGTTAAGCGAGCCTAGCATTCATTCTCTGATCTTTTCCCTTTCAACCCGCAGCATGACTGACACTGTGCTCCAGACAGCAGTATCTAGCTTTGTTGTAAAGTCCTAATCACCTGAAGACAGTATGATGTCTCTATCTTAAGGTTGTAAGTGAGCCCAGAAGGTTTAATCTTATATGACCTGCTCTATCTCTAATGAACATGGTGCATCTGTAAGCCAGAAGCCGAATCCAGCTTTTGTTCATTCAGAAAGAAGAAAATACTCTTGCCTTGACATTCCGAAGACAGCCTTATTTTTTTTTTATAGATGTGAATATCCAAGGACAGAGAAATAAAAGAATTACTGTCCTCTAAAGACAGCACATGTTCTGAATGTTCTGTGTATAAGCCTGTCATCTCAAACTCCAATCCATAAGTAATAAGTAAAGTGTACATGATGTGTCTGTGTTCTGAGATGAGATACAGTGTAAGGTGGATTGCAGTGCTAGCAATGTGAGTGACTTCCTCACAATAAAATGTTCAACATAATCAATGCTAGTTAAATAGGAAGGAAACCTGTAGCTATATGATGAGAAGTAGTGAAGAACTGAGATAAAAGCCATTAGTCTTTGTGTTTTCATTTTTATTCACAAGAAAATTAGTACATGAAATATAGCATTCAACTAGAATGGACTGAATTAATTAATGTTATTTTTATACTTATCAGAAAAATCTGCTGAGCCTAAATTTCAACTAGTTCTGAGGTCTGCTTTTCTCTAAACTTGTTCTAAATCTAATTTAAATGGTACATAAATTAGAACATAAAACATATAATTAAATACCTTTTAGCAGAATAAGCTTAATTTACTTATCATACATCTTGTCATTTATCTCTAAATTATTTAATAATCACGTCACATTATTTGGCTATGAATTTACAACAAATTCAGTCCCCAAAATTCAGGCTCTCTTTTTCTTTTTCCTTCCCAGTATTGTTTCCTGTCAAGCGTTAGCGCCACTTACTTGTTAGTCATCACTGGTATCTGATTACATTGTCTTTTCTCCAGTCCTGCTAACTGTAGAAAAGATGTTATTATTGTGTCATGTGTCTGTCTGAGAGTAGGAAGGTATTTACAGGGTTAAAGGGATTCTTTATGCCAGATTGTAATTAATGAGCCATATGTCTGTTATTGCCATCAGTTATGATAGATGCATGACATGCTTACATCTATATCATGACACAGAGTTCAAGTAAAGTGTTACTGTTGTCTACAGAAATATAATTGTTCATTTGTTGCAGCTATTGTATAACTTTTAATTAGAATGTAATTAGAACTCAAATTAAAATTCTGATTTCCTTCTATGTTGAAGTGCAAGTACTTCCATAACATAGGCTATGTGATCATTATTTCCATGAAACTTTCCAGTAAATTGGAACTCTACAACAATACTACTAGGTTCTGCAAAGAGAAAGAAGGTGTTAGCATTCTACAGCACACACTTTCTTTTTACTAACCATTTCCTAATGTAAACATGAAAATACGTCTGCTAATGGACAAGGGATGTATTGGAATTTTTATAGCCATGCTTTTTTGCGTGTTGTTTTAAATAGAGGAGGGTGTAGTAACAAAGCATCCTGGCTTTAGTGCTCCATACATTAGCACATTAGCGTCTTCAGGATCTGTTTCCCATTAACCTGTGAAAGCTTTCACTTTATATATGAGCTCTACCTGGAGCACAGGGAGGAAGTCCAATTATAGAGATTTTTTCTCATATAACTTTCTGCCTAACCTCTCACTCTAAGACTCCAACAAAGGTGGTCACCTATTAGACATTAATTTAGAGATAATAAATGGGCAGTGGTAGCTCAGTGGTTAGGATGTTGGGCTACTGATCGGAAGGTCATGAGTTCAATCCCCACTGCCAAACTGCCACTGCTGGGCCCTTGAGCAATGCCCTCAACTGCTCAGTTGTATAAATAAGATAAATGTAAGTCGCTCTGGATAAGGGTGTCTGCCAAATGCTATAAATGTGCATGTGAATACAACAGTTATTTGGCAATATTAAGAGCTTATTGTTTCTTTATTTTATGTTCTCATATTCTTAGGCTATATTGTAAGTGTTTTGTATGTCTAATTACTGTTTCTGGATTTGCAGGCTTACAGACTAACTAATGATTAGTAAATACTCTGATTGTGCTCTCAATCCACTGTCCAAACAAATGTTTTTTTTTTTTTTCTTGATCATACATACACACATAAAACCAAGTTGGAAGATCTGCACATTGCATATTTTTGGTATCCTTTGGTGACCATCAGTATCAGTAGTAATGTGGCACAAATTGACAAAAATGTAAAAAAGATTGTTAGGTTAGGTTTGAATGAATACATTATTAAGAGGTTTGTTAAGGTGTGCTGCTGCGAAATCCAATCGTATCGGCTCCTCTCGTTCCCTTTAGGAACCGAGTGTGCCCAGTGCAGATACGATTTTCCCATTTTTATGGTAGAAATAACAAGTTGGCTGTCACTTTCCTGTCACTATATTTTCTGTCAATATTTTAGTCAAGACATGGATACACTGAAACAAGCGTACATATTTTTATTTAGAATACCAACAGTCTACAGTTACTTAAAGCCCTGCAAGGGGTTACGTATACAGCTAATGCTTAGGGAGCATTGGTTGAGCAAAGTTTTTGTTTACACTAAATTATTTGAATGAAGGTGGTTGAAGAGCTTGGACAAATGTAAAATAAATGTAATGACACTCTCAAAAGTGCCTGCCCCCAGAGTCCTCATTCCCCTCACGCTGACCAGATGTCACAAATATCTTTACAGTTTTATCTACAGTATGTATGAGTAGGTAGAGTTATTATATATATCTTTTAATGATTAGATGAACTTTACAGAGCAGGTAAAGTATCAAGAGGGAAAGTGTGGCATAATCCACCATAGAGAAAAACTAAAGTGCAAAATTGAAAGAGACTGCTTTTGATACACAAACAGCATTAATACTGCTGAGTACTGTGTAAATAAATTGGTCATTTAAACATTGGTTGAAATAGAAGCATGTGTCAAAAAAAGATGCTTCGTAAATGTTTTAGGTGTAAATTGACTTTTAGTAGCTATAGCTGAGCTGATTGATCTTACTTGATATGGATAAAATAATTCATGCTGTTATATTTAGTTAGCTTTTGGGTGAAGAAACCTGTTTCTTTTGGCGAGGAGTGACATTTTTAGTCAGAAATATGTTCGAAAAATCCCAATGCATCAGCAGATTTTGAATATCCCTGTTTTGTGCTGCACCTTATGCTTTAGTTCTGTGTATTAGTTTATGATGACAAAACAGCATCAGTACACAAAAGGGGCAAATTTACTTGCACCTAAACAACATAGCCAGTGTTAACAGAAATAGAGCCACTTTATAATATATATAGAAAGAAATAACAATTCATTAAAATATACTCAATTATATTAGTTCAGTACAGAGGTTTTTTGAGGTAAAGAGAGAGAAAGAGAAGTCGGCATGCACAATTGGGATTAGCAGACACTGTAGATTTCTGTAGCACTCTAATCCTCAAGCTTGCCCTAGCTCCCTACAGATTCATCTAATTTCCAGCTGTAGCTGGTTAGGTCATAAAAATGGACCCCGAAAGGCTTTTATTGATCACTCTGCTAGCACTTACAAGTAGTGTTTCCAAATAAGCGAAGAGACATATTATGTCTCAATGAGGGGGACAGTTCAACACCATCATATATCATCCACCATTGCTGGTGGATCTGCAGCTCTGGCCTTAACAGTTAATTTTAGTTACGTTTTTTTTTTTTCACCTTTTTTAAGTAAGGTTGTATTTTAATGAATTTTAATGTAACTGGCTTTTTGTTTTTGTTTTTGTTTTTGTAAATACAAAGCCAAAAGGTCAGTGGTGTCCTTTTCCACCTTCAGTTTATACACAATGACAAAGAACAATTTCACACATGGGTTCTCATGCTGGGCCAGGTATCATCCTGCCACCACCAAATGATGGAAATGCCAAGTTTAGGACAAAATAAGACTTTAAGACAAAACAAGACACATAATTTGTGATTATTTTTATACCATGTTGGTACAGATTACTTGCCCTATCATCACCCTGATATACAGTATACAGTTGGGGTCATAAATTTACATACACCTTGCAGACTTTGCAAAATGTTAATAATTTAAAAATAAATAAATAAATAAGGTGCATCATAAAAATAGAGGCAAAATAAAAATAATTTTTTTAAAAACTGCCCACTGTTCTTAAGAAATATCCTCCTTTAGGACAACTGAGGGACTCTCGAGAAGGCAACACACTACATTAAGAGCCAGGGGGTTGTAAAATAATAACAGTTTACACCAATAATCCTGTTCAAAGGTCTACATCTGGCTCTTAAAGTAGTGTGTTGCCTTCTTGAGCATCAGTGAATGTTTGCACCTTTTGTAATAGTTATGTATGAGTCCCTCAGCTGTACTCAGTGTGAAAAGATGGATCTCAACATCATGTAGCCACTGTTGGAAAGGGGTCAAATATGCAGTAGATACTGGAAAAGCGAAGAATGTGCAGGACCTGGAGGATTTTTCTGAAGAACACTGGGCAGTTTAACTGCTCAGGACAAACAAGGGACTCAGGAAAAACGGTCGTTGATCATCCAGGTAACAACGCACAGTACTAAGAATCATATGGAAACTTTTGAACAGGTTCATTTGTGTAAATTCAGTTATTATTTTGTCTTGTGGTCTATATGTATACGTCTGTTATATGAAATAGCTTATTCAGGGCAGTACTAAATAAAAACAAAAATTCTGCAAAGTCTTATGTAAACTTATGACCCCAACTGTAGCTGCTGGAAAAACATTTGGAGTGTTTGTGTAGTGATGAAGTGGGCTGAACCAGATTATTGATCCTATTGAGCCACAGCAGTCAGACATAATGTTTACTTATTTATTATTCACTTAGCAGTGTCACTAGCGTCAGATGATTTTTTTGGTACAGCTGCATATAGAACTGTATAGGGTTCATTTATCACAGGCTCTCATGTCATGTTTTACAAGCATTTCATCTTTGTTGTTGCAAACTGATCGAAACTGTCATGAAAATGATGTTAAGCAGACAATCCTTCCCTGTTTGTTACTGTACCCCTCACTACTGTGCTAGGTTGTCCAGACATAGCATAAGCTATCAATTCTCATTCATTCATCAGTAAACACTTTATCATGGTTGGGGTTGAGATGGATCTGGATCCTATCCCAGGAACAATGGGCACAAGCATGAGAAGCACCCTGAATGGGATGCCAGCCCACTGCAGGGCCCACACACACACATACACACACATATAACCACACTCATTCACATCTTTAGCACCTTACTGGCATGTTTATGGGAAATGACAGGAAACCAGAGGACCTGCAGAAACCCATCAAGACAGGGTGGTGTATTTATTGAATTACTTGCATCCAGTGCAAAAATGTGATACTGCAGCCCTCCTTCATGGCATCTACAGAATGTAAAGTATTGGTATTCTTGCTCTCTTTTAGATGGGCCATGCAAGTTGAACTAATTTGCTTAGTGCAATGCTCTGGGGACTGGAGTTCATATAAACATGCATCGGGTGATGTTGTGGAGCCAGGGTCAACAAAATTTGGTGCCATGTACCAATTAAACGCAAAAGAGAAGCAGAAGGCAAGTGCTGCTCATCCAGATCTCTGTGTATGGAAGGAATACCCTGTGTTATTTGTCAGAATTTTAAGTAAATTCAATTTTATTTGAATAGTGCTTTTAACAGTAGACATTATGGGAGAGTAGCCTTGCATGAATCTGTATGCAGATTTAGATTTAGATGCCTATCGAACAATCTACACTGACAAACTAATTCTTAGATCAACTTATTTAAAATAAGGGCAGAATTTTAAATAAAATATGTAAGTTCAACAAAAAGTACGTAAATAGGTAAATAATGGCAGGGTTATGTTAAACTCATTAAATAAGAATATGTACATGTATAAACTTAATGTATTGTAGAAACATGGACATTATATCAATATGTAAAACAATATAAGGCAATAATCACTTTTTATAGTGTAGAGGCAACAATGGCAAGGAAAAACTCTCTAAGGTGACTTAAAATAGAAACCTTGAGATGACCCAGACTCAAAAGGGAACCCATCTTCTTCTGGGTGACGACGGGTAGTGAGAATATAAGTCATTACTCAAAAATTCAAATCAGTACGGTGTGTTGAAATTATGTTAAATATGAGCATCATAGTCTTGATTACAGATGATTAGGCATAGTCATGATTACAGTAGCAGTTTTTTTTAGGTACAAGTCTACTGTATCCAAGTGAGATTACTCACTAAAGAAGGGCTGAGACATGAGCAACTGATTTTTGGTAAGTGCAATCTTTAGGGTATCCCTGACCATCCACAACATAATATTTAGTAAAGGTTTGATAAACTTAACACACAAAGCACTGTCCACAGACTGTGTTGTAGCATTAAACTTGAAACAAAGCTGTCTTGCAAACAAAATACTGTATCGACGTGAATAAAAAAAGGCTGTTTGCCTGTGTACAGTTCAAAATGAGCTATGGCCAGCATTATTCCCAGTAAAGGTTGGGATGTTTGTGCAGCTCAGGAATTATGTGGCCTGAGGGTCTGTAACAGAATGAGATATTCACTAAAAGAATAAATTATGATAGACTGTGATGACTGTGTGAAATTATGATAGACTTTCTCTCAGTATCAGGCCACTGTTTGCCCTGTGCTCACTGAGTGAAGCCTATGACCCAAATTTAGCTTGATGTTAGCATTTGTCTGTCACACGTCCACCCACTTTGACAGTCAGGAATAATAAAACAGGATTTCATTTACAGATGTGATTGTAGGTTTTTTAAAGGCTTTTAAAATAATTCTTGTGTGATGGGTTACCATCTGACTGTATTAAAATGCGATACTCTTGTCCACACTTTTGCTCCTGATTATCTTCATTTCTTCAGAGATGACATAAACAGAAAAACTGGTTTTCCTATGCAAGAAGTACCAGTTTTATGAATGATCCATTTATACAGCAACACTGATTATGATATGATCTTGCTACTGTAATTTCATGAGAATTTACACAAGTCAGCTGGTATGGTGAAAGACAGGGTTCATGCAGCCTATTCATCCAGCAGTATACAGTCAATACGTGAAAGTTGTTTATTTGATTGCTTGTCTTTTCATTCAAATAACCTCATATTGCTTCTTGTACAGAGCTCTCTTGTTTTCACAGACAAAACAAAAGAATCTCACAGAGTTCAGAACAGCAAAAAATGTATTAAATTGATTTTCAGAAGTCCTAAGAGGGCATGATGATTTAGCAAAGGTTTATGATGTGTTCATTAACATTTTACAGTGCCATAACCATAAACATGTTAAAAAAATAAATAAATAAATAAAAATCTGTCCTAAGACAAAGCAGACCTTTAGAATGAGCATGTCTTTAATACTAAATACAACAGTCATTCTTATTCATCTATACATCTTTTGTTATTTCATTTTCTGCTCCTTTACTAAATTCTTTAATGATTCTGTAACTGTTACATCATTGCTGTTTAATGGCGAATGTAACTAATGTGCAGTGCATATGGAAATTAATTTTCAGTATAAAATTACTGTAAGTGGTTTATCAAAGCAGCAGTGCTGGCAGAATGTAAAATGATTGTGAGTGGAGGAGGAGGAGAGGACGAGCAATGACTAATGGTAATGAGACATCCTCTGGGATGGGGAAAGGAGAAAACACATGCTGCATGTGACGTTATTTATATATATATATAATATCTTGCTGTTGTTGCTCATCACCCGGAGACATCATACCATCCCTACTGTGATGCATAGTGGTGGTAGCATCATGCTGAGCGTTAGGCTTGGTTGCTTCTCTGATTAATCCCCTCTTTACCTGGTCACTGACTTTTGGTGGATGGCTTCCTCTAGGCAAAGTCATGGTTGTGCCACATCCTTTCCATTTAAAAAAATGGATTTAATGGTGCTCTGTGGGATGTTCAAAGTATGGGATATTTTTAAACCCGAACCTTGACTGAAACTTTTTGAGAACTTTGCTCCAGACTTGTTTTGATAGCTCCTTGGTCTTCATGATGCTGTTTGTTTAGGTATGTTCTCTAATAGCACAACAGGTGTATTTATATTGAGATCATGTGACACAATGGGCATGTGACATAACCATTCACAGTGGATACAGGCATAAGACAAGGATGTCTGCTCTCACCAATGATGTTAGCAGTGGTCTGGACCATGCACAAGACTACTGAGGGACAGAACCTGGGCATACAGTGGACATTCTGATCCCAACTGGATTGCCTTGACTTTGTTTTACCTACCTGGGAAGTGTTGTGGGGAAAAACATTGGATCAGACAATGACATCCAAATAATGATTGGCAAGGCAAGAACAACCTCTAAGGCCAATATGGAATGACAAAAATAAAAAACTTTAACAGCAACGACAAATCTGTATTTCTGTATGGATCCAATATATAGAGAACAGTAAGGGACATTACAGACAAATTACATGTGTTCATTAACAAGTGACCATATTGGGCATACACTGGCCACACACAGGTACTTTGTGTGTAGACTCAGTGAAGACCTGTGAGAGATCTTAGAGGTATAGACGCAGAAAGTGGGGGTGGATCGCCCACACACTCGGAAAAGACAAGAACAACTTACTAGACAGTCCTTAACATGGAACCTCCAGGGAGAGAGAAACAGAGACCCTGGAATAGCTGGAATAGATCAGTAGAGGATATTCCTGCATGGAAAAGCTGGACAAGATGACCAGAACCGAGTCAGATAGAGGTCTGATGTGGATGACTTTTGCCCCACAATAGTCAACAGGGTTTAAGTCAAGTAAGTCATGTGGCACTTCATTTGCATAACAAGTGGACTCCGTACAACTGATGACGTGTGACTTCCAGTGGAAAATAATAATTTAATAATAATTAATAATTAAATAATCTTGCTAATTATATATATTTTTTCTCACACTTTAATATTATTGGGTTGTTTTGAGGGGCTTGAATATTGTATACAAAGACAGACAAAGAAAAGTAGACAGAAAGAAGGATGGGAGGAAATGGACAAATATGAAGAGGAAGACAATGGGAAGAATTAAAAGAAAAAAGACAAAGGGGACTGGAAGTAAGGGAGAGAGAGTCAAAGAGAGAGAGAGATGCCTGCTGTAATAATCCAGCTGCTAGGGGTAGTGGAGGCTGTTGGCTTTATATTTATATATTGTTGCACTGGTATGTCCTTGAGGTGACAGTGCTTCTTCAGGGACATGCTGGAGAGCAAGTTTCTTCCAGTGAATCTGCAGGGACAATATGTGCTTGTGTGTAAGAGAGAAAGAAAGAAAAAGAAAGCATGTGTGTTTTCACAGTCATCTTTTTTCAGGATCTGATGTTGTTTGCATGTTGATACATCTGATTAAGTGTGAAATTACTGATCCTCCTGAAGAGTGTTCTGGGGTTCACTTTAAGTGAACTTTGGGTGAGAAATTGAATCAGAATCAAACAAAAGTAAAGGAACACAGACAAACCTGTGATGATAATGCCCTCTTTGACATAAGCCGAGAATCAACACAGGAGCTCAAAAGGCTGGAATTTTTGTATGCAGCCTTTTTTCCAGGCTTTTTTTTTTTTTTGCCCTGAACAAGCTATCAGGCATGGCCAGAGAGGACTGGCCTCCAGCCTTGTGTGCTTATGTCCTGCTCCTTCTTGGCTCCAAGTGGTGTTGTTTGTGTTTGAGGAGTCTGGCTTCTCTGTGGCTGATGGTGCTGATTCCTCACACGTGGTCATGTGGTGTAAGATGTGGCGTTGTTTTTCTATGGTGCCAGGTCTCACAATCCTTATATTTAGGGAGCTGTGCATACAGGGTTGTAAGTGTACTGCTTGTGATACTGCTGCTGTAATCTGCTGTGGTATCACTGCTGGTACCTGGCTGTCTGTTTCAATATTTTTTCTAATACAAATGTATTTCTGTAAAATAGTTTTCCAAATTGCTTGCAACCTCAAATAGGATGTCCAAATTCA
>CM040996.1:12187072-12198966 GCA_022985145.1 Pangasius djambal
TTTTTTTTTTTTTTTTTTTTTTTTTTTTTTTTTTTTTTTTTTTTTTTTTTTTTTTTTTTTTTTTTTTTTTTTTTTTTTTTTTTTTTTTTTTTTTTTTTAAGAGATGTCCTGTGTGTGTGCTGACATTCATTCTGACATTCATTCATTCATTCATTCACCTTCAGTTCCTGGACAGGGCTGCAGTTAATCCAGAGCCTATTCCTGGAACAGTGGGTGTGAAGCAGATATACACCCTGGATGGGACACCAGTCCATCGCAGGTCACCATGCACATGCATGCCCACCTAGGGCCAATTTAGAGTCACCATTCCACCTGCCAGCATGTTTTTTGTTTGAGATGTCAAAATGCCACACAGACCTTATACAATGAGAATGTAGCTTTTGGTCAACATAGCCATTTTTTTGCATTTCCATGCATTTCCACTCTAGGAGTGCCTAAGTAAACACAATCAAGCTGAAACATCACAGACACTCATTAGGAATCACAGTAAGCTTCTTTGGCCTGTCAGCCTTTTCTCTCTCTTTTCTCCTCTCTCTCTCTCTCTCTCTCTCTATCTCTCTGTTCCATTCCACCTGTCTCCCTCTGTCGCTTTTTCCCACCATCCAATGGAAAGATTGTATCTACAGCAATTTAATGTACTGGAAGATGTAGGCATGTTATCAAGGCATATACACCGAATGCTTTTTATCTGTCTTTCCTTCTGCATGTGAGCTCAGAACTGCTTTAACGTATGACAGCTTCATTGCACTGGTTTTCTTCATCACGGCGAATTTGCATTTTCACCTGTCTTGATTTGTTGACGCTTTTTCCCAGAGCTATTTTGTAACATGACTGTGTCACTTAACTAGTATTTAGAAGAACTATAGTGTCCATCATGTGCATTTTATGGTCGATTTATTCTGAAGATGAAATCTGTAATGTATAAAACCTACATGTACTATATTATCATTGTTATAAAGCTGTAACTAAGATGCATGTTAGATTTAGTGAAATAATTGGGACATTTTGAAAGGATCCATTCTCCCAGTCTTATGACAGTTAGACATTTAATGATATTAATTTATTCTTCAGCCTGAGAAGGTTTTTTAATGTCATGGATAACCTCTAGACTTGCCAGTAGCGTCCAGTTACTATGTCTGGGAGGCTGTTAGCTGGGAGTAGTCTCCTAGTGGTTTTGCAGTCATTTTCTGTGCTACTAGTAGTGGATATGGTTTCCATGTCTGTGGTATTCCCACTGGCAACATTTGAACTCACCATCACAGAATGGGTTAGATTCCTGGCCAGGGAACCAAGACAGGTACCAATACCAACACAAGACAGTGCACTCCCAGTGCCGGTCCCAAGCCTGGATAAAATTGGGGAGGGTTGCATCAGGAAGGGCATCCGGCATAAAAATTGTGCTAAATCAAATATGCGGATCAATGATCAGCCATGGTGACCCCTAACAGGAGCAGCCGGAAAAAAAAAATGGGTGTCTTTGGCATTGTGTGTTGTATATACATCAGTATAGCTGCTTTATCCTGGTCAGGGTCATGGTGGATCTGGAGCCTGTCCCGGGAACACTGGCCATGTGACAGGAATACACCCTAGATTGGACGCCAATTCATTGCACACACGTATTAGCACACTTATTTACACCTAGGAGCAATTTAGAGTTGCTAATCCACCTACCAGCATGTTTGTGAGAGGTGGGAGGAAACTAGAGAAGCCACACAGAACCCCAACATACTGCTTAAAATCTCAGTATGCTCTAGCAGCTGTGCAAGATGGTCTCCTTTCACACTTTTGTTCCCATTGTCAACATTAATCCTGTACCTTATTACATGAATGTATTATCTAGTGTATGTGTCAGTGAATTAGTCTAATCATTCTAGACTCTCATAATTATGGCAATATATTTCATATTACAATACTACTTTGGGGCCTTGTTGTAATAAAGCTTTGTTAAAAATGTCTGTACTTTAAAATATTATAATACATTTGTCAACAATGTGCAACAGTAATTATGTTTGACTGTAAAAGCAGTGTTCAGAGTTTGGAAAGAGCATTCAGACTGTAGTATTAAGCTGTTTTTTTTGTTTGTTTGTTTTTTCTTTTCTTTTTTTTTTTTTTCTGGCTTGAATTTGATCTGGCAACCCAGATGTTGGTGGTGGTTTGCTGCTTATTTTTGTTATAGGGATTTTCCTCATTCTTGCCCTAGCTCCTTCCTGGTCATGCCCCTGAACATTGTTCAGTGTCTGCGTGTGTATTCCCATTTCTTTTTGTTTTTAATAGGCTTGCGATTGTCTTCTGAAATCTTGAGTGTATTGTTTGCACGCCTGTTTCCTCGTTTCAGTAGACCTGTTTCTGTCCTGATTTTGATCTCAGCTACTGATTTGAATTATGATTGAAATTTAATTATGGATTTGCTTCTAGATATTGTGTCTGTCTGTGGCTTAAAATGACATTTTGGAAAAGCCTTAATATAAAAATTCGGAAATTACAAAATGTATCTGACTGTTAGCTTTGTGCTTCTCTGTTAGTGAGTGCTGGTTTGTAAGAGCTGCTCTCTTTTAAACTCTTTGGAAGTGGCAAAATCTCCTGCATGCTAATTTTGACATTACAGTAATTCCTATTCGTGTTCACATCTGTGGACAGTTTAGAGTGTTCCAAGGTTGAACTTAAAATACTTATAGATGATAATACATGAAGGATAAGGCTGTTGTAATGAAATTTCACATCAGTGTATTGAGGATAAAGGATGTGATTTTTTTTGTCTGTTTTCCACAGACAAGTGTGATGAAGCACTAGCCACACCCCTTTCCCACAGTGCCTTCAGTGGTTCATCTGTCTTCACCACTGGATATGCTGCTGGATATGCCAAACTGAACAGAAGAGGAGGTAAGAGCCCATGCACACACACACAAGATGTGATCGAAGTGTAGACCTTCAGCTTTATTTTAAGAGGTTCCACAAAAAATATGGCATTTACCATATAGGAATTACAGCTATTTTAAACAAAGTACCTCAATTTTCAGGGGCTCAAAGGTATTTGGACAAAGTGACATAATTGTAAATATAACCATAATTTTAATACTTGGATGAAAATCCTTTGCAGTCAATGACTGCCTGAAGTCTGGAGCCCATGTTCTCGAAACTCAAATTCTGAGTTTCCTCCCTGGAGATGCTTTGCCAGGCCTTCACTGCAGCCACCTTCAGTTGCTGCTTGTTTGTGGTCTTTCTGCCTTCAGTCTTGTCTTCAGTAAATGAAAAGCATGCTCTATTGGGTTGAGATCAGGCGACTGACTTGGCCATTGAAGAATATTCCATTTCTTTGCCTTCAAAAAGTCTCGAGTTGCTTTCGCAGTATGTTTAGGGTCATTATCCACCTGCACTGTGAAGCGGCATCCTATCAGTTTTGTAGCATTTGGCTGAATGTGAGCAGAGAGTATAGCCCTATACACCTCAGAATTCATCTTGCTACTTCTGTCAGCAGTCACATCATCAATAAACACCAGTGAGCCTGTTCCATTGGCAGCTACACATGCCCATGCCATAACACTGCCTCCACCATGTTTGACACATGATGTGGTTCCTTTCTTTCACCATACTTTTCTCTTCCCATCATTCTGGTACAAGTTAATCTTGGTTTCATCAGTCCAAAGACTCTTATTCCAGAAAATGGGAGGCATTTTAAATGTTTTCTGGAAAAGTCTAATCTGGATTTCCTGTTCTTGAATGTTACTTGTGGTTTGCACCTTGTTGTAAACACTCTGTATTTACATTCATGAAGGCGTCTCTTGATTGTAGATTTTGACAATGATACGCCTACCTTCTCCAGAGTATTCTTGACTTCTGCTGATGTTGTGAAGGGGTTTTTCTTCACCAAGGAAAGGATTCTGCGATCATCCACTTTAGTTGTCTTCCGTGGTCTTCCAGGCCTTTTGGTGTTGTTGAGCTCACCAGTGCATTCCTTCTTTTTAAGAATGTACCGAACTGTTGATTTGGCCACACCTAATGTTTTTGCTATCTCTCTTATAGATCTATGTTGTTTTTCAGCCTAATGATGGCCTCCTTCACTTGCATTGAGATCTCCTTGGACTTCATATTGGTAGCTCCAGTCGAACAGCTGCCAAATGCCAACTCAGTACCTGATATCAACTCCAGACCTTTTATCTGCTTCATTTGTCTTGAAGTAACGAGGGAATGGACCACAACTGGTCGATTAACTTCTTGTCAGTCAATTGTCCAAATACCTTTGAGCCCCTGAAAATGGAGGTACTTTGCTTAAAATGGCTGTAATTCCTAAATGGTAAATGCCATATTTTTGTGGAACCTCTTAAAATGAAGCTAAACGTCTACACTTTGATCACATCTTGATTATTTTATTCAAATCCATTGTGGTGGTGTATAAAGGCAAAATCACAAAAACTCTGCCATTGTTCAAATACTTCCGGACCTAACTGGATGTGTGTGTGTATATATATATATATATATATATATACACACACACACACACACACACACACACACACACACACACACATATATATATATATATATATATATATATATATATATATATATATATATATATATAAAATTGTGTGTGTGAAAAATTTATTGCATTATATGCACTTGAAAAATGTATAATACTGACTCTTTGATACTGATTCCGCCGTAAAACGCATCTTGCAAAATACACACACAATGCTTTTAAATGCACAGTAGACTTTAATAAGAATTGCCAACTTTAACGCATTTTCTGTAGGAACTCTGCATTTTAACATCGGAGTATGCTGCTATGTGTTATAATATGCATGAATATGCAAAAGGAGAAATCTTATATTTTTCCTTGGGACATAAAAGATGAGATGAGATATTGTCATGATTGGGAGGCAAAGGCAGATGCTAGTGCTGATAATTTATTAACTAAAGTGCAAACAAAACAACCAAAGACATGAAAGCAAGAACCATAAACATGAACGGTGACGTGCAGGGGATGATGGGTAGTGTAGTTCCGTGCCCCTTTGGCACTACCATGACCGATATAATATTACATGTATCTAGAATGACTGTCACTTGTGCAGGTGTTTTGAACTTTCCAGTATTAACTGTCACCTTGGAAGACATGCCCCTTTCTCCCATCTCACATGATTATTAATGTCTTGTTTCCTCTCAATTTTCTCACTTGAAATATGTGCTGACATATATTTCTGCCAAGGTAAATAGAGAATATTTTGAGTCCATTCATAAATGAAATAAACTCTATCAATGTGTTTGACTTGGCTAACATTAGACAAGTACAGTTACCAGCAGTTAATTATATTTACTAAAGATGCCCCCAGAAAAGTTCCACTAAAAAAATAGTCAAAAATGGCACTTTGAAAGGGGAACAGGAACTTTTTCAGTTGAAAGATAAAAAAACTAAATAAGATTAAATAGGCCTACAACAAAGTATTTACTGGTCATGAAAATTAGAAAGTGATTAGAAACACTGCTTGTTCTCCTGCAGTGGTCAGCGTAGCCATGTTCAAACAGCTCAGTCAAGCCCATTGAGCTAGAAAGTGGAGTGTGCATATATACAGGCTTTTATAATAACCCTCAGGCAAGTGACAGCTAACCTTTGTGTCTGACTATATTTGTAGCACAGTTGAATATAAGTCTCGTGCTCACATCCATCCCTCTCTTAGTGTGGATAATTGACTATAGTGTGGACAATTGGTCTATAATTGTATATAATTAACGGGCATGGGCTGAGATGCCGACTTCATCAAAATGCATTCTGTCAAACTGCTATGCCATAGTGTTAATTGTAGATGAAAACTAAGAAAATATGATCAATGACCTTTTCCCATGATGTAATCTAAATGATAACTAAATAATAATTTACCCTCTTTTTCAAAATATACAGTGAATATACTGGAATCCACATTTTATAGTGTTACAAGCAGGAATTGAAATGCACTAATTTGGGATTTTTTTCCATTTGAATTAAAAAATATCTAAAACAAATTTGAAGGTGCAACATATTTTTATTGTCACACAAATTTAATTAAACAAAATAGCAGAAATTGGTTGGTGTCAGTATTTACAGACCCACTGTTGGTTGCAGTTACAGGTGCAGGTTTTCTGGGATATACACTCACCGGTCACTTTAGCAGTAACACTTGTACACCTGCTCATTTATGCAGTTATCCAATCAGCCAATCATGTGGCAGCAGCACAATGTAAACTCTCTGTCTTGACTGTAGACTGTCATGTGTGAAATTCCCAGGAGATCAGCAGCTCTTGAAATACTCAAACCAGCCCTTCTGGTACCAATAACCATGCTACGCTTAAAGTCATAGAGATGACATTTTCTCCCCATTCCAATCTTTGATGTGAACATTAACTAAATAACATGATGTTATGCATTGTGCTGCTGCCACATCATTGGATGACTGAATAACTGCATAAATGAGCAAGTGTACAGGTGTTCCTGTTAAAGTAACCAGTGAGTGTATAGGCCATTGGTGAACAGCATTTTTTAAGTCTTGTCACAAATTCCCAATCAGATTGAGGTTTGGGTTTTGACTGGGCCGTTCTAACACATTGAGATTCTTGGTTTTGAGGTACTCCAGTGTAGCACCGGCAGTATACTTAGGGTCTGAGTCCTGTTGGAGGATAAATCTCCAGCCCATTTTAATTGCAGACTGGAACAGGTTTTCAACTAGAATTGCCCTGTGTTTGGCTCCACCCACCTTGCCCTCAACCCTGACCTGTATCCCAGTACATGATAATTAAAAGCATCCCCACAACACCATGCTACCACCATCATGCTTCACCGTGGGGATGATGTTTTCAGGGTGATGGGCAGTGATGGGCAGTGTTGGGTTTCCACAAAATGTTGACCAGAAAGTTCAGTTTTGATCTTATCATGTTTGCTGAGACTCCAGCATGCCTTTTGGCAAACTCATGTGGCATTTTTCTCTTTTCATCATTTTTTCATTCTTCTCTTCCATTAAGTCCGGCTTTGTGTAGTATGTAGGCTATTGTTGTTGTATTAACGCCCATCTCAGCTGTGGATCTGCACACAGCTCGACTGCATTCATCTAATTATATGGCTTCTCATCGCAGCTGGTTGCAGAACTAATTTAAGAGTTTCAACGGGGTAAATATTTTTGCAATCACAAATTTTTTTTTGGAAATAATTAATAACTATATTGATTTCCCCCACCTCATTAGTGTAGGATATTTTGTGTAGATTCATGGCATATATTCCCAATTAAGTCCATTTCATTTCCGGGTTCTAAGTCTACAGATTGTGGAAAAGTTGGGAAGTGAATACTTATGCAAGGACCCGTATGATGAAATGTAAATACATTTTCTTCAACAAATAAAATTAAAGTAAATGTTAGAACCATTTAATTGGCTGAATTTGACATATTTTTTCAGTTGTGGAAGTGGAATGACATAATCACACTATCCGGTGTCATCAAGATGAGGATGGGTTCCCTTTTGAGTTTCAGGGAGTTTTCCTTGCCAGCATCACCTCTGGCTTGCTCATTAGGGATAATTTTCAATTAAAATGTTGTATCTGGATTTCTGTAAATCTGCTTTGTGACAATAGCCTTTGTTAAAAGCACTCTACAAATAAAATTGAATTGTGCACTGGCAGACATCCATTTTGTTTATCAGTTATCCTCCTTTACTATGGGGTCCATGCTTATCACATGGGCCTGACTGCATATCATCATGCTCTTTCCATTCACCTCCATAATACTGTCAAAGATATGAGGAATATTCCTTCATTTTGATCAGACTTTGGATTAGCAGCCAAAGTTAGTCATGTCACTCAGACCCAAATATTAATAAATTTGTGAGTAAATGGAATATTATTTTCTTGACATGAATTTTACTGGGAAACTAGCATAAAGATATCAACTATATTTAATTTAGAAGAAATCTGAAGTCTGTCACAGACAATTGGCATTAGCTCTCATGAGACTGATAACCACAAACAATTAATTTCCCATTTGTTCTTTCCATGGCAGAACTGTCAGTTCTGGTATTCTTGCTTCGGTCACTTATCGGGCACATCCAGACCCAGTCACTGAAACAGACTCATTAGATACACTAGGACAAGCAGTATCATAAAACACTTTCATGGTTAATAAAGGATCTGGACACCCATATGCCAGCCACAGACTTTTGTCCTCATCAGTGACACACTACATAGGCCTGCAAATGATACTATTTGATTTGGGAACCATTCTGGCAATTCATAGCACAGTTTCAGTTAGTGACACACCTTAATGACAGAGAAATACCAGAAGCCATTGGGACCATTGTAATCAGTGCTTGTTCCCAAGGAGATATACAAAGTTTTATGGCAATACTTCAAGCCAATTTTGGGATATTGCCTCACATGCTGTTTTCAGTAGCCCTTCCAAGTTGCAAATGAGCTTGGGGTTTGTTAACATCAGGTCATGTTGATAAACATATGTGTTAAGTCTTCCCTTGCAGACAATCAAAAAAAGAAGAATTATCATTTGATTTATAACTTACAAAATGGTCTGAATAAGTCACACTGTTGCCGAGATATGCACTCACTTCCTATTTGGCAACTTCCCCGTCAAATTCGTTTGCAAGTTATGGATGATCCATCCTGCATATCCAAAATGTGAGAAACAAGGTTGTTGTTTTTTTGGAGTTGGTGTTACGATGTTGTGATCCAAATCTTGTGATGATTGGACCAAATTTGTAGCACAAGAAGTGAAAAAAGTCGAAATGGTGGAAAATCCAATATTGTGGAAAATAAAATCATGGTATACGTTGAATTCAGCATGACCTAAAGAGGAAAGTGGAATTAGCTAAGGTTAGCACTAGAAAACACAACAAACAATGAGGCTAGAGGGTAGAGAAACTAGGAACAAACAAGAACTACAGACTCTGAAAAAAGGCTCAGGATGGAGTTGGGAGAAAATAATCTTATTACTTATAGTAATAATATTACTGTAAGTGGGAACTGTGAAGAGTAGAAGAAATCCATTGATTTCTGTAGAATGGCCATCCAACTGTTAATTATACAACTCTGGAATGAACCAATACTGAGTAACAGGGTCAGTATTGGCTTAAAGTGCTGGATCCCATGCACCATCCCAGAAACCACATTACTGCTTGATGAGTTTCTCGTGAAATCGCACTGTTAGTCATGAGGTAGGTTCATTGTGTGTTACATGTAACACAGGGCTCTCAGACATGTGGTATGGATCCATATAGATTGTATCATTTGCTGCTATCACAGTCAACAATTTACAGACAAATTTTCCACTGAACACTGTTCTTTTGTTCTGTCTACAGTAGTTGATGTGCACTGTCCTGAGTATTTATTGTCCTGTGTATTTATTGAATTGCTTGCACTATTTCACTCATGTAGTATCTCCACTTTATGTAGTCCTGTGCACGGTGCCCCAGTATTGTTATGTGTTGCACTATGGTCCTCGAGAAACGACATTTCGATCATCTCAAATCAAAAATGTTGACCTTCCATTTAAAAGTAATCTAGAAAATCCTTACATTTAAAATTAATCTAGAAGACAAAACAGTAGTCAAACCAGACCTTTCAGTAGGTTTAAGAGGTTTTTAAAATTCAAACATTACCTTTATTAGGAAAACCATTAGTGTTAGTACTCAATAACGACTTAAAATAGTACATAAGTTTGCAATATGAGACATAACATTAGTTTGTTTATTTGTCAGCTTTGGACACAGTGCCACACTGCCTCCACTATTCATGTTGGTACTGCACCACACGGGCACGTCACGTTAATTTCTGAGGACATGCAAAAGTGACACACCAAATGACCACAGGATACATGCAACAGCCTTGTGTACTTTGTCCCAGCTGGATGTTACATTGGAGACACACCGATCCAAAAGTGAATAACAGGGTCAGTATTGGCTTAAATTGCTGGATCAGCTTTGATCAGATTCCAGTATATTTTTGATCCATGCTGTTTTAGTGTGTCTCAGGACAGTTTAGATGCAGGATACAAAGTGTCAACATTATGCTTGTGTCTCATAACTTGCCAACAAAACCTTCCAGGCTTGGTGAATGAAAGGTATTGGGTATTGACCAATACTCAGTTTTAATTTTTGTATAGGTATCTTGTTTGCAGTTATTTTACATTTGAGAAAAGGGTGACAAGAGCGAAATGTATTACTTACTTTTATACCACAGCATGGTTGAATGCTCATCTAGGATCAGAGAGGATGTTCATTAATTTTCTATAACAGTACAATTTTCTGACAGTAGTTCTAGCTCTAATGTTAACTGTATGAAACATTCTGAATTCTAAACGAGTAAACAACAGATGTGTTCTTTACTTAAGAAAAAAATTAAAAATCAAATTGCTGGCAAATTGTTGTGGTTTAATAAATAATTGTGTTGAAATAAAACACTCTGCTTTGTGTTGGGATGCATCACAGCACCCCCTAATTGATTAATTTCATATAACATCACTGTGGCAGCAGGGACATGGTCAAGCGTCAACGGTGGACGGAAAGGAGGCGGGTTGAACCTGTGTCTTGTTACCGCCAGTCTACTTATTTGTGTCTCTTTGTGCTTTCAGTGACTCCTGTAACTGGCGAGAAAGAGAGAGAGTGTGACATAGCTGGCAGAGCATGCAAGACAAGCAAGCACACACACCCATACACACCGAGGAGCGTGAACTTGAACTTGACGGAGCAAAAGCCGCGAGTCCGTGACAGACCCCTTTTCTGTTGAATTCTTCTTTTTTTGTTGAGTTTTTGGAAGCGCACTGAAAAGCACAGGTTGAATAAACGTAAGACTGGAGCTCACCTAAAATTGTGCCTGCCTCTCTAGTCTTCCTCCACACCCTCATACACTGGGTTCTATATTAACTACCATATTCATTACTTTACATTCATGGTATTAGCATACATGAGACCTTTCTATGTTTTTTTTTATTGCTTTTTAAACATTCCTCATAGGTTCAGTTCCCTCTATGACCATCATTTTCCTATCCTCTCTTCTTATTCAGTGGAGATTGGAGGCATCTATTTAGCACTAGCTCATCTGTGAAATGGAGCCTGGAAGAAAAAGGTCAAAACCTTGTCGAGTGTAACCCTGTTTGTCCCTCACAGCTGGAGAGGGAAAAGGGAGTGGGAAGGGAGAACAGGAGGCAGACAGTCAGGCAGAATAGCCAGCAAGTGAGAAGCTAATGAGAGGGAGAGCTGGGAAGCGTTCAAGGTGAGGGAGGTTGGCAGAGGGGGAAAGCAGACGTGACCAGCATCCAGGCGCAGAACAAGGTCTCTTCTGAATACCAATGTGGCCGTGCATGAAATTGGGGTGTTAATAAGAGGCACAGACCCACTGATCCCTGCACTTAATTTTCCCTTTCATTCCTTTCCTCTCCTCCTTCAGTAGTCATCCAAAATCCACATCAATTACCTGAGAGAATTAAATCTTCTTAGCCTGCAGTGGAGAGACAGTTGCGTGTATAGGCCATGCAAACAATTTTTTTTTCACAGTTATTTCCCCTGATGTAATAATTTTGTCATATTCCACTACTCAATACCCTTCTATTTTTTAAACATACTTATCAGCATTGTGTAGGCAAATCTTTGATTTATCGCATCTGAGTTTATTCAGTCACTGATTGCAGCTGAAGAGATAAAGAGATGTAAATAAATGTTTGATGCAATATTATATACAGTGGGGAAAACAAGTATTTGATCCCTATCTGATTTTGTTGGTTTGGCCACTAATAAAGACTCGATCAGTCTGTAATATTAATGGTAGGTGTAGTCTAACATGCTGAGACAGAATATCACAAAGAAAATCAAGAAATCGACTTTAAAGAATTTGTATTAATTTATTTGCATTTTACTGAGGAAAATAAGTATTT
>CM040996.1:12199066-12220412 GCA_022985145.1 Pangasius djambal
TTCTTTTTCTCAATAAAATATAAATAAATTAATATAGATATTTAAAAGTTATTTTCTGGATTTTCTTTTTGATATTCTGTCTCCACATGTTAGAATACACCTACCATTAAAATTACAGACTGATCAAGTCTTTCTTAGTGGGTAAACCAACAAAATCAGCAAGGGATCAAATACTTGTTTTCCCCACTGTATATACAGTTTTTGTGATTTTGCCTTTATACACAACCACAATGGATTTGAATAAAATAATCAAGATGTGATCGAAGTGTAGACTTTCAGCTTCATTTTAAGAGGCTCCACAAAAATATGGCATTTACCATTTAGGAATTACAGCCATTTTAAGCAAAGTACTTCCATTTTCAGGGGCTCAAAGGTATTTGGACAATTGACCGACAAGAAGTTAATCGACCAGTTGTGGTCCATTCCCTTGTTACTTCAAGACAAATGAAGCAGATAAAAGGTCTGGAGTTGATATCAGGTATTGAGTTTGGCAGCTGTTCGACTGGAGCTACCAATATGAAGTCCAAGGAGATCTCAATGCAAGTGAAGGAGGCCATCGTTAGGCTGAAAAACAACATAGATCTATAAGAGAGATAGCAAAAACCTTAGGTGTGGCCAAATCAACAGTTGGGTACATTCTTAAAAAGAAAGAAAGACTTTGATCACGTCTTTATTGTTTTATTTCAAATCCATTGTGGTGGTGTATAAAGACAAAATCACAAAAACTCCATCATTGTCCAAATACTTCCAGACCTAACTGTATATATATGTATATACATATATACAAAAAAAAAGTTTGCAGACACCTGTCCATCACATTCATATTTGCTTTTTGAACATACCATTTCAGATTTAGTCATTTAGTCCCCCTTTGCTGTTGTTATAATCTCCACTCTACTAGGGAGACTTTCCACGCACTGATGTCAGGTGAGAAGGCCTGGGGCACAGTCAGTCTTTCAGTTAATCCCAAATGTGTTCATTGGGCTTGAGGTAAGGGCTCTGTGCAGGCCACTTGAGTTCCTCCACACCAACCTTGGCAAACCATGTCTTCATGGAGCTCGGTTTGTGCACAGGGGCATTGTCATGCTGGAACATGTTTGGGCCTCTTAGTTCCAGGGAAGGTAAAATTGTAACGCTACAGCATTTGTGGTAACAGTTTGGAGAAGACCCAGATATGGGAGTGATGGTCAGGTGTCCACAAACTTACTTTCTGTATAATAAGATGGTATGTTATTAAAGGTCAAACCTGCACACTAATGCCCCAAAGTCTCCGGATACTTTTTTACAGCCATGTTGGAGATCACTAACCAGTGAATAAAGCTATGAGAATATCCCCACCCAAGAGTGCAGTTTTGTGTTTTACTCATGGTCAACATGTGGCTTAGATTTGATCTTGCATGTTTAGGCAAGTCGTGTCCTTGTGCATGAGCACATTTTTAACCCTGTCCTGAACTTATTTGAACTTTTTTTTTTTTTTTTACCCCATTTCTCCCAAATTGGACATTTGCCAATACCCACCAACCAGCTAGTTCTCCACAGTCACACATGGCAGCTACCAACTAGTGAAGGCTAGTATGTGCTTCCTCCGAAAAAAAAAGTGAAACCAGTCACCATTTCAAAATGCTGTTAATGCTACATCACAGGGCAGCTGAACACACTTGAAGGAAAGCACTAACTGCCTTCTTCTGCATACAGACTCAGAGACATCCACCATTGGTTAGTGTTGCTCTGATCCCTCCCACCCAAAGAGCACAGCCAAACATTGCTCTCTTGCAATCTCTCAATGATAAGGCAAATGCCTTTTTATTTTTACATTTTTACTTACGCCTTCTATTTATTTCCACAGTTTTATTAGTATTGACTTTACTTAACATTCTTTTCTCCAGTGAACTGCTTTCTTCTTCCATGTTAGCTCCTGTGTCCTTCCAGTGGCCTTACTTTTCCCCCCCTTATCTTTAAAGAGCATCTGCCTCTGTGGCAGGTTGCAGTAAGGCCCCTGTCTCCTGGCTTTCCTCTCATCTGTACCTTCTTCACTCATCTTCCTCTCTGCAATTCTCGATATGGCCCCATTAAGACTTTCTCTTTGTTGGTGCTCCAGATTATCAACCACCACAGCTTATTGTGTTTTTTCTCAACTTATATGTGCTTATCAACAAGGCTAAGTGACTTTTAAGATAGTATCATGGTCCTTGAAGAGCTCCCAGATCTGAGATATTCCAGCGACGGGTGCTGTTCATATAGTTGAGGCCCAAGTAATGGTTATGAGAACTCTGAGAACTGCATGACACATTGTTATGTCACCGGTATTTATGCCTTTGGTTTGTCAGTGGAACCTGACATTACAAACCTTTTCCTCGTAGATATTTTGAATATATTTTGTCTTTTATTAATGTTTCTTTCTTAAGAAAGAGTCACAAAGAATGGATTTGTAAGTATAACAAGCAAGGGAAGAGACAAATGTCCTGAAGCATAAAGCTTAAGACTGTTGGAAAAAAGCATTGTGCTAGTGCTCAGAGCTTTTGGGGTTAGAATGGGAAAAAACAGCATTTTTCATGAGCAAAGCACATATCTTTGAAAAGATTTTAAATCTTCTTTACTGGCTTGCAATAAATATATCCATTTCTTGTGACATGGCAGATTTATTGCTCATTAAAGATATCTGATATGTTCACACAAAATTAAATGCCCTCTTGCCTATGGGTTTTGTAGGATTAAGTATAAAATTATGATCTTAGTCCGCGGCTCTCCTATGACCAAGGACAGAAATAGGTGCAGCCAAAGGTTAAATGCATGTTTGAACTTTATTACTTAATATCTGATTTCACTATTCAATTAAAGATCTGACTCCAATATTTGATTCACTTAAGTATCTGACTCCAATAATTACTTAGCTTAACAACTTTTTAGTTAAGGTATTAAAAGGATAAAACCTCAGTGTTTAAGTTACGTTTAATCTAAAACAGCTTCATACTAAGCTTTCACTATAAAGTGACAGCTGTCAGAGGCTAAACCTAACGTACTAAACCTTCAGCTAGAAAACTATTTCTTGTAATCATAATACATATGCACTATTAATGCACCATACTTTCTTTAAAAAACTACTGAATATTTTAGGAATAAAGTAATAACAATGTTTATTATACAGAACACAAATAAGAATACAAGATTTACAAAGAGTAAAAAAATGGAGAGAACGTACAGAGTCAATGGACAGAGTTGCCAGCATAGGATGTGGATAGTACTGCATCAGAGAGAGAAAGAGAAATAGAAGAAAGGTCTCTTCCCCAAGATCTTTCTTTCCCTCTAGATCTAACTATTATTCCCTACTTATACCCCATGCACCTCTTTGAAGTGTATAGTGTCTAGAATTTCAAATGGTAGAGACATGTATTTTATGGCAGGATATACCGTCAGGTAGGCTCACCCCAAGGTGTTACATGCTGATTCAGTTCCTGGGAATAAGTTTGTGAAACAATGGCAAAAGGTCCCCGTGTAAGTCATGTGGCCCCAGTATGTGTATGTGTGGTTGTAGGTGTGTGTGTGTGTGTGAAGGGCAAGCACTCAATGCAAAATTTTGTATAATCTCACAGATTTTTTTTTCTTTAGCCTTTGATTTAAATGAAGTTGAAAAAATTTATAAAGCAAATGATCAAATTCACATTAGCAAGTGATCTGCCAATGTCTTACTGTATGGAACGTTTTGTGACAATGAATACATTACACATCTTTATCTCGAAGAGAATTTATTTGCGTCTCTTCAAAACAAGGCAGAAAAAAATACACATTGCAACTGAGGGGAAACCTTTTAATATTGCATTATTTTGTCAGTTTCCCCTAAAGCCATTACAAGGCACTAAAACTAAAGACACAGAAACTAAAGCTAATGAGTAAGGGAAATTCTGCCATGACCTTTTATGCAGTTTGAATTCAGCAGGATTATAATAGCCTTCTGCTGTGTATGAGAAAAGAAATGTGCTGTGTTAACGCCACGCCAATCAGAATAACATGTATGGCTTAAAACTACTTGAATCCAATCATGGGTCCACACTGACATTCCTCAATATCATAACTACATATTTTTTTCTATTGTTTCACTGTATTTGCTGAACATACTGGATTCATGGTAGTAACCTAATATCATGCATTAGTAGGCCTATCAATAACAGAAGAATCAGCCATGAGTTCAAGGAGTTAATGGTGATACTGCAAGAGAAAAAAATATATATATACATATATGCTTTCTGATTATTGTATATAAATCCATTATTTTTTTCGGCTTTGTAGGTGCTGGAGGCTGGTCGCCTCTCGACACTGATCATTATCCATGGCTGCAGGTGGACCTTGGCAGCAGGAAGCTGGTGACAGCCATCGCCACTCAGGGCCGATACAGCAGCTCCGACTGGACAACACACTACCGGCTACTTTACAGTGACATGGGCAGAAACTGGAAACCCTACCATCAGGATGGAAATATCTGGGTAAGCTCTGCACTGAATTATTCATACTGCTGCTTTTAGAGATGTCTTCAAGAAATGCCAATACAGAATGGCATCTAATATACAGGAGGGTCCAAAAGTCCAAGTTCATTACCAATAAGTGTTTTGATATTATCGGTATTAGCAATTTTGCTAATTTGCTTTATTCCCTAACTCATTGTCCCCTAATGTATTCAGACACAGTTCAGGTTTTATTATTATTATTATTATTATTATTATTATTATTATTATTATTATTATTATTATTTTGTCCCAGTTTTGAGCATTAGGCATCACTTAGTTTTGTATTACTTGATAACTAATTAAATAAAAGCAGTCCTTGGTTGTTAATGATTTGACCTTAAGGCGGTTGTGATCAGGGTGCAAGCACAAAACTAAGACTTTGAATTGTACCTTTCATACTGATTGTTGTAACATGACATTTTCTTTTAGGTGCAACAGGGAGATAAATTTTGTCATACTTCTATGGTACTGCTCCACCCATATCAGTGTTAGCAAAAAAGAGCTGTGCCCAAATAGGGGAAAATGGCAAATACCAGCAAGTTATATTTGTAACTGCACAAAAATAAAAGAAGCCCACATCAAAATTTGTAGGAATTCTAGAGTGAAAGCAATTTCATTAATGTATGCATGTATAAAGTGGTAATTGAACACTAGCTCAACCATTTATAACTTTTATAGCATTTAGCTTGTGAGAAAATATAAATGTCATGTAGATCATGTTGGCTTTTCAGCAATATTAGGCCACACATAAGGGCACCTATAACTTACCAAAAGCTAATCTAGAGAAGTTTCCAACAAGAACACCTGAAGATCATCAAATTATCAGAGAAGATCAACCACCGACGTTCTAAAAGTTTTATTTGGAGCTCCTAGGGAATATGGAAACAGTATTACTTTCATGGTAAATACTGTTTGTGATCCATGCCTTTGTAATGTCCCTAAGTGCATCTGAAGTCATTTGATGTCAATTGTCAGGTTGACTCAAGACTATTTTTATGCTACATGAGTGAGACTCAAGTCCTTATATCAAGTCCTGCCCTTTACCTTCATGCCTGAGTGCAGTCCATAATAGACTGCCTTACATACCCTTTTATTCCCCCAGCACACAAAACCTCCACACATCCTTACTTTCAGATGTGGGTAGCATGCAAGTTTGTCTAACATTGCAAACCAGGTTTACTCAACATTATTTTTTTCGAACAAAACTCTCTAAGTTTCAAACACAACACAAACTTTTTTTTTTCAATCTGGTGTGTCTTATTGTGCAAAGCAGTGATCAAAAGCTTGTTTCTTTCTTTGGAAGCTGTGCAGAAGGACAGTCTGATTGCATCTTTTGAGATTCTAAAGCTTCTAGCCAGATAAATGTACAAAAGAAATCAGATGTTCTGTGAGCCTTGGGTGAAGTGTGTAAGCCCGAGACCAGCAAGTGTGACACCATGTTGGTTCAGCAGGCTGAAGGTCCTCCACTAGCTGGTGCTTTTACCCAGACACCTAGTTGAAAAAGGAGATTATTATGAAGAAAGTTTCCTCATGAATACAAATATAGAAATTGTCTAGGAGACAACTGCGTCTAGGAGAGTTTTTGTCAAGAGCTGTCAATCATCTCTAAACAGAAACAGTAACTGCTTGCTTCATTCTAACTGTTTCACATTTATTACAACATCAGAAGTTTAAAAGCAGAGTGATTCCCACATGTGTACATCAACATAAAAAAATATTCGGGTGAGTTAACCTATTACTCTACACATTCATACTTTCACCCAAGGTGTGGAGATGAGCACAGACATAAAAAGTACTGTGTGTGTGTGTCCTTGTATTTATAAGCCTATATGCCTGTATTGTGCAAATTGCATACTCCTACATACACCATAATGCTACTAAACATGCTAAGCCTCTTTTAAATGTAATAGTTCCTTACAGATCTCCTTTTGATTGATTTAATGGAAGGCACTTCTCAAGAAGTTCATTTCTCTTGATTCCCGGAATTTTTAAGCTCTGACTTAATATTGAGTAGGCCATATTCATTCTCACCATGCTTTTGAGAAAGAAAGAAAGAAAGAAAGAAAGAAAGAAAGAAAGAAAGAAAGTCTTTCTGTTTCTGTTTTGCTAGAGAAGCCTCCACTAATAGTATTGACACTGGACAAGCTTACAGTTCATTGGATGCAAAGCACTTACCTTTAAGCCCCCCCAAAAAATCAGAGGATAGAAAATATAGACTGAAGAAGCAGGTCATGTTTTCTTTTTTGCTGTGTGCAAGACACAATTTCAGAATTAAAAAGAAAAAAGAATAATACAATGATAAATAAATGAGGAGATGGCAAGCATCGTAATTAACATCAAATAGAAGCCTTTTGCCAATATATTGCGGCAAAAAGAGTCCTAGTTGCAATTATCACATTTATCCTTGCAATTCTGGCTTACTTTAACATGGATTTCACCCTCTTTGTTCAACAACTTAGAAGAATAGCTTTTGATCCAAAACATCCTATTATTTTTTGCATTTCATTTTTTTTTATATATATATATATAGTCCTCCATTGTCAAGTTAATGTAGTCACAAGATACTAAAACTGTGATCATGAATTTGTACTCTGTGTGAAAGAAGTAGGATTATTTTAGCACTTATTCAATTCAGAATTTTTTTTCCCCTAAAAATCCATCCCTGAGATAAGCAGTGTCTCCTATTAAGATGATTATTGTGATAATTAAATTTGCTATTCAGATGCTGTAATCTGCTTTATATATGATTGGATCTTCTGACTTATATATGATTGTATAATTCTTTTATTTTAAAATGTCTTGCCTTTATGTTACATCATATCAAATTTGACAGCAAAGGGGAAAAAAAACTCTATTTACTTCTTAAGTCTGCATTTTCTATCCCTTGATCTTTCAGGGCTTAAGAGAAAGTGCTTGTGTTTAAAAGTGTTGGTCTAGATGGTACTGAAAAACCTGGCAATGTAGGAGGCATGATCTATGCAGATCATTTTAATAAACTGCCTGAGTTGAACAGTAAATAACTATAAGCAGCTATGTAAAATGACTCTACATTACAAGAAAATTTGCAACACTGTGCTTAATATGTTTACAAATGGGTAAATTTATATTTTTACATATTGATCTTACTCACATAGCTTTGTGGAATGTGGTTAAATTACACTGGTGCAAAATGTGAAGTGAAATTTTGATACATTGAAATACATTTATGCTTATGATTGAATGTTGATAATTGTTGCATATAAGGTGCTGCAAATAAGTTGTTTGTGAATGTTTCTCTTTGCAAGAAACAAATTGTCTGTAGTGTGTGTGAATGTTTGTGCAATTGTGCCCTGCGATGGGTTGGCACCCCATCCAGGGTGTTCCCTGCCTTGTACCCCAAGTTCCCTGGTATAGGCTCCAGGCTCCCCCATGACCCTGGGCAGGATAAGCAGTATAGAAAATGGATGGATGGCTCTATATGTAATGTTTACGTGGGAGCATTAGAGTACCTGTACACTTTCTTTTGAGTTTTGTGATGTTCCCTGAGTTTCTTTGGAAATTACATTGCACACTGGAAAGATCTCATACTGCTGAGTGCAGGTTGGTTTGGGTTTGAAACTGAAAAAGTTTCAAAATATTCAACCATTCTTGATGGGTGCAAGAGTTTATAGGTTCATGGATGCAACTACTGATTATACATATTAATATATATTATATTATGCTATGTTATATATTATAGTATTGCAAGGAACATGAATATTTATGTCCATTACAGTTCCTCAAATATATTTTTAATTCATGAATATGTATAATGCATCAGTCTATTGTGAAAGACAGAATATGATAACCAGCTGGGAATTTTATAGAATGTCCACCATCGTGTAACTCTAAACAGGTGATTGTAGCATGAGTCAACTTTCTTCGTTTAGAAACCATGAGAGAGTGGTTTGCACTGACTGAGGTGGGATTATGGCTTGCACACTGATACAAAACCTTTCATAATTGTCCTTAAAAAAATTACTTAATACTTATGAAAGCACATCATATAAATAACAGTGGTGATATTCATAAAGTAACTTGATTAGTTTGTTCTGTCAACTTTTGTGCCTGCTGTAAATTTCATGACAGAAGACTTTACTGCTAATATAGGTGAATAAGATGTCAGTGATCTACAACAAGCCATCACAGCTCAGGGATGTGTGGTTTGTAGGCAAAAACAACAAATCACCTCCATACATTTTACCCTGAGAAAGCTTGATAATCAATTCCAACGATAAGTGATGCGAAGCCCTGCAACATCTATATGAGCTCCTCATTCCAGATCCCTCATATTTCAGCCTGACAAATCTGATGGAAGCCCAGCTAAATATTTGCTACAGATATATGTTTTTATTACAATACTTGCTATAATTTTAGTCTCAAGACCTCAAGGCTCACAAAGACAGAATAGCATTGCTCATTTCACTGATGACAGGTAAAGTGCAAGACTGGTCCACCGCTTTATGGCTGAATGCAGGTGAAGCTGTGCAGTCCTACAACCATTTGTCAATCACCTGACCTTCTCTCTGTTTATGGTCTTGGATTATTGTGTCAGGCAGCAGAGATAGTGAGAGTTGCCGGTTAAGAGTTTTATTAAAACAACAGGCTAACAAATGTAAGGCAGGATCAAAGCCAGGATACAGGCAGTTGTCAGGCGATGTAAAATGAGGGTAACCATGGCAACCATGACAAAGACATAAACCAAATTACCTGAACAGGAATTGTAACTAGAAAACACTTTGGCAAGATAAAGCCTTGGTATCAGCAGGTAAGAAAAACTGAGTGTATACTTCGCACTGTGGTTTTGGAATGAGTGTCTTTTTATACTGTTGGCATGATTGTGTAAATGAGTCCAGGGGCATGTACTCAGTAGAATGGTGAAAGTAAATGTGATAGAGTTCGTGATGGCTGTTGGATGTTGTAGACTTTAGCAGCCATGTTTGTAGGCCGCTCTGGGTTCTAGGAGTTGTAGTCGGCGGCCATGTTTGTAGGCCGCTCTGTGTGAAGCAGCACCAGTTCCGGCACTGATGTGACATACTGCTTGCTCCTTTTGGTTTTTGTGTTTTATGAAGACTTCATTATGCAAGAGCTTCAGTGCAGTTTCAAAATTGAGTGAGCATCAGTTCTGTGAAATTGTCCACAATTGCTGTGTGAAATCAGTCCAGTCAAGATATATCATGGATATACAGTACAATCACAGTGAGCTTGAAATCGCAGTAGCTCTGAAGCAAGGTGGTGGTAGCTCACTTTATTGGTAATTCACAGTTATGAAGAAGATTATGAGTTTAAGCCCCAGCCCCTGAGTATGGGTGAAGGCAGCTTTGATGTTTTGTATGCAAGCTTTAAAGCATATGCCGTAATATATGCAAAGTTTATGAATGCAGACTACACCTTCATTTAATACTATGAGGAGGGCTTAGTACTGTAAGAAGTGAGGAATTCTGAGGACTATGGTTGGGCTGGGCCCTCTGACATGAAAATAGGAGTCAATTGACCAGGAGTTGATGGAGAGTGTAAACTTTGTCAGAGGGAATGGAAGGGACAAATAAAATAAATATGAATTATGTTTGTATGGTCTTTTGCCTAATTAAAAATTCTTCACATTTTAACTTTTCATCCCCTGTTATTAGTACAGCTGGGCATTTCTAAAACAAAATTCATTCAACCAGAGATCTTTTCGAACTGTCTGCATAGTTTAACCATGCATTAATAACTGATTCTTAGCACTCTTCAGCAAGTGGTTTACTTGTTTTTGGAATACTCTCTGAGGATTTTAAATAGGGTTTAAATAGGTAATTTAAGCAGGTAATTTAAGGCTTTCATTCCATGCATTTAGGAAGCATTTTCATGTGTTTTCATGCATTTTCATGCATTCGTTTAAAGGCAAACCCCTGCTTCATTTTACGACATGTTAAGCCAGCCAAACACATCTTTTTGAACTGCTGCATCAGAGAGCAGGGTAACACACTCAAAGTGCTGTCTGCCTTCTTCTGCATACTTGAGCTCACAGATGCCCATGTTTGGCTAGTGGCTAGTAGATACTGTGATTAATGAGACAGAGAGTAGACCCAGAGTGGATAAAAAAAGTAGAGGAGTATCAAACACATTAAGTCATAAGATTCAGTGTTTGCGTGTGTGTGTGTTCTTAGTTCGTTTGTGTCCAATTTATATAGTGCCTTTCTCACACCCAAGGTCACTTTACAAGCATGTAATACAAAGTACTATCATATATATTTTTAAAAAATCATAAAGTAATAGAGTATAAAGACTATAAGGAGTAGAAAGAGAAGAGTAATATTGTGAGAAGAGAAAAGTTTTCAGCTGAGATTTGAAGGAAGCAATAGAAGAGTCACTGAGATATTGGGGTAGGGTATTCCACAGTTTGGGGGCTATGGCACTAAAGGACCTGCCACCTGTTCTCTGCTGTGGGGAACTGAAAGCAGTCTGCTGCCAGAGGACCTGTGGGCTTGAGGTGGATTGTAAGGATGTAAGCTCAGTATTTTAAATACTGGAACACATTTTAACTGCCCAACTCTGAGATGCCTATGTCACACTTAAAACCTGGGACATACTTGGCAAATCTTTATTGTTGATGTTCAGTGTTGTTCACAGTTGCCAGTCTTTTTTTTAGCAGATGGACATATTCACACTTGCTATGAAAATCCAGGTACTCAGGATGTAAAATATGCCAAGTAGCAACACAGAACTATTAAATGAACCATCAAGTGAGCAGCCAAGGTGCACAGGAATCAATAAAATTCAAACAAGAAATCCAAACATGGACTGGTGATCAAAAGGCAATTAAAGCATTGGAATGTTGTTTGTTTGAATGAGTGGGTGGTGGGGAACTCTATCCATCCATCTTCTGTACTGCTTTTCCTACACAGGGTCACGGGGGAGCCTGGAGCCTATCCCAGGGGACTCAGACACCCATTCACACACCCATTCACACACTCACACACCCATTCACACACCAAGGACAATTTGGAAATACCAATCAGCCCACAGGGCATGTCTTTGGAGTGGGGGAGGCAACCAGAGTACCCGAACCCCCAACTCCGGAGGCAACAATGCTAACCACTAAGCCACCATGCCCCCTATACACACACACCAATCAGCAATAATATTAAAACCACTGAGAGGTGAAGTGAAAAACATTGTTTATCTCATTACAATGGCACCTATCAAGGGGTGTGATATATTAGGCAGCAATTGAACAGTCAGTTTTCGAAGTTGATGTGTTGGAAGCAGGAAAAATGGGCAAGCATAAGCAGGTCTGGACAACTCTGATACGGGCCAAATTGTGATGGCTAGAAGACTGGGTCAGAGCATCTCCAAAACGGCAGGTCCAAGGAAGGAATACTGGTGAACCGGCAACAGGGTCATGGTTGCCCCAGGGTCATTGATGTGTGTGAAGAGCAACTATAGCACAAATTGCTGGAAAAGTTAATGCTGGCTATCATAGAATGGTGTCAGAACACACAGTGCATTGCAGCTTGCTATGTATGGGGTTGTGTAGCCACAGACGGGTCAAAGTGTCCATGCTGACCCCCGTCCACCACAGAAAGCGCCATCAATGGGCACGTGAGCATCAGAACTGGACCATGGAGAAATGGAAGAAGGTGGCCTGGTCTGATGAATCACGTTTTCTTTTACATCATGTGGATGTGTTGCTTAGCTGGGGAAGAGATGGCACCAGGATGCACTATGGGAAGAAAACCGGCAGAGGCAGTGTGATGCTATATGACTTGCCTCCAAATTCCCCAAATCTCAGTCCTATCGAGCATCTGTGGGATGTACTGGACAAACAAGTCTGATCCATGGAGTCCCCACCTCACAACTTATAGGACTTAAAGGATCTGCTGCTAACATCTTGGTACCAGATACCACAGTTCACTTTCAGAGGTCTTGTGGAGTCGGGTTAGAGCTGTTTTGGTGGCACAAGAGGGACCTACACAATATTAGGCAAGTGGTTTTAACGTTATGGCCGATCAGTCCTTGGACTGCTCTTCCAGCTATGTCATATATACATACATATATATATATATATATATATATATATATATATATATATATAAATATTCCTGTTTTGGGGGTCGTCTCATTGTTGCCCATCTAGTGCACCTGTTGTTAATTTTATCAACACCAAAGCAGCTGATACTGATTAACAACCCCCTCTGCTACTTAACTGACCAGATCAATATCCCAGGAGTTTAATTGACTTGATGCTATACTCTGATTAAAAAGTGTTCCTTTAATTTTTTTGAGCAGTGTATATATATATATATATATATATATACAAGCTATGTCAGAATAATTCACCTGATGCTCAACGCATATTTCGAGTGGATGTTTTGCAGGTCTTATTCAAATCCATGGACTGCTCTTCCAGTAACTATGTCATATATATATATACATTTAACTTGATATTGTTTAAAAGGGCTCGGCTATATATCATTTGTTTTTATACTTTGATTTAATGATTCAGTAAGGCCATAGGGTTCAATCCTGAGCTCAGGCTAATGTCTGCATAGAGTTTCATATATTTTCCCTGTCTCCACACGCATTTGCCCATGCAAGTAGATGGCTTGACTATACTGTAATTGAGAGTGATGCCTTGTAATAGACTGGCTTCCCATCTAGGATAAATTCTTCTGCGTTGTGCTTAGTGTTGTCAAGACTTCAGATCAACAGTGAACCCTACCAAAATAAAGCAGCTGTGGGGGATTAAAAAATAAAGTCTAAATTGCTGCCTCCTGTCTTGTCTAATTAATTTAATCAGCTGTTTATTTGCTTGTTCTCTCTTATTTTACCTCTGTTGAATGCATCTGCTAAAGAACATGGTAGTGTTTGTTCTTCAAAACTGCAAATGAGCTTTCGATTGAATGATTAGAGGGTTGATTCTGAATGCACAATTCTGTACAGCTCCTGAGCATTGTTAGTCTTTGTCTTCTGTGTTCAGAGTTGCAGAGCTTTGAAGGCAGCTTGGAATTTGTTTATTGAGATTGGGTTTTTTGGCATTTTATTAGGCCTCATCATAAAAAACTGCCTGAATCATACTTTCTTACAAAACAAAATCACTAGACATTCTCTTAACAGGAACATTCACAGATCAACTCAGATCAACATCAACACTGACTCTTACACACCACAGATTAAGAATGAGAACTCTAGTTATATATGTAACAGAAGTTCTATGAACTGCAGATACCTGTAACTGCCAGGGATGGTATAAAACCACCTTGTGGTGATAAAAAAAATTATGTGTCTATAAAAAAATGTGATGGTATAAAACCACATGCATGCCTCGATCATTCAGTAAAGTCATGTAGTGCAATAAATACTGCCATCACACAGCTGTGATTCCCAAGAACCTTCTTGCCAGGCTGACTCAAGTTCCGAATGACAAGGAGGTGGTGATAAAACAAGGCTCATAGATCATATCGGGCCCATTTTTAGAACAAAGTGATGGTGTCCACCAGCCAGTGGGCCAGCCACTACTTAGACAAGGTGGGTCCCTTGTCTAAGTAGAGTGAGGCCCACTGGCCAGTGCCCAATATTTATAGCAAATAAAGTGTTGGTCTGAGACTCACATGAATGCTATGTGATGGGTACAACAAGGATTTCTATTGCGTCATGTCCGTGAAGGTCAATAGACTCACAAAATTGGTCAATATGACCTTGAGCAGAACTCCCAGATTCAGCTACAAGTTGACCCCAGTGTAATCTTGCCAATCTTGAAGTGTTCTTTTTCCTAAAGCAATTGCAAACAAGAAGGCAGAGAAGGCAGAGACAGGGCACAGGCCAGACTCTTACGGGACCATTGAAATTTCTTGGAAAAAAATTTAATTTAAAAGTCTTTTGAAATCAGTCAATGCACAGATAAGTCCAGCCAATGAGGTGAACAGCCTTTTTCAGAACAACTTCCACTTACAAGGCCTGTCTCCTAGACAGTGTCTTCTGTTGGTGATTCAGTTTGAGGGGCCAGACCAACAGACACAGGCAACCAGGCTGAGGGTGCCAAATCCTATCATTCATTTGGGACAGCAGATTTTTGCTGGCCATCTTGGTGCCACAAGCAGGAATATGTGACCTAGCTGCTTATGTACAGTATGGTAGAGGATGAAAGGCTTGTAAAAAAGTGGGGAGTCCATGTCCCGGTGGACTGGCTGGCTGACAGGGAAAATGTGTTGATTTGGCACAGGCAGTGAGGTCCAACTTCACCCTTCCAAACCATTCCCAGAATTTGACTTCTGAACCCCTTCATGTTTCCTTTTTTATAACACCTTTGTCTAAGCCATCTTCAGGTGACTTATTTCTATCAGGAAGTATGTTGTTAGTTAGTATGCTGTCAGTTAGCTGGTATGGTGATCATCAATGAATCATTTACTGTTCCCCAAATTTAAAACATCACAGTTACTCTCAAATTGGCAAACATTGAAATGCAGTGAAAATATATGCAGTGAAGAAAAGGTTAAAACACTACTTATCAGACTAACTGTAGGCTCCCTCTTAGAGTTTTGGCTGCTATTGTTTAGATTCTTTTAAAAATAAATCTCAACATTTTCATTGTGTTTTTAAGTTTACTGAAAATATGTTTAGATATGTTTAAATGTAAAGCAGATTTTACAGGTGAAAAGGAATAACTGAGCTGAAGCAACCCATTCTGCATTATGGATTTGACTTCTTTTACTTTTTGTACCCTGTGTTCTTTCTATACAAAAACTAGTTCTATGGTGATATTTGTATGCAGCTATGACTTGTACTTGTATGATGTATTTGGCTCTTCCTTTGCAGGTGTTTACAGGAAACTCCAACACAGAGAGTGTAGTGCGTCACGATCTTCAGCACAGCATCGTGGCCCGATATCTACGCTTCATCCCTCTGGGCTGGAGTGAAGAGGGTCAGATAGGTCTGCGGATAGAAATCTATGGCTGCTCATATTGTAAGTTAACACTCTCTCAGCACACACTCCCTGCTTTCTCAGTGTGTATTCTGTATTCAGACTTCACATATCAACCCCAGGCCACATACTGAAGACACTGACTTGAAAATCAACGGAATAAAGACAGCACTGAATAATTCAGAATTGTGTAAAGTCAAGTTTTTAATTTGTATCTGTGTTGTGCTTTTTCTATAACGAAGTGATTCAGATTTAAAAAGAAGAAATGTATATATACTTTGTTGTATAATAAGATTTAAATTCTATAGAGAAATGACCATGACTCAATTAAATCTATTGTTCTATACTCTGGTATGGTTGTATGGCGATTCTTGTCAACATTGTAAACCCAAGTGGCTTGGAGGTCCTACAGTCAATCATGGCGCCATGGTTACATCCATAGACTTCCATTTGACTCTGTTTACTTCTGGACCACCACTTTAATTCAGTACTAGTGGAGGTCATGTCTCAAAATCATCACATTTGTAGCATGTCATGAAGGCACACCTCACCAATCAGTAATGTGCAGTATAGTGCAGATACCATACTTTAATGAGAATGAGAATCATTCAGAGCACTGGCACTGCTCTATATTGAGGGTGAGTCCACAAGGTAGTTATAATGTGTCATGTGGTATTGGTCGTGAGATTTCTTTGTCATTTTATATTTTCCCCTTAATACCAGGAAGGTTTATATGGAATGTTTATAGAAAAAAAGTTCATTATGCGTGTCCCCCCTTTCTCGCTTGTGCATGCTTAAGGCGCTCCGAAGCAAGTTGTCTGATCGTCTTCTCAGTTGTAACTTTGCCCCATTTCAGTACCGCAGCTGCAAGAGTGGAAAAAGACAAAAAATTATAAATGTGCAAAGGCAACCTGTAGTCGTACACCAAGTCCACATAAAAAAAATAGCAAGGTTTGAATCCCTTGTACGTCACACCTTCCCCTTTTTTTGCACTACCAACTCTAACGTAGCTGTGACATGCTGCTCAGACTTAATGACTTATTATGTGTTATCCGTCTGACCCGTGCTTAAGTCATGCCAACTTTTACCAGCATTGTAACCACAAAATTTCCTGCACCTGTCTTTGCACATCCACAGACATTCATATATTGAACTGCATATCTATGTCCAAGAGGGGTCATAGTCAGATATCCAGATACTGAACCCTATTTGCATGTCAGGCAGGCATACACATGTGGTCCTGGACCGACTGAGGCAATATAGACATGATCTACATGTCTGGCAGATGTCTCATGTTTGCTAGATTGGCATCAGAAAATGGTAGTCTCAGGAAATATCATCTTCTCTTTTCACTCGGACATACTGTAGTGTCCTTCTGAATTTCTGACTGACACAGACCTGGTCAGTCTGGTTCTCAGTATTGTGATTTGGTGATATCCATGTGACCTTGTGTACTCTCTTGTGTGGAAAGACTGTTCCCCTGATAACAAAGTTGCTGAAGCCACTGAAGCTGCTGAAGAGCTCAACATTTTCATCACTTTCTTCTAGCCCATGTTGCCCCATGATCTGTTCATTTCCAGCATTTTCCTCTCCTACTTTGGTGTTCAGGTTGCTGAGAATTGCTTGGAGATTGCGTGTTGTAGCCTGTCATAAAAAGGTGTCTTTTGTCTCTTGTTATGCATCATTTGTGGGTGCATAGCACTGTATCACTGTAACTTTCTTTGTTTTGGTGTAAAACCTTGCTTTGATGATCCTGGAGCTGAATGCTTCCCATTTCATTAGCTTTGTTGGAGAGCATTATACTTACTCCTTCAGTGTGTGATGCATTTTCTCTGTTATGGCCAACTAACATAAAACAGCTCTTTCAGGTCCCAAGCTGAGTCCTTGATTTCATTTTGATGTGGATGTTTCTATAATCATGTTGTATCCACTGAGTAGGTAATTAGCCCACCAAGAGTTTCCAGAGTCCCACTGGCCAGCACATTTCCAGGTAGATCCAAACAGGCCTTCATGACAACTATAATATTAATTATGAATAGTTAGGCTACTTGCCATACATCAAACTGGTTGCCAATCCCATACTTTGCCTGTTTCCGCCTCCCATGACAAGGACGAGGGGTTGGACTTTGGGAGTATGACTGTTACCAACTTGAATAAGACCACTCTGAAATCAAGCTGTGTGAAAGTGACTCATTACTCATGTGCTGACACTGTCATCCTGCTAGACTCCTCTGTATATTTCTGTGATTGTTCTCTCTCTGTCTTTCACACTGTCATTCTCTCTGCCACTACCTCTGCTCTCTGTTTCTCTCTCTGCTCAGGAATGAGAGCACTTCACATTAATGTTATTGCAAAATCAACACAAGAATTTTCACTTTAATAAGGCATTAATTAAATCCGATCAATCTCTCTGTAATTGAGATGGAATGGATGATTTGACCAGATTTGAATAAAAAGGGCTGATTTGCAGCTCTTTAAAATCAAAGAAAGTTGTTTATGTCTTGAGCTTTTATTGCAATGATACAAACCTAATACAAAGAGCCTTCTTGGAATTGGACTTGAGTATTGACTGTCGTATAAAGTATATAAGTATACCTCAGAGGTAAATAAAGGTTTAAATTATAGATGCTTTGATCTGGGTAAGGCAGCAGTGCAGTGTTTTGCTCCTCACTATTTGCAGTTAATCGGTGAATTTTATCTCTGTTTTCACCTCAGCAGCCTCCCACAGTGCAGTTCACCTAAAGCAAGTGGCATACACAGCCATGTCTCAAAAAAAACTTATCCAACCTTTAAACTTATCCTTTTATCACTATCTTTACTCTCTCTCTGTGTCTGACTCTGGTGCTGCAGGGGCAGACGTGATTCACTTTGATGGCCAAGGCGTAATCTCCTACCGATTCAAGATGAAGAAGATGAAGATCCTGAAGGATGTAATAGCACTGAAATTTAAGACGGGAGAAAGTGATGGGGTGATTTTGCATGGCGAGGGTCAACAAGGAGATTACATCACACTGGAGCTGAGGAAAGGAAGACTGCTGCTCCAGATAAACCTTGGTACGACTTTCCATTCATCACCCATCCTCACTACTCATATCTGCAAATCTGTCATTCATAATGAGTATTAGGAGATCACATCAATGTGGGTGTGATTGTGATTACTCCATTTTAGTAGTAGTACTACTCATATTTAGTTTATTTCACTCATGTCAATATATCTGACATTTCTATGTAAGAGCAATATTCATCATGAACTATACTAATGCTTGCTAATGCTGAGGCCTGTCTGTATAATGCTTCACCCTGTGGCATATCAGAAATTTTCTGAATCCAAAATCAAATTGCAAAATGGTAACTTTTATGCACAAAAATCACAGCATAATATGCAAACAGCAATGCTTTGTTGTGGAAAACACATTTTATATTACTAAAAAAAAGGTTTAAATGCCATTGTTATTAAGTGAAGTGGCCATAACTGTCATTGTATTGCAAGGCATGCTATTGCAATGTTTCAGTGACCATAGCAATTCCAGATTTGTTTAACAGGGCTCCAATTTAGTGTATTGATTTTGGCATTGAACACTGGATTCAAGTATGGTTCTTTAAGAGGATTTACTCTGTTGGTCCAATTGCTGTTAGCCAGGTAATATTGTATATTGCAGGTTGAAATAACAAAATGTAAAATAATAATAATAATAATAATAATAATAATAATAATAATAATAATAATAATAATAATAATAATAATAATCATAATAATAATCATAATAATAATTTTCTCCTTAAAAGGAAGAAATAAGAAAAATATATCAGAATAAAGTAATATAAGGAATATGCAAATATTTGACCAGATCAAAATCAGGACCCCTGTTTGTATGTGAAAGTGGAAATATGTGTATTTTATCATATAGTATAATGTAAATGCTGCATATCTGTGCTTTTGTGAAAGGCAGGCAGCAACCAGTACGGTTCCATCCTGGGTCACACGTCGGTGAGTAGCGGCAGCTTGCTGGATGATCATCACTGGCACTCGGTCATGATCGAGCGCTACCGGAGAAATGTCAACTTTACCCTGGATCAGCACACTCGGCACTTTCGTACCAATGGCGAGTTCGACCACCTCGATCTTGACTATGAAGTAAGAGCTAATTGCTTCACATGGGCATGAAGTATATTATTTCAATTCATATTTGACTTAGCATTTATCACTAAGTACAGCAGTGAAGGGAACCATATATACGTTTTACTCTTAGAATACCAGAATAGTGTTTTTAAAACCAAAACAGGTTTAACAATATTGTTAAACAAGTTACGGTGGTCCATAAATGCAAATCAGAAATCAGAAAACACAGCAACAAAACGAAAAACACAAAAGGCTCATATTTCCTCTTATTGTAAACCTCGGCCAGTTCTCAGTTTCCACAGTTTCTCAGACTGATGTGCACTGTAGCCAATCAGTAACAAGCATATGATGTTCCAGAATGACCTGCCCTTTCCATTTTGAGTTAAATTTGATGTGTGTCTAATTTTGCTGTTGCATTTTTTGGTTTGTTAATGTGTTTTGCACTTAACAGCCGCTTGAGGAGGAGTGTAAGACGTAGCGTCATCAGCCTCATGCTTATGGTTTATCTCCAGCAGATGCTGCTGGGATTTGCAGTTTGCTCTTTAGTATGCTGTTAATCCACATTAAGAATGTGTGGAAGGATGTTAATGTGATCTCACAGCATTAATGCACTGTCTAATGAGATGTATAGAAAATTGATTTGAAACAAGAAAGTGATAGTTTAAAGCAATAGCTCTCATCATGTACTGGGAAGAGCTCTGGTGCTCATAGCATTGATTCTATTCATTGATTCACTGATTCTTGATTCAAGCTTCATTCATGATTTAACATTCATGAGCAGTACCTAACATAATAGGTATTAATCCAATTAATCCAAATCCATAAATATGAATGATGTTTAATATCACTATTTAGTTCACTAATAATTAGTGCACTTTCATGGCAGCTATGTCTGCTAGCTTGCATTTGACACTGGAGTCATAAAATGAATGTGATCTCATTAATGTTAACCATAACAACAGGATTAAGCATTGCTCTGACTTTCGCAACACCACACACTTTTTAAAAAAAAAAAAAATCTGGCACTACACTGTATTAATTCACATGTAAATTAATTTGGGAGACACAATGATGCAGCAGGTAGTGCTGCCACCTCATAGCTCCAGTGTCCCTGGTTTGTTCCTGAGCACACGTTAATGTTTATGTAGAGTTGCATATTCTCACTGACCAGGGTTTCCTCCATGTTCTCCCTTTCCTCCCAATTCCCAAAAACATGCTGGTAGTCTGATTGGCTACTTTGATTGCCCCTAGGTGTGATTGTGTGTGCATGGTAACCTGCATTGGACTGGCAGCCCATTCGAGATGTCGTGCCACGTCATATTCTGGGATAGGCTTCGGATGTACTGTCACCCTGACCAGGATAAAGCGGTTATTGGTGATGAATGAATGAATCTAAAACCAGTGGGTAGTCTTTAACCAGTAGTAGTACCACTGGTTAATGACCTATTCTATTTAAAGGCCAGAGAGGCACAGCTGGCGCTTAATCCTCACATGCTTAGCTCTATGCTGGATTGGATTCTATCTCATGTGATATTGTTTTAGATAGTGTTTAATGTCTGATCCAGATCTTTGAGCTCACTCATACATATGTTAAAAAAGACACCACATCTGTTTTCTGAACAAGTCTTATTTTCACATGCAGTTGAGTTTTGGAGGAATGCCCTATTCAGGCAAGCCTATCTCAGGAGGCCGGAGAAATTTCATAGGCTGCATGGAGAGCATCAACTACAATGGAGAAAATATCACTGACCTGGCCAGAAGAAAGAAACTGGATACCTCTAGCTTTGTGAGTTACATTCTACTTCA
>CM040996.1:12221374-12261035 GCA_022985145.1 Pangasius djambal
GTCTGGCTGAAGTTTATAAAATTTAAGTGCATTAAAATTCCTCCTGCAAACATATATTAATGAAGTGCTTAGAAAGGGCCAAAAGCATTTTCCATTCTGTTATAACAAAATGAAAATGGAGATTTGGAAAAGCTATGAAAGTTATGAATAAAGCCACTTGACCTTGAACCTCGGCAGCTTTTATTTTATTTATTTATTTAGAAGTAAAATATCTGTGGTTTCAACATACTATAGTGGCAGTTTTATAGGGCCGTCTTTTCCACATGAAAGAACCCATAGCACGCTGAACTTATAGGGCCATTTCACACTTTGATTTTCTTTCTAGTTATTCTTACCTCCTTTTTATTGAATCGCAGTTCTGTGGGTTTAAATATGCGTTAGTAATAATGCATTTGGGAATTACAATATATCATTACTTAATTAGGTTTTGATTAAAAAAAAAAAGTTGTATACTATACTGCAATAACAATGTAGGAATGAAAATGTATTTTAATTGAATGCAGCGTCTATTTCCACCCAGGTGAAAATATCATTGGTCATGCAGTATACCCATGTGCACTCTTGAACACAAAAAAACGTGCTCCAAGTTAAACTTCATTAGCAACTTGACCTGAACTTGTGCCTTTATTTCATTTTTTTCACTTTGCATAATGCTTATCATAAAATGCTTGCTTATACACAATATTATAGATATCACAGGAACTTTAGCACTTAGAAAACATGTTTGGTTATTCATCCACTCATCCAAAAAGAGGTGAGACACTCTTCTTATCCTCCCATCCCCTAGTCAAACCCAACTTTATGCTGTTAAAGTTGTCCTTATTGCTGGTATTGTTGCTGCTTTTTACTGTCATTATTATTATTATTATTATTATGGCCACTGGTATTAATATTGTTGTATCCCTATTTTAATATTATTTATTATTCTTTAGTTGTTATTATTGTCAAAATTAATATTAACATTTTTCTCATTGATATTTTCTGTTGTTTTTCTTATTAATGCTCTCATTGTTTTCTTGATGCTTTGGCAACATTAAGGATTCAAGGGTGCAAAGGATTTATTTGTCACATCCACAGTTAAACAGGGGACAATGTGTAGTGAAATGCTGACACTGTAATATATACAGCCATTAATACAGCCATTTTAAGTATGCCAGCAAGCTAGTATAACTAATAGTATAACTATATTAATAGTTATAACCAATAACCAATTTGTTACCAATCTAGCTAAATTTAATTAATCTGTTCTAACTGACTGACTAAATTGGGTGTAATACAAATCAGCAAAATAGCATCAGAAAATCTTTAAATAATTTCTCCTCTCTCAAAGATGTGCACATTGGAGGACAAATTTTACAACTGAGACTGTAATAATATTTTTCGAATTTTCTGCCCCAAATGTAGCGCAACCTGACATTTTCCTGCGTGGACTCTCACACCTTCCCAGTTTTCTTCAATGCCACAAGTTTCCTGCAGTTACCAGGCAGAAGGGAGCACAGCATGGTGTCTGTAAGCTTCCAGTTTCGCACTTGGAATGCCAACGGCCTGCTCCTGTTCAGCGAACTGGCTGATGGCATGTTGGAGCTTGTGCTGAAAGATGGCAAAGTCATGGTGCACCTCAGTGTCTTGCAGCTGAAAAGCTCACGTGTTGACATGGCATCAGGTACGGAGGACTTGCACTTGACTGTGTGCATTCAGAGAGCTCATGCGCTATTGTTTTATACAGCAGTTTTTTCTGGTTTTCCTCAAATGTGCCTAATGTCACATTGTTTAATCTAGCCAATCCCCAAAAACACCCCTAAATCTTCATAGGACATTCTCTAAACTTAAGGTTCCTGCTCTAACAGGTCAATGTTAGTCTTCTTAACACAGTTGTATTAACCTTGTGGTAAAATTTGTTGTATGGACATTTGCAGCCTGGTGGAGGTTAGTAATAATAATCTGATTAATTTTCTTACATAGTAAGAAATCCATGTGACTGTTATGTGGCCTACTATTGATGCTAGACTCAATGTAGCAGGTGGAGGCATGGTTTAGCATGAGGGAGGTGATAGGTGGATGAGCTAGAAAGGTTGTGACTAATGTATATTATCAGTTGCCCCGTGTATATGTATGCAATATCTCTCTTTCACACTCTCTCCAAGAGCAGTGAGTGGAGTGTGTGTGTGTGTGTGTGTGTGTGTGTGTGTGTGTGTGTGTGTGTGTGTGTGTGTGTGTGTTCATTTATTTTGAGGCTTGGTGGGCAGTCTTTTTTATTGGACTACAATGTTTTTTATGAAAGCTTGATATTTCATAAAAAGTGGTAAGTGTATAATTCAACAATTTAGCAAAATTATGCCTGATGTCGCTTTTTCTAGCTGGTAATGGCATAACACCAATACTATTGGACACCTTCCTGACCAGTCCAACAACAAAGAATGGAATCAATGCATGCCAAACATTATTGCTGTCCAAAAAAAAAACAAAAAACAGATTTCTAGCCTCAAATGGAAAGACTGGTATTGTAGAAAAGTCGGCATATTATGTTTCACTAATAGACTGGTGGATTAATTATTTTTTAGTAGATTCCAGAGAACTGGAAGCCAGTTAATTTCTTGCCAATCATAAAGTGACCTTTCCAGGAAAGGTATACAGTCTCCAAGTGGGCAGCACATGGTTGGTTGGTTAATAGAGTAAACCTCCGGGCTACATTTTCTTCTAGTCAGATTAAAAACAAACAGAAAAAACATTATATTAGTAATTAGTAACTTAATTAAGTTAATTATGTTAAGGTGGTTTTCATAGCTGTCTAAGATTTTGTTAACATAAGGTTGAGATGTTCTTTAAATATGTAGAGAAAAATGCAACATATGAAACTGATCATAATAATAATTGATAAGACATCTGGGAGCCTTTACATTACTGAAAAATCGCAAATGACAAATCTTTTAGTTAACATACTAACAGATAATTTATAAGACATCTATGAGCTAAAACTCAAAGATAAATAGTCTCAAAGATAAATCTCTTTTACAGGCTCTGCAATAGTGTGCATTCGCATTGTTTTAAATTCTGTTTCATCTAATTCATAGATAAATAAACTGACAGGGTGACTATAAATTACCACTGAGATTTTCCACTGAAATCTGGGCCTGTAGAATGATGAGGTATGTTAGCATGATAAATCACACAAGTCTGCAATAACATGAAAAAAAACTTCTATATGATATGGCAATTATTGTTTCCTCCTCATAAAAGGTAGTTGGCTATGTTTTGTTTGACATCGCCAGCCAGGAACAGATGCCTTCAAGGCCTGTGAGGTTTGCTGGCAAAGAGAACTGCCTATTGTTTACTCGGTACTCTATCACATATTGATCCACATGTATAACTGAGACTGTTTTTCCCACTCAAATTAATGTAGCCCTCCAGCTTTTGCCTTTAGCTTTGCTTCTAAATATTTGGTTAAGGGAAGTAAGTCTCTGCATTTCCCGTGGCTATTGAGGAAAGAAAACTATAATAAGTACAATATAATAAGTATAATAAGTTTAGCTTGGGCTGCATTGGAATGATCTGTTTTTCAGCGTTGATACATTTTCTGCAGAAGGTCAGTTGTGGAAACTTTCAGCTCTATTTTTATGAGCATAGCACACAAGCAAAAACAAGGCATGTAATCAGTGCATTGTATATTTTTGGTATTTTCGTGACAATCACTGCAGGTGGTAAAATTGGCGAGTAAACAAAATATAATAACTCTCATATTAACCAGTAAATTATGCTTGTCCTGGCATGAATATAGTGCCCTTTATTTATTCATAACAGTTTAAATAAGTAAACATGTAATTTATTACATGAACAGTTTAAATAACACACCTGGAGTGACAGTTTAAATCGAAATGTAATTTCCTTGTCACCCCTTAAAGAACAATGGTTTATTTAGGTCAAGATTCATCATACTAATATGGTTGATCATGGAAAATTGATAATACACTATATGGCCAAAAGTATGTAGACACCTAACCATTACACCCATATGTGCTTGTTGAACATCCCATTCCAAAACCATGGGCATTGATATGGAATTGTTCCCCACCTTTGCTGTATTAATGGCCTCCACTGGTCTGGGAAGTCTTTTTCCCTTGAAACATGACTATAGGGATTTAGAGAGGTCAGGCACTGACATCGAATGAGAAGATGTGTCACATAGTCGGCATTCCACTTGATCCCTAAAGTGTTATAGTCAGGGCTCTGTGCAGGCTACTCGAGTTCATCCACAACAGCCTTGGCAAACCATGTCATTATAGACCTTGCAGTGTGCACAGGGGCACTGTCGTACTGGAACATGTTAAGGGACCTTAGTTCCAATGAAGGGCTAATTATACATTCTAGACAATTTTGGCTTCCAACTTTGTAGCAGCAGTTTGCAGAAGACCCACATATGAGTGTGATGGTCAGGTGCCCAAATGCTTTTGGCCATGTAGTGGTGTATTATATAGGTGTTGCTTTCTGGAAGATTGAAGAATCTCTCTCTTCAGCATCCTCTTGACTCCAAAAATGGATTTAATATTGGTTTAATATTAATAAGTGAAGGATTTAGGTTTTTATTTTATTTATTTATTTTTTTTTTAAGGCAGTACTCTAGGCAATACTCCACACAAGGTACAGGCAAGCGGTTAGGTGATCGGCAAACAGGCACGATCTAGACTGCGCAAATGGGTAAAAAATAAAAAAGCAGAGGTCAAAACAGTGAAAAAAAGCGGGAGAGGCACAATGCCAGAGTGAGACTTTGCAAGGACTGTTTATTTAGGTCTGGGTTATTTAAAGGAGTCTCTGTGATTGTGAGCAGGTGTGCATGATCAGAAGTTCAGTGACTGTGAGCAGGGATAGGTTTCAGTGGGAACTGGGGTCGACGGGGCATTGCAGATGTGGATGTGACAAAAATAAAAAAGTGCAGTGAAATATTTGCCTGAAACTTACTTTAGAAATTTAAAAGACAAATTTTACACAGTTATTCATTACAGTTATTCAGTTTTTCAAGTGTCCAGAGTTCAGTGTTTAGATACTGTATAGTTCTAACTGATTGATTTCTGTCCACATTTTCATCCATGTTTGCTCCATGCTATTAAATTTGTCAGGCTGCTTAGAAGCACGTCTTATGTTTCTCATCTCGGTGGCTCTCACTCAGACATGTATCTGAACAAACTTCTTTTATATCACATTACAATCTAATTTTTTTCTTTTTCAATTTCTGTGTACGGTCTTAATGATTAAGTGAATAACACAGAGAGAACCTGCTATTAGTATATTAGTATGATACTGTATAGAAAATAATGGCACACACACACACACACACATATACTGTATATATATATATATCAGTATCTGTCATTTCTGTGTATCTGTGTTCCCCAGATAATCACAAACTGAATCTTTTTTTTATGCCGTCTGTGCTCTCAGAGACGCTGGTAACATGCTGTTATTGAAGCTTGGGTAGATTGCTTTCAGAGTTGAGCAGATTGCATAGGCAGCATTTCTGAATGATGAAGGGGATAGTGTAGAAAATCAAGTGTAAAGTGCTGTAACTCAGCTGTTCTTTCTGTCTCGATAGAGGCGGCTCATGTTTATTTCCTTCGGAGTCATAACAAAAGGAATTCCTGCAGTGGATTTTAAAAAAAGTGAATGAAGATGAAAGTTTGAATGTTGGACATTTGGTTGGACTGAGTTGAACTGTATACAGTGACAGTGTGATCTTTTCCCATTGCAACTGGAATGGAAATTCTGCAAAGCTAATATTCATAAAGCTATATAACTGTACATATAGTTCATTGTTAGGAAGTACCAATTGTTTGTAAACAATGGTATACACTAAAATACTGCTTTATAAAGCTTAAATAACATCATGAAATTCATTCATTAGTTTACTTAGTCACAGCATGCAGTATCATTTTTATAATTTAATACATTGTAATTGTAATTATTGTCATTGCAATTGCGATTGTTACCACATCATCATCTTGTCATTTTTAAATACACAATTTTGTGTGACTCCTACCCCGATTAGTAGATGACAGCCTACGTAGTGTTTATTCCCATTGGTTTCTCTCTTAAAGTAATGCAATTTCCTGGAGCAATTCTGAAATGATCATATTGTCTGTACGGAACTGCTGTCATATTCTTTGTTGACACGATGCAGAATGTATGCTGGGCTCTGAGGGTGAGTGCTGAGTGATATTCACTCTTTCACAGTATGTTGTGGTCAAATTTTATAAGTCAAGAATAATCCGAGCTCTTCTTTTGACTCAGTATAGCACACACGACAGTTTCGTGGTCGACTCAGACCAAAAAAGAGCCATCTTAATTCTCAGCTACAAGCTTAAGCAATATGAAGAAGATACATATTAGAAATATGATATAGGATATTTTATAGCTGATTTGGGTCGCCACAGCAGATCATTGGTCTGCGTATATTTGATTCCGCACAGTTTTTATGCCAGATGCCCTTCCTGACACAACCCTCCCCAATTTTTATCTGGGCTTTCGACTGGCACTGAGAGCGCACTGTTGCATGCAATCCCAATGGCTGGGGTTGGTTCCCTGGCCAAGGATCGAACCTGGGCTGCTGTGGCAAGACTGCTGTGGCTTAACCATTAGTCTTCCAGGGACCCTAACTATATACTGCTTGTATGTTGCTTTAAATGCTACATGAAAAATGCTACTCTTGGTCATTTTTATTTAACATTATAGGATTTAATAGCTCACAACCACATTTACAGATTTGTTACAAATGAAAGGAAAAGCCAACATACCTTAATAAACTGTTGGGCCACCATAAGCCTCCAGAACAGCTTCACTGCACATTGGAATAGATTCTACAAGTGTCTGGAGGGTACTGGAGGGAAGAACACCATTCTTCCAAAAGATGTTACCTCAACTGCTGTTTTGATGATGCTGTTGGAGAGCACTGTCTAACACATTGCACCAAAATCTCCCATAGGTGTTCAATTGGGATGAGATCTGGTGACTGCAAAAAACCTCACATATCCAAAATTGAACACTTAGATGATGGTCGTGTTTTACCTGAATTTCTAAACCTATGATCACCCTGCTTGCAATTCAGTAGACTAGTTTCTTAGAATATTGGTCTAAAGACCGGAAGAGTTGAAGAAAGGCTGGAGAAGGCGTATGTAGAGTAGCAATCCTCAGAGTTTAAACCACACAGTTAGCCTTAACAAGGGGCTTCATCTCCAAATTAATCCAAATTAACCCAAGACAAGAGAAAATCATTGCAGAGTCTCCAGTGGTGAAAGGCAGTGGCTGAGGTGGCGTGCTCTTTCACACTGTCAAGATGTAATGAGCTGCAGTTAGTGTGCACTGTGTCGTATCTCATACTGTCTTACCGTATGTGCTGTGGTACACTTATACTCTTTGCACTAGTGTGTATGATGTATCTGTGTTGTGTTGCACTGTGATCCTGGAGGCTGGTGTGTATGGGAAGTCAATAAATACTAAGAGTGTGAACCTCCAGATTACTATAGCTTATTGCTTCAGCTCTCAGCATGGAGAGCAATATTGCTTTTTTTTTTTTTTTTTTTACTTCTATATGTGTGCAATTGCTAATGCTAGCTCATTGCACACTCAACCAGTCACAATATCACACAGAAATCCCATTTCAATCCCATAATGTTGTGCTATTTGCTCTTGGAGTGAAGTGCATTATCAATCTTTTTTTTTTTAAAGAATGGGCTTGCAGTAGACTAGAATCTGGACTCACAAAATATTCTGCCCAAAAGCTGTCCATTTTTTTTCTCATATCCCTTACTTCAGAGATCAGCTTTTGACAGCTGTAACACTGTCATGCATCACAAAACACAGATTTGGACAGATAGATGGATAGAGACAAAGAAAGAGTGAATGCTGTCACTTAGTACCACAAATATCATATATATTTCTTAACTGTAGTGTGCCTAGTATTATTTTATTTACATTTACATTTATGGCAGGTGCCCATATCCAGAGCATCGAACAGTGCTAGAGGATCGGCGGGAACGTGGTGCAGTGTGTGATGTGATAAGTGCTTTAAGGTATGGGGCTGCTCGTCCATTTTTGGCTTTGTAGTTGAGCATCAGTGTTTTAAGGGCAGCTACAGGAAACCAGTGGAGAGAGCATAGCAATGGTGTGGTGGGGGAGAACTTGGGAAGTCGTGCAGCTGCATTCTGACTCAGTTGCAGAGGTCAAATGGCAGACCTGCCAGGATCGAGTTGCAGTCTTCCAGTTTCGAAATGACAACGGACTAAACAAGCACCTGAGTGGCCTCTGTGAATAGAAATGGATGAATCCTCCGGATACTGTAAAGGAGAAACCAGGAAAAAGGTTCCCCAAGGTTTCCCTTTTCAATTGATTAAATGATTCAACACTATAAAAGTGCAATAATTAAAATTTAATGACAGTGTTTGTGTGATCCGTTCAGACTACTGCCACTGCCGGGCCCTTGAGCAAGGCCCTTAACCCTCAGTTGTATAAATGAGATAACTGTAAGTTGCTCTGGATAAGGGCATCTGCCAAATGCCACAAATGTAAATGTAGCGTATTAGCTCATGAAACACAGCATGCTTAAGAAAAGTGTGGTTTTTTAATTCCTTGTAGCCTCTGCTTTGAAATAAAGAGGAAGCCACTTTTTCAGTGAGTGAGTGTGGCCTTGATTAAGTTTAAATCTTTATTACACCTCATGTAATATAAGCTGCATTTTATCATGAATAGTATACTTTATTATGCAGTCTGTTGAATGTATTTTTCAATATACTAACGTATCAAATTAATAGCCTCATATCAATCAATATGCCATATTGTTACACCCTTAATATTTCAAACAAGCAGAGTTTGTTATTTTGTTCTGATGGCTTTCAGTCATGGTAATGACTCAGAAACACATTCCTGTGATTTATCGATTATAGCCAGTGGCTATAGTTATAGAGGCTGGTAACCTGAGCTTTGAGCCTTTCAGACAAGGTCTCGTTTGTGACTGACATTCAACGTGTCTTGTATTTTGCTGGTCTTCCTCATATTGACCCACTTAATGGCCTTTTGTTGTCTGAACTGAGTATATGGGTATCAGAGGGACCCGACACGTCTATGCTGGAATAAAGCTGTGATTATTTCAGATTACATTATGTGCAATGTGTGTGTGGTCCTTCTATTGTGTGAATGTGTCTACTGATACTTTTCTAATAAAGATATACGATATAGTAAATTCTTCTAGTGAACTGATCAAATTAGTTAACAATTGCCTTGACTGACAGGATAGATTTTACAATATTAAAAAAGTTTGAAATACATTTTAAAAAGTTAGTGATTAGAATGTACTCATATGCAGTCTAGTAGATGCTACTAACAGATATTCTAATGTTCTGCATTTTGGAATAGCTACCTGACAGTTGCCACTAATCTACATGGAGCAGCTCAGCCTTAACAGTCTGTATTCCCCTGAGTACTAACAATCTCATTAAACAAGAACTATATAAACACCCACCACTTTGACTTCAGTGCGAAGTGCTCATCTGTTGCTACTCTTGTCTTATCTAATGTGTTTGTGTTGTATATTTACTTATTCTTGATTGCTTGCTCTCATTCTCTTTATCTGTATTTGCATGTGTGTGTTTTTATTAAGCCTTTTTGCATTTGTGGCCTACTTCGATGTCTAGCGTAGTTATGTCAGCAATAAATATACAGAAACTTTCAGAAATGTCTTCATTTCTTCTCAGAAATGTTTTCATTAAATAATTCCTCTCCATTTATTGTTAATTAATTATGGTCAAAATCTTACATAGTGATAGGATTGTATCTCTCATATTCAGATAAACTCTGCACTAGATCTCCGCCAGTTTAAGTCAAACCTGTAATATTCCTTCTCTTGTATCTGTATGTTTTTATAATTACAGGTTCAGGGCTGAACGATGGAGAATGGCATGATGTTCGCTTTTTGGCCAAAGAGAACTTTGCCATGCTGACCATAGATGGAGATGAATCCTCAGCTGTGAGGACCAATGCAGTCATTCACATTACCACTGGAGGAATGTATCATTTTGGAGGTCAGCCTTGAAATTTGAAAACAATATCTTGACTTGAGCTAACAGCAGAATGGAAAATGGGTGTTTGCATTATTTTAGAAAAATTTAATTGAATGTGCTGGATGTATCTTGAGAAAAGGGTTTCACATCTTTAATAGCTTCCTGTTGGGAACTGGAGTCAATGCACGAAGGCCTGCCTTTTTACTTCGATTTTACTTAAAGACTTGTGAAATTTGCTCTGTAAAGGAGGAAAAATCTTTCCGAGCTCCCAAGTATGCATTGAGATGGTTTCATAAAGAAACCTTGTGCATCTGAAATTTAATTGTAATTTTAATGCACTTTTGTATCATATTTAGTCTCAAATAAAACTCTGATGGTCTACATAAGTAAGCCAGAAGGTTTGAGTCACAGTGTCTGAGATGATGCTTGTACAGATTTTTTGTTTCACAGCCTTGTTTTAGCTATAATAGCTAAAAAAAAAATCTGGGTATCTGAATAAAAGTCAGACAAATGATATATAAGCCAATGAATGGTCAGGGTTAATGTGAAGGGCAGGGTCTCAAATGGTCTCATATTATATGTAAACTTATGAATGGTTCATTTTTACAGTAATTGCAACTATTTAATTTTTATTCATTCCTATTAAAATGCTGTTGCTCATTATAATTCCTGATTGGTAGCTAGCCATACTGACCATCATTGCACTCCATAGAAGGACACAATGTATCTAATATAATCAGTGTGCTTAATAAATCTGATTCACCCCTGCAGTTCTCCCAAGACATTTACACACAAGAGCACAAAAAACAAGATCAAAATTGAAATGGTTCAACTGTACACAGTCATTATTTTATGAATCGTACATCCTTAGCTCAGGGCTGATGCATCTGTGCTGTCTAATATGTTTACAACTATTTTTTTTTCTTTCCTGAGAATAGATTTCTGACACTAGAAATGAAACTAAAGTCATTCCATTTGCCCTGCCATGGAATTTAGATATTAGAAATGCCATGTAGTTAAATTAGAGATAAATTAGATAAATGTAAGATTGCCTGTGCTGCAAGAAATGAACAGCAGTTTGACTGAATATCTGTACTAATTCATTTTGAATGCTGGTTATGGTACCTCGGAATGAGAAACTCAATATTCACCAGGTTGTGTACTTAGAAATTTAAACTGCCACATCAGTGGATGAGTATACCAAAAAAGTAATATGTTCAAGTTAATTCAATTACATATATAAATATTCTCTAATTGCACATAAATATGTTATTTATGTGGCCCACATAGATCCTTGGTGCATCCTTATTACTTACGGTTTAAGATCCTGGCCAATAGTTTGTCCCAGTGCTTTGCTAGTAAGGCTTAACAGCAGTCTAATTAAGCCTGTTGAGACTAAGAGACTAATTTGGAGACCCGGGCGAGAGCACAATGGATTTAATTGGGTATTAGCTTCAAATCCAGGTCCTTGTCCGAAGAGCCTCAGTGACAGCAAGGTCAAAGGCACAAATCACCAGGTTGGACTGGGGAAAGCCATTACTGCTATAGCTCGTGTGCAACTTCTCGTGTACTTCTGTCAGCGATCCATTGTATCCATTCCAACACCATTTTCATCAGCACAACATATTGGTTATTGCCTAATTCCTCTTTCTGGACTGATGGTCTGTTTGTTGGTATTGGCTGGTTAAGTGTTCAAATGGTGGAGCGGTCACTGTAAGGCCATTTGCACATGCTGGAATCAGCTTTATTGGACTTTTGAATCACTCAGCCTGGATTATGCCTCTCATATTGTCCAGTCTTACTGAGTATTCATCCCTATTGACATTTCATGGGTCAGGTGATGTACCATAGAATAAAAATAGCATATTTATTATAGAGCTGCTGTAGTGGAGTATCACAGTTTTCCATTTGGTTTGGATGTCATCTTTATCAATATGGAGTTAACTATCCAAACATAACATAAACAGGTGTTTGTAAAAGATAAAGCCCCATCTGTAGCTTCTGTATAATCTGACTTAACTTTCATCATTGTCAGTTTGACTTGGGGCAGATTGTGGTTATTCATAAATGTCTGCCATTTCTGTCCTGGATTTAGGTTTTGGCACTGTAAGTTACATGCTTTATGCATAAAGTTACATGCTTTATGTTTCACAAGGTCATATAAAACAATGGAAGGACAGAGATGTTTTAAATCTCTTGCTCACCATTTAAAGCTCTTGCAAACCAAGGACACAGTCAATAGTGAAAGTTAAAGTTTAATTATTCATTTTAACTACCTCGTAATTGTTTTATTTTGCATACTCTTTCTCTCTCAGAAGATGTGGCATCCCACGTTCAGTAGGCATGACACTTTATCACTTGCATTAAATACCTTTTAGTCATTGACATTCTGTGCTTGAAAACAGCAGAAAAAGATTTTTAAGTAGAATCACTTATTGATATAACCAAAGATCTACATAGAAATATGGTAAAAGCTTACAATTACATAGGCCAGCTGGATTCCAGCTGTCATAGGTTCCATAAAGTGTGAGTAGATTTCAATAATTTGATAATTCTACCTAGAACTGTGATCCTTCCAGAGAACCATATTTTTTCAGTGACTGCAATGTTGTTATTACTAAGAGCTCCACCAGAGAACCATTAAAATCTTCTGCATACTGTAATATTTCAGACAGCATTCCTAAGCTGCATTTATATCAACTGCATCATGTACCTTTAAGTAGGCGATGACATTTATCCGTCACATTATGGCTTCTTTGATAGGGAAAAATAAAAAGGATCTTCTTTTCAGTTGTCACAAATTGGAAATACATTTTCTTTATTCACTAGTAATCAATAGTTATAATTCTGGATTATGTACTGGTGAAGGACACCAAAACTCTACATTATTATTGGACTTAACCTGTGAATTTTCATTTAACAGGCTTTCAGTAATCCGTAACATGCTCTCAAACCTCTTTTTGGACCACAAATCCACAGTGCGACCCTACCTTTCTTGTATCCAATAACTTGTTTTTATACATTTTATAATACAAGATAGTGAAAATTGTAAAGATCCCAGTACAGATTTACACTGGGTGTGTGTTCAGTGTAGAACCTCAGTGAACACACTTCCAGCAACAAAACCTGAGGATGATATTTCTGAAACAAATGTCAAATATATAATAAATATATACTGTAGCATGACATATAACAAATTTATAAGAAATATTAAATATAACAAACATTTGAGGTGAAGGTTCAGTGTTCCTCTGCTGAGTCTAGCTTACAGCTACAGTACTCATCCAATAGAAAGAGGAAAGAAAATGGTCAATATTACAAGAGGTTTCCAACGTAGAAGGAGAAAAAAAAAACATGGTGAACATCTGCATTGGCTGTATTGATAAGGGTAGCAGTTTCATAATGTTGCATTCCCAAGAGAATGCCCCGAATCAATCTGCTGGTGATGAATTATACATAGAGGACACAGGTACTCATTAATCTAACTGCAGTTATTCTTCAGTTCCCTATAAATCACCCATGGCCCTCAGAATCACACCAAAACACAAACACACACTTGTCACTGCTGTCCTCCTGCTCAATAATATAATTAGATATGTGAAAGTGTTTGAAAAGTCAGCCAGTAATAGCATTGTTATCCAAATAAAGCTAACAGGAGCCTGTCTCCACTTTCCTGTCTTTATTGACCACCTGTATCCCCTTGGCTTTGTTTCAAAAAGACGCCCATTGTAGTAGCCATTCAGATACTGTACTGCTCTCCTTCCTTATCAGATGCTACTTTATTTCTACTATTTCTTGCTTTCCTCCTTTGGAGAGCTGTTTCCTATCATGTTGCTACAACTGGGGCATCCTTTCTTTTGTCGTATACTCCTCTATCTCTCCACTGCTTAGGCAGCCAGACACTCCGAAAAACACGTCAGACAGACAACAGATGGTCTAGATAACTTTTAGAATATCATGTTTTCCTCCCTCTGGTGTTTCCCATGAAAGTGTAGAGGTGAGGAAGGAGTTTTTTAATTATGTCTACACCAACCCCTTGCTGGGAATAGAAATAATGATGAAGCAGAAAATATTAAGAGAGAAAATGCTGTCAACAGCAATATCTAGGGCTAACAGGATAATATGCAAATGAGAAGAGGGTAAAAATTTAAATAAACATCTAGCCCAACATATTGTACAGTACTTGAGTCAATAGTCATGAATAGTCCTAGTCATGATAATCATGTTAATGTGCTGGGGTTTTTTTGTTTTGTTTTGTTTTGTTTTGTTTTTTTCAATTTTGACTCAATTTATCAATCTGGAATCCACTACAATCTTTTGAGTGCCAGCATTTAAAAAATATCACTCTGATATCATGGTATTATACAGCAGGTTATAAAAATAAGGCAGAAACAAACCAAAAGGACAAAAAGGTAGCATGTTGGTGCAGTGGTTAGCGTTGCTGCATCACAGCTCCAGGTTCTCAGGTTTGATCCTGTTTGGGTTACTGTCTGTAATGTAGTTTCACATGTTCCTTCCATGTCCTGTCTTCCAGGTTCTCCAATTTCCTTCCGCCTATCAAAAACAAGGCTAAACCACCCTGACCAGTCTAAAGCAGTTACTGAACAAATGAATGATAGGATGAAAAAAATGCTCATTTCTATGATTTCCAGTAAACCTGAAGTATTTTCACACTGTCATATTGTGCATTCAGTTTTCTGAATTTTTTCAGGACTTTTCAGGGCATTTCCTAGAGGAACCCTATAGTATGGTGTCAAGTATTAAAGCTAAAAATTATTTGAGTTATTTGAGTTACTTGAGTTTTAGCCAAATTCCAAGGGAATCCAGATGAAAAAGTGGGAATAAATGATTGTACCTCAGAGCAAGGGTTATCCACCACCTATGCTTTTTATTTTGAGAACAAATGTAGCATTCTTTACGGCTATATCCAGCCTTCACAAAGTGGCAGGGTTATTTAAAGAGTAGTATGACTGAAAACAGGGAAGTTCCTGTTGGAGCTTGACTGGAGCGTCTGAGGATCAGGGGAGCTAATTCTAGTTCATTGTGCAAAAAATCAAGTGCTATTTTAATAAATGCACATCTCTCAGAGTTTGTGAAATGAGTAGATTGTTACCTTTTTGAAAAGAGATGAAGTTTTTAATTACATTGAAAAGTAAATTGTAATGGTTCCGATTCTTGTCTGTTGCTGTTCTATGTACAGGTTATTTCCTGAGGACACTGGTGTCTCCATCGCAGCGCTCGTTTCAGGGCTGCATGCAACTCATCCAGGTGGACGATCAGCTGGTCGACATATCAGCAGTGGAGCGGGGCATGATAGGGGCTTTTGAGAATGTCAGTCTGGATATGTGTGCCATTATAGACAGGTAATAATCCTGAACACATGACTACCCACCGCACTATACCTTCCATGCTGTACTCTAAGAAAATAAAGGCTCCATCTAGCATCCTAAAAGGATGGTTTGTAAAACCCTACAACAAAGGGTTTCCTCTTTGAGAAAACCTGTTTAGAAAGCTAAAGCCGGCATCTAAAGAACCCTATTTACTAAGAGTAAAGGGGTGTATAACTGAAAAAAAAAAGGTTCAGAATCACTTCAATACTGAAACAAAGCCAAATCTCAGCCAGCAAAAGAGACAGAATCAGAGAAAAAAAACAACAACAACAAGAAACCAGGAAGTAGAGCACATGAAATCAAATCTAATATCTCACTAGTTGTTAAACATTGCGATTTACTTATAGAAGTCTAGCTACCAGGTGCTATCTGAAACAAATAACATTTGTTTCAGATAGCCCCTATCTCAAAATGAGGTTGATAGTTGGTTGTAAACAGGGATTAGAAACAATTTATTTTTTATTTTGGTTTGTTCTGAACAAAATCAATATTGTTACATTCCTGCTCCTTTGCCCCTGCTTTAGTTGAAAACTGGTTAGAGTAAAATAAAGAAATGGTTAATAAAGTTCTTTACGTATGATAGCAGACTTTGTTTATAGAAAGCCCAGGGTATAAGTAAAACCAACACTGCTTTTAACCAGAAAGATGTATTTATTTTTATCATGTACAGAGCATCCGTCTTCTTTGCGGTGTTATTTGTTGCTTGTAGAATCATAGGAAAAATAAATTTTACATGGGCTTTCCTGCTATTGCCTCATTCGAAAACCTGGCTAGAGTGACTATCTAATGTCAAATCTTCCTGTACCAAGGCATGCAGGATATAACGCATTCTGGACAGGAACCTAGGCCTATTGGGAAAATGTTTAGGTTTAGGCTATACTTTCTTGAAATCATACTGGAATAGAAAAGTAAGGTTATAAACCAGTTAAGCACTTCTGAAAATAACATTTTCGACATGGAATAATTTAGATTTTTTTTTCATGGGTTTTTTGTAAATGTTTGCCTAAGCCAAACCGAACTAACATTTTGTGCCAGATTTACAAAAGTGTTGGAAAGGCTGCTTTTCTTTGTACTCGCATGTGTATGTTGATCACCAACACAGCTCTTTTGCATGTACTGATGACCACAGAACTCCATAAAAGTTCAAGGGCACAGACAGCTGGGAGCATGAAATCAATGATGAGGGTAGTCAGACAGAATTCTAAGCTATTTTGACTTACTTCTATGTCAATAAATATATTTAATAATATCGATAATAATACGTGAGTGCTAAATCTTCACTCAGCTGAAGCTTTTGTTTATGAATTATGGCTATGCACAGGCAGAATGGCCCATCCATTTATACAGTGGCATTTCTTTTGTAATAATTGAATGAATAATTTTATTTGTTTTTATGTATGGTTTTGTGTTAGCTTGCTTTCCTTAAATGCTTTTTAACTAATGCCAATAATATAAAACATCTTGTTATCACAGAACTTTCTTAATGCTACTCTTAGTCCCCAATCTAGTGAATAAGCAGGAGGATGAAAAAAAATGCTCATTTCTATGATTTCCATTAAATCTGAAGTATTTTCACATTGTTATATTGTGCATTCAGTTTTACACTTTTCTGATTTTTTCAGGACTTTACAGGACACTTCCTAGAGGAACCCTATAGTATGGTGTCAAGTATTAAAACTAAAAATTATTATACTTGAGTTTGAGGTAATTGTGTTATTTGACTTTTAGCCAAATTCCAAGGGAAGCCAGATAAAAACAAAAGTGGGGATAAATGATTGTACCTCAGACCAAGGGTTATCCACCACCTATGCTTTTTTATTTTGAGAACAAATGTATCATTCTTTACAGCTATATCCAGCCTACACAAAGTGGCAGGGTTATTTAAAGAGTAGTATGACTGAAACCAGGCAAGTTCCTGTTGGAGCTTGACTGGAGGGTCTAAGGAACAGGGGAGCTAATTTTACTTCATTGTACAAAAAATCAAGTGCTATTTTAATAAGCTGCCAAATAATGAGGGAGGAAGCCATATTGTTAACTAAAGACATTTTGCATTGATTAATGTAATAATTACAACTAGGACAATTCATGCAGCAGTATATTGGTAATATAGACTTTTTTTATGTTTTTTTTTTTTCAATGCTTGCCATCTTCTTTCCATATCAAGTCAAAATGACTAAAATGCACATCTTTCAGAGTTTGTGAATTGAGCAGATTGTTACCTTTTTGAAAACAGATGAGGTTTTTAATTACCTTGAAATAATATATATATATATATATATATATATATATATATATATATATATATATATATATATATATATATATATATAAAATAATAAATTGTAATGGTTCCGATTCTTGTCTGTTGCTGTTCTGTGTGCAGGTTGAGACACTTCTTTAGTAATAATTGAATGATAAATTTTTTGTCTTTATGTATGGTTTTATGTTAGCTTGCTTTAAACTGTTCATTTTGACCCAAACGGAATATGAACAATCAGAGTGTAGGGACTTTGCCGGAATTCCTTCTCAGAACCACATCAGCAAGGTTTATTCAATCTAGGGAAAATGTCATTACACTTGATTGTTAATGCATTCAACAACAGTTCCTTCCTTGAGCCTTAGTCTGCGTTTATGTGCTACAGCCCTCTCATGGCCACACAACAATACTGAGGTAGCACACCATCTAGTGCTCTGATAATCACATGTAATTGATAAGAGAAATCTACACCTGGAACCAGCATGACTTGCAACAAGAAAAACGTGAGTAGTAAATCTATTAGAGACAATCAGGGCACAACAGTTTGCATCTACCCAGATAATACGCATACTGTATGTCTGGGCAATGTCGACACAATGTGCATAAATTTTGTGTGCACAAAATTTTAAATTTTAAAATTTAAAACCCTTACAGCTTGTTTGTTAATTGGGAAGACAGCACAATGTCATTTTGTATGTTAATGCATGTCCTTAGTATTCCACTTTTTAGACCTTTCAAGTTATTAATTATAGTCAGTGATGTATTTTCTGCTAAACAAGGCCCCAAAAAGGTTGGCTATGTCAAGATTAATCATAGGAGGAATGGTGCTAGAAGATTAAATAAATTATCACCAAGATAGGGTTTTGTCTTACAACACCGAGGGGTTTAAATCACACATTATAATTAAGGATAGTTCAAAGAGGCAGATCAGCATAAAAAGAGTCCTGTCTCTGTACCTGTCCTGTCATTGGTTTGTTGCCCAATTGTGTTCACCTGTTCTGTGTTATGCCTTTTGCTTTATTAAGTCTAAGCCTTTTGCTTTCTTGTTTCTCTGTTCATGCTGGTTTTCAACTATTGCATGTGTAGGTCAGAAATTATGAGTTATAAGCCTTCGTCAAACACAACATTAGCACACAGATTCCTATGATAATTTGCATATTGCTCATAGTAGGTTCTGAGTAAATCTCTTTTAAATGAAAAAATGTGAAATTGGAGCTGGGTTAACCAATTTGACTCGAACAGCAAACTGTGTTATTTGAATCAGTAATCCAAAAGGAGTTAACCATTTTTAAAAAACTGCATTTATGAACGCTACTGAATCACCATCACTCTGACACGTTCCTCTGAACCACAGGTATGATTCAGAGTGTGATTTTTTTACCTGATTAAATCTGGCATGATTTTGACTAACATGGGGAGAACAGTCCTCAGAAACAAATAAGAATGAACACAGCCTCAGACAAATCTGTCTTCACAGTGTGTAACTTTGTCTTTATTATATTGCGTCAGTGGCAAGGCCGCCCATGTGTGCTCTCAGTGACAGAAACGTTGTGGGTGTTGGATGAGTTCATGGTGTAAAGCTCCAGCAGCAGATGGTTGGGGCACTAACCCAATTAATCCTAACGTTCTTGACAGATAATGTCCCAGCAGAAAATATACCACAAGAGAAGGTGGCAGAACAAAAAAAGTCCCTGCAAACTTCCATATTCATAACTCTGCCCACAAAACATGAGACCAACAAGCAATTTTTTTTCACGCTGGGTTCAGCTGCGCTAATGACAGTTGCCACACAACTGACAAGAGCAGCCTCAGAAATCGTTTTTATGAAAACTGAGGCATGAGTTGTCACATTCCACCTCTGAACCCTTGGCTAATTTAAAGCACCTTTTCAGATGGGTAATTACATCAAGAAGAAAACACAGTGAAGCCTTTAATTATTTCATCACTGGTTCTTTAATTACAACTTCGATCTAGGGACAAAGATATAGGATCTCTGTAGTGTAAATATGCTCAATCTTTTCCAAACATTGTCAGTATGATCATTACGCATCCTTGATTGTGTGTATGATGTCTTAGGATATGCCTTTCACATTGATTCTCAACGTTTGGGAGGAGAATGACACCAAAAAATGGTAGAGAGAGTAGAGCACACTGATGTCAGTGCAAAACTTGGCTGATTTTCCTGTCACACTGTGCTACTTTTGACTTGCGGGTTTACCACAGGGGGTTGGACATTTTTCATACTGTAATTATATCAGTGTTTTGCAAGCCAAATAAGTAAGCTCGAGATTTTTTTTAATATGAAAAGTAATTGCATAGTGTCATGAAGCAGACAGACGCATGGTTTTTTTGTTGTTGTTTTTTTTAATTAAAACCAATGTTGCAGCATATTTCATGACCTCGATTTAGTATCTCATGACCACATTAAATCGTGTGCTCTATATAAAAAACATTTTTAGTGGCCTGTCCAGTCACTTAGTGAAACAGGTTTTGTGTCCTATGTCATGATGCAGACAGATGGACACAAGTCTAGGGTTTCTTGTTTTATAAAAACCATTATACAACAGTTAGTTCCGTTCCACTAATTTGATTGGACAAGGGTATTCCAAGTGTGCCGATAGTTTGTAAAATAGCACTGATACATTACACTGTTTGTATCACTCCACTTGTCTGTGTTTGCTACATACATTTCCAATTCTAGTAGTAGTTTTTTACATTGAAATGACACTTACTACAGGCTTGGCATGGCCTATCCAGCTGTGGCCTCTTTGAGAGCTATTTTCATTGATGGAGCAAAAGTAATGGCCATATTGAGTCTAAATGACAGTTACTCAATATTAACTGATTGTTTATAGAACAGTTGTATTACAGCAATATCACACTCCCAATCATGCTGTTGTACCTAATATCAGCACAGCTGTCATTACCTGCAGCCAAATCACAGCTGTGCTGAGTGCAAAAGCACACTTGTTCGTGTGATATTGCTTAAATGTAGTAGAAAACCAGAGGACTAGGCAATACTCAGAAACATGAGGTAGTCTAATGAAGCAGAGTAAAATCGGTAATGTGAAGCAGGCAATGTCCAAACCCAAGACAGGTCCCTAAATATTTGGACATTGACAGAGTTGTTGTTATTTAGCTGTCTTCCACAGTATATTGGAGTTGAAATTAAATAATGAATATGAGCTCAAAGTGCTACAAGACGTTTAGCTTTAACTTGAGAGTATGTACATCCAAATCAAATGGACAGTGTAGGAATTCCAACACTTTGTATATGTGCCCCCTCCCACCCCACCGTCCTTTTTTAAGGGACCAAAAGTAATTGGACAATTGGTTGCTCAGATGGGCCATGGCCAAGTGTCTGTTATTCCTTCATTATTTCACTTTACAAGTAAGCAGATAAAAGGCATTGTGCAGCTGTTAACTCTGAGTATGAAGTCCAAGTCCACCTCATTTTATGGCATGGGCATGTATGGCTGCCAGTGGAACTGCTTCCATTTTATTTCATGTGACTACTGACCAAAGTAGCAGGATGAATTCTGAAGTGTATAGGTATATATTATCTGCTCTGATTCAGCCAAATGCTTCAAAACTCATTGGATGGCGCTTCGCAGTGCAGACGGACAATGACCTGAATCATACATCAAAAGTAACTATAATAAATAATAAAAAATAATATATAATAATAAATAATAAAAGACTTTTTTTTAAAGATGTAGAATGTTCTGCAATGGCCAAGTCAATCAGCAGACTTGAATCCAATCGAACATTTCACTGTTCGGGGGATGGTGCAATTCCTACACTCTTCACCCAATTTGGATGTAACCAAACTCAAGTTAAAATGAAAGTCTGCACTTTATTCATTATTTCATTTCAACTCCAATATACTGTGGTGTTTAATATATAATGTTTGGTTGTGAGGTTGTGATTTTACGTCCTGGAAACTGGGCTGTTTTCACGGACAGTTGGTTGGACTGGTTGCGTCATGCAAGCCTGGGACCATACTTGGTTTCATGTGTATGTATATATATAAAAAAGTAATGATTCTGCAGTTAAGCAGATTAAATTCTGCACTAGTGGCCGCAGACCACATTGCAACAACTTGAATGTAATTTCTTTGGGTGTCCAATTTGAAGATAATTGGCCACTATTTTTGAGTTTAAAAACTACTTCAGATTTAAGAGTTGCAGTGATTCTGTTCAAAGTGTACAATGTTGCCATATGCAGAGTAAAGTCAGTAAGGGCATTGACAGCTATAATTTTTTTTTTGTCTTTTGTATTTTGTTAGGATAGTCCTGGTATATGATCACTGTACATGGACACATCACAGAAATACAAATTCTGTATCAGCTAGTGGAGCAAGCTACAGTGTTTCCTCTGGTAGTGAAAAGATTCGACTTGAGATATTGTCAGGGTAATACACACCAGTTAAAACAGATTAAGTTTGCAGATGTTTCACCAAAAAAGATGGACATTTCCTTGTATCCTTACTTGCATCTTACACTCAATCGGGGATGTAGTATTTCCTGTTAATGTTGGGTTTTGTTTCTGATTGGCCGGTAAGGGTGAAATATGTCCAACAAAGTTTTGGTTTTGGGAATACTAGATATGATGCACCTTAAGTGTCTGTGGTGCAGCAGAAATTCTACACCGCTCTAGTTTTGAACCTACTCTTTACTGGTATGGTTTAAGAATGACTTTACACTCTAACTTATGATCGAACTTACGTTTAGCAGCTGAGAGAGAGCAAGTGAGAGAGAAAGAGAGAGCGAGAGAGAGAGAAGAACGGCTGTTTTTTGCAGCTATAACATAAGTGACAACAGGAACTAACATTATAAACAACATTAAATCTATACTATACTAAATCATTAAACATTAAATCTTACTGTAAACTGTTAAAATGTGCTACATGTTCATTAATGAATTTAACATTGTAATTATTTGCAAATTGCTTTGGTATAAGCGGAATAACACACCCCACCACATTTCGGGGTGGTAAAGACATTCCACTTTGCATCATGCTGCATAACACCATGCCAGCATGCATTATTTTAATATAACTGCATGATCTGTCATGTGTTATTCCTTTACACATGACAGATCATGCAGTTATAACAGCTGCTCTGGCAGTAGTGCTAGCTGTAATTCAACTCATCTCATTCTAATATATTATCATTTCAATAGTAAAAAGCTCACTCACAGGGACGTGTATGGTGGACATTCCACATAACTTTAAAAAACATATTTTTCATAGACATACATTATGTAGAACAGTTGATATGGTGAAGCTTTCTATAAGAATATGCTTATTTTACATTTATTGAAGGAATCTGGTTTGTCAGCGGTTTTAACTGTAGGTTTTCTATAACTGCATGCCCCATTGTGTTCTATTCTTTACATATTTCATGTGTTGTTATAATATGCACAATGTGTGTGCAAGAGTGCCAAAGTGACATGATGTCTGTTAGGAATCTGGCTTTCTGCATATTGGTTATGACTGATGCTAATTTCGCCAGTACAACTTGCATAAAGGAAACTCTTGGATTAATGATTTGTGCCTAGAAGGAAGTTTATATAAATCCTGAAAATACACACACTCCAACAAAAAGTGTAGACCGGGCACGGATGTGTCTTTCAATTTACACTACCTTTTTATTCAGCCCAGGAACTAATGATGCTTTCCAATAAGCACTCATATCAAACACATCATAAGGCAGCTGGTCCCTCAAGGATGCACACTAATTTGCCCTTTTTTACCCCAAGGCGAAGCTGTGTGACTTTGAAGAGAAGGACAAAGCTGCAGTGGTATTTGATGTGAGACTGATTCTATGCTAATGATTCTGTTTTCCTGTTTTCCAGATGTTTGCCCAATCACTGTGAGCATGGAGGAAGGTGCACTCAGACCTGGGATACCTTCAGCTGCTCCTGTGATGGCATCGGGTATGCCGGAGCTACCTGTCACTCCTGTACGTACAAACAGTCCTGTAATTCCAGTAACTCCATTCAGTCACTCATATGAAATGTGTTTCCTAAACATGTAGTAGCTTTGAGTACATGCAAAGGAGAAAGTGTTACACTAGTCTTACCATGTTACGTTGATGACCAAGGTGCAATGTTTTTGAGGAAAACAGTACCTGTACCTTATATTTCATATAAGGTTGTGGGAAAAAAGACCTTTTGGAGTCAGCTATTATTACTGTTTTGGGGGATTATTTTTTGGACAGTAACAGGGAGCATAAATAAATGTTTTTCTGTATTTAGTACCACCATTTGTATTTATGTCTGAATGATATTTCTTTCATATTTCCTAGTTTTCTGCCATATTATTATACACTGCTATTATGAATTTCACCTCTCAGCACTTGGCATGCTCCTAGCACAACACACGCTAGTCTCTTTTCTTTTGTATACATTGATCTGTGCTTTTATTTTGAGTCTCATCTCCACCTGGCCTTTCCTGTCATCAGGGTGTGTTCCTGATTGTGTCCTTAGTTCATGCCTTAATTAACTTGTCTGTTTATAACATCCTGTGCCTTTGTCTCATTGCAAAGTCTTGCCATTGTTAATGTGCATCAGTGAGCGTTTTATTTTATTTTATTTTTTTTCTAATTCCTTGTTCTTTAGTTCTGTGTTCTTTCTGGTTTTGACCTCTGCTTAGTTATGTGAAATACAATTATAGATTACCATTGTGTCATGTTGTCTGCCTGCTCTTTGAGCCCTGCATGGAAAATGGATACTGATTCATGGATTCAAACTAATAAACTTTATGCCAACTTTACACACTTGCATCCTGCCTCCAATACCCACACATTACTGTTGCACAATATCTTGCACAATCTTACACAAATACCTCATTCAGGTTTATACAGTCTTATGTTAAATATGAAATCTAATGCAGCATCCATGAGAATGTACAAACTAAGAATTGCATTGTACAAGGAAGATTAGGTACATGACAACAAAATTCTAGAAACTCGAATCGTAAACAAAGGCCTTCTGCTCATCACTGAGATGGGGAGTTTGAAATACTGATTAAGAAAGGTTGTTCGCAAGTTAACGTTTTGTTTAAAATGAGCTCAAAAAGCTTGATTCATAGCCAAAAGCTTATGTTTGCTTAAAGCTGACATGGAGCAGACAAGGAAGTAGACAGGGATGCTTGAAATGAATTTATTCTTTTAGAGCTCACAGACATTTTTGATGGAATAGCCTTTATAATGCAGACTGGCGCAAACCTTGAAGCTTGTTTTTTTTATTATTATTATTATTCTATTGATTTCGAGACTACATGAAGGCCAGATTTTTTACAGCACCACCTACTCTACAGCTAAATCATTCAACATCTAACCTGAGCTGCTTTGTGATTGTTGACTTATGTGACTCTTGCTGTCTGAAAAGTCCACAAAGAGGAATCTTTACATAATGCATTAAGCAGCTCTGCCTTGAATAAACTCTTGATCATTTGAAAGAGATGAAGCAGTGCACTAAGATGGCCTTAACCAGAAATGCACTGCATATGCAAAGTTGAATTCTGCTTATTTTTTATTATATTTCCTATGAAGAGACATCTCATATGTTAGCTGTTTTGAAATGTCATGTTTCAGTGCTGCCAAACTTCATGATTTTGTTACTGAAGGTGAAACTATGGTGGCCCATAAGTGCAAAATGCATTAGGCATTATCAAAAAACCATAATCAAATGACCGAAAACGTCGGCATTCACATACCGATATTAAAAATGCAAAGTTCAAAGTTCAAACACCATGCAAAGTTCACAGCATTACTAAAATAACATCATGTTAATGTCTTTGACAAAAAAAAAAACAAAACACGTACGATAAAAGCGTAAAATAAAACCATCAATAAAATTGCATTAGGCTCATATTTAGGCTCATATCAAACATCCTACAGCTCTCCATTTTCTGCAGTATCTCAGACTGACTTGCGCCATAGCCAATCAGCAACAAGCATGTGATGTTCATTAGAAGCAACCCTTTCAGATTTGAGATTAAAATTGATGTTTCTGTATTTGCTGTCGCATTTTCACATTTGCTTTTGCTGTTGTGTTTTGGGTTTTTTTTGCTCCTATGTCTTTAATTTTGCTGTTGTTTTGGTTTGCTGTTTTGGTTTGTGTTTGCTGTTATGCTTTTAATTCCGCTGTTGTTTTGGTTTGCTGTTTTGGTTTGTGTTTGCTGTTATGCTTTTAATTCCGCTGTTGTTTTGGTTGGCTGTTTTGTTTTTTGTTTGCTGTTATGCTTTTAATTCCGCTGTTGTTTTGGTTGACTGTTTTGTTTTTTGTTTGCTGTTATGCTTTTAATTCCGCTGTTGTTTTGGTTGGCGGTTTTGTTTTTTGTTTGCTGTTATGTTTTTATTTTGGCTGTTGTTTTGGTTTGCTCTTATGGGTTTAGTTTTGCAGTTGTGTTTTCTGATTTTCTGTTGCATGTTTGGTTCTTTAATGTGTTTTGCACTTCCTGACCACAATATGAAACACTACTGCTTATTCAGGTTTTAAACAGATTTTCAGAGAAAAAAACATATTTTCTCTTCCCTTTAGCAATCTATGAGCAGTCATGTGAGGCTTATAAGCACCTGGGGAAAACCTCTGATGTCTACTGGATCGATCCTGATGGCAGTGGACCTCTTGGGCCATTCAGAGTCATCTGCAACATGACAGGTAATTTATATAGTAGCATCCCAATGATTCACTATTAAGAACCAATTTTATTTCCTCAGTTATAAAACACCAAGGCCACTTTTTCAAATTAAATGTATTAATGTATAAAGATTACTGCAGCACATCTTAACCGCGTCAGTAACTGATTTTAGTCATTAGGAAATGACAGCAATTGATAGGAGCATACATGTGGTATAGTTTTAGGGAAATACTTGGTGTCAAAACATTTTTAATGAAGCAAATTATATGTGAATAGGATACTCTGACAGACATGAAAATTAATTTTTGGTAATGTTTTATTTGTGGACATCCATAGAGCCTTTAAAACACATATATAAGCATTGCATCTTTTTTTAAGTAATGCTGGAGAATTTATGGAAGACTTGTGTCAAAATCTGTGAGGTAATACTATATACGCCTTTTCTTTATATGAATGAGAGAAGAGAAAACTCTCTGTCATTAAGTGTAGACTGAAAAAAGATGCTTACCCTTTGAGCTGTTCTCTTTTCTCCTTCTTTCATGAGAAAAGTAATGTACATCATTGAAACATGTATGTTCTCTCACTGGTTTTGTCACGAGCGTTACATATAAATCCTTCATACATTATATTCGTACATATGTGTATGAGGTCCTAATGTACTGTATTTTCCAAAAATCTAGATGAAGATTATGATAGATTTGTCTCAGTGTCAGTTCATTACTGAATAAATCACTAAATAAATATTATAATATAGTTTATGTTTCATAATTGATAATTAGTAGTAGACTGTTGTACCCTGCTCTATATACATTCATTTGACTGCATCGCATATCCCTGTTCTTTTGATATTCATTTAATTCACTTCTTTAAATAAACAGATTTTTATTAAGCATTAAATGAAAATCTTGAATGACATAGAAACCTGCAGGCAGTCGCATTACATAAGTCACATTCTTTACCCTGGATGGCAGACTACAGAACACAACAAACTTGCCTGTTCATAAGCCAAACAATGGTGAGATTTGAAAGAAAAACACAGTCCCTTAACAGGCCAGGCATTTAGTCTCCAAGTCAACTTGTAACTGTACAAGAGCAGAGATCTTGGATTCTGTTTTTAAATGTCCTGGAGATCTAAACAAACATCATCCATTAAATTAAGTAATGCAGCCATATGGAATGTGTGAGATATCGGGACATGAAATGCTGGCAGTTTATGGAGCACATGGCATCTTCAAACAACATAACAAATCCCTGCAGTGAGCAGCAGAGATCCCGATTAAATCAAACCGACTTGCAAATTCAAACAGATACAAAGCTCAGGGAACCGATTCCAGAAAGAGACCAATAAAGTATGCAGGAGGATTTTTAGGTCAAAAATTAACAAAACATTATGACTAAGCACATCAATATCTATAATATATTTATGGATTGTAAATTGACCCTTATTCCCTTGTGACAAATAGACAAGGGAAATTACAGTGCATATCACCATCGTTTGGGGGTGAAGAGCAGATTCACAATACCTTGGTATATTTTTAAGTAAAAGTGTTAATTGAAATAATTTACATTTATTTTTAGTCTTTAAATACAAAATACAAGGAGTTCAAGTACTACAAGCACAATCAATACACAGAGTTAACTGGCAATACAAAAATACAATAGGCAATATCATGTAAATTATTTCAACATCTTATGAATGTTTTGTTTATTTTTTAATTAAAATAAATAAAAATTACAATTTCTAATAACAGAGGACAAGGTGTGGACGATGGTGGTGAACAGCCTGCCAGCTCAGACGACTGTATCAGGTTCAAGCAGGGAGAGACGCACAGTGCTGCATCTTAACTACAGTGCCACCATAGAGCAGATCAGCGCCATTACAGATACTGCAGAGCACTGCGAGCAGCACATTGCCTACACCTGCCGCTCATCACGTCTACTCAACACACCCGGTATGAAACTTGTGCATGCGTGAGTGGGTGTTTCACTGTGAGGTAAATGGTATACTGTGTTTGGCTTTTGTTTGCATGTGTGTGTGTGTGTGTGTGTGTGTGTGTGTGTGAAGCTCTGTGCAGTTGGGTGAAGAAGAGGTTTTAGCTTTCTTTACTTATGTTGCATGTCTGTGTCTCATCACTGCATACATATAAGAGTTTGTACAGGCCAGCTTGTATAAGGTTACGAATGGGGATATAGTGAGGGGTGGAGATAGGGTGAGAGGCAACGCTGATACTTAAATGTAGAACTTCATTACAGAAAAAGCAAATCAGAAAACACAATGCCAACACACGCAGTAAATGCATCGAGCAGAGACCTGTGAACAACCTGTACATGCCCATGTTAATGAGCATGGCCTTTCTTAACCCCGTAAACTTAATTTCTGACTACATATAATAACTTAAAACAGCTCCTGCCAAAAAAATAAATAAATAAATATATATATATATATTTTTTTTTTAACTTTTTTGTCCTGTTGCACACCTCTACCTTGAACAGATGAGACATGTCTCTGTTTTGAACTTGAAGCAGGTACAGTAAATGTACACTTCTCTGTCTATTCATTTTTAAATATTTTTTTATCATCTCAACTTTTTTTTTTCATCATCAACTTTAAAAAAAAAGTGTAAATAAAAAAAAAGTGAATGGTAGAAACTTCGCTTTCTGACTTCACTGGCTCTCTCTGTAGGTGGTCTCTGGTCTGATGAGCTTTTTTGAGCTAAATTATTTACATAAATGCGCGTGCATTTATTTCATGCATTGATAAGCTGTAATAGAAGATGTGCTGCAGAAGCCAAGCTGGTTCATGTTTAGAAAACTAGAGTCGCTGATCTACAGCCTAAATAAATTCCTGTTTATGATTATAAAACCTCTACATGGGCTTGCTCATTCTTTCCCTGCAGTGTCTCCATTCTAACAGTTTTATACATATACAAACACTCAGATCTAATAATGCACGCTGGTTCAGTCTGCAAGTCCAGCCTGTCCAGCTATTTAATCATTCAAAGCTGAGCAAACTGGATAATATTTTTTTGTAATCCTTCAGTCTCTGGGAATTCTACAGTTCCCTTCGACAATGGCTTGTTTTCCTATTGGTATAAACAAGTGGTTTCACAAATGCAAATTTGTCATCCATCCAAAAAAGAGACAGATGTTTGTAGACCTCCACAATCAGAACACAGACACAAGAAGATAATAATATAATTCAGAATACGATACCATACAACACAGTGCTGTAATATAAATAAATAAATAAATCTGGAGTAGGTGCCAGGAATCGAAGGCATGAGCACAGCTTAAAACATGGTTGCCTCTGCCAGGAGGTTAAGAATTGGCCTTTTTTTTTGTTTTCCACAACGATTTTAATTGTGCTATGACTATCTCAGTAGAGAATTGAGCCCTACTGACAACCTGTGGTCTGAAGAGTAAAGTCTACATGTGTAAATGTAAGAATATAGAGGAAGCTTGGCAGGAGTTGTGTGGCTGAGTTTCTAAGATCCCTGTTCAGAAGTTCGTCCTTTAATCTATGCATTAAAGGATGAGGCTCAGTGCTGTTATTCTCTCCAGAGGAGGCTTCGTCAAATATCTCATGTACTGATCATGTTGAAACCACTGTGATGAAGAAATGATTCAGCTACTTAAGGAAACATTCTGTCAGAATAACACTCCCATAAATGTAAGCTCAAAATTATGGTTGCGTTGTGGAGCAGAACTTTTGTGCTGTGTATAATTTTTCTCAGAAATGGAGGTTTTTAATCATTTGAAGTCCCTTGTTGATAAAGTATTTGCTTACTGTTTGTAGTAATAAGCCTTATCTGTATGGAGTGGCCATATTTTCTGTTCTGTTCTCTGTTCTGTACCTTCAGTCTATGAACTGTGATTATTATTGGCCAGTTAATCCGTTGTGAGATGTGTTATTTATAGAGCGTGTTATATTTATATTCTGTGACCAACTCTCTGAAGACTGTCTGCTATAAAGAGTTGAATTAGAACTCAGTAATATACTGCCTAATAAACTTGGCTAATACAAGGAGGAAAAAAAGCTCCAAAAATATGCTTTCCAAAATGGCTTCCAGGTTTTATCACATTACAGCATAGGCCTCAATTCTGCTGCCAAATGAAGCGTAAACTCAAATTACATCCGAAGTGCATTGAGTCCAGCAATCGGGATGTTAAACTGCCGTTCCCTTAATTTTATGATTCCTCAGTGTCTTAGAGGGGTGAGAGACCAGGGTCATATTAAATCCAGTCTGCAGCTGCTTCATCATCCAGGGTGTTTAAAAAAAAAACGTCACACTTTCTTTCACCTCTCCAGTTCAACAGGGATTCCATCAGCAGCATGCTTTACTTACATATTCAGCAGTTTAATTGTTGAATTAAATGTATTATAATTAATTATTGTTTATAATCAAGTAATGGTTAAATTTAGATAAAATTGACACCATTGTGTATTTTAATTTGGTCAGTCCCAGCTGGTGTCTTGAGGGACTTGACTCTCTTAAACTTTGATGTGTAATGTTTTGACATGAATGTATTTAGAAAATAGAAGATACTTAAATGGATTAAAGGAAAGGAAAAGGAAATGTGAGTGGGTTAGACAGATTATTACACTGGTGTCACCAGTGGCCACGTTGTGGTTGAAACAGTGGTCTTTCACTGGTTATCAGATATCATCAGTTTCCTTTTTTTCTTTGTAAAGAAAGTCCACAGAACTCTTTAGGCTACATAATTTTTGTGTGAAAGACCACTTGCCTTGTCTGAGTTTTACTATTACTGAAGATGTGTCCATTTCACCACAGTTTATCCATACATGTAACTTTATTGGTTTGATCCCAGTATATCCAATATGGTGTGCAAATTTCCTGAATGGATGCAGCAGGAATTGTTGCCACTTCACAGCTCCAGGGTCCCTGGTTCAACCCCGAACTTTGGTTTCTGTCTGTATGGTTTTTTACATGTTCCATCACATGTTGCATAGATTTCCTCCACGTTCTCCGTTTCTCCCACTGTTCAAAAATATGCCCCTAGGTATGTATGACTGTGTGAATGCATGTGTGCTTGATCTGGGGTAAATTTCTCCCACCTTACAATCAGTGCTCCCCAGGATAAACTACCCTGACGAGGATGTGAATGAGTGTGTGAATGTGTGTGCATGGTACTATGTGAAGAACTGGAGTTCCATCCAAGACATGTTCTTGCCTTATGACGTGTGATCCAAGGATAGGCTCTGAATCAACCAGGTCCCTGAAAAGTAGTTCCTGAAGATGAATGATGAATAATATTAACGTCACCTAATTACGTTAATACAAAGCGGATGGACACAGTTTATTAGTAACAGTAGATTCAAACTGAGCTTTGGATGTCACACGTCTGAATATGTGTGAGCAGTTGTCTGTAAATTATTGCCAAAAACAGAAACAGAGTCTTCACTGAATACTGAAAAATTTGTATGGAAACTGTTTTTTTTTTTAAAGAGGTGCTGACAAATAGAAAACCAATAAATTATTGGCTTTTCATAGGAGAGCATTAATTTATAACAGAACCCTTTATAACAGAAACTTTGTAATGGTTTGTTGTGTTTTACAAGAATACATCCCTTCTCTAAAATAAGGATACAGATTATTGTTTGTGAACTAATTCTGTGTTTACATGTTGGAATTTAGGGGAAAAAAACGCAAGAATGCATGAATGTACATTTTACCCTTTACGAAATCTATATGACTTTTACTACATGACAATTTAAAGTCGTTGTTCCTCTTTCGGCTGCGGATCATTGGTCCACGTATTTGATTTGGCACAGTTTTTATGCCGGATGCCCTTCCTCATGCAACCCTCCCTAATTTTATCCAGGCTTGGAACCGGCACTAAGAGCGCACTGTAGCATGGTTCCCTGGCTGGGAATCAACCTGGCCTGGAACGGTGAGAGCGCCGTGGCCTAACTACTAGTCCTCCAGGGACCCACATGACAATTTAAAGTATTATATTAAAGTAAACTAAAAAGATGAGACAAAGCATTAATTAAAAAAATCATGCATGTAAACAGCATTAGTTTAATAGTGTCTCAATTAACTATGATAATTAAGTCACAGTAAACAATATATTTTGTGTCTTTATTCCTCATTGAATAGAATAGAATCGATTTTTGTTGTCATTGTTTTGAACAATGAAAGACTGTTTAGCAGCTCAGAAGGTTTTGGCATTATAGACAAATACAAATAAAAAAAAAATAGACAAGAAGAGAGATATTCCAAAAGGTGATATATACAATGGTTAGTGCAAAATATTGTAGTGTACACTGGAGCAAATTAAACAAGAACAACAGTGCAGAGTACAGTATACATAGTGTTGTCGTATACTCTATGAATGTATATCAGGATATACAGTATGAATAATAATATATGAGAGGTGTTTACAGATTAGTGCAAATATGCAGTGTGGTGTGTGTGTGTGTGTGTGTACTATTGCACTTGTAGACCTGAGACATCAGTTTATTGTTCGAAAGGCTGAAAGATTAACTAATTAAGTTTAAAGTTTGAACACATCATTTTATTTGCAGCCTTTAAAATTGATTGTTGATGGTTGTCTTGTTCTGTCATCTCTGAGGTTAACCTTACAGCACTTCAGTATGGGTGAGAGTCTGTGCGTACAGGAAAAGTGAGGATGAATCATTCTGCATAAATGTGCCATCATCGCAATCAGAGCAATCAGAGCGTGACGGAGCAGCACAGTTCATAGATAAATGGCAGCCGCGTTAAAATGCAGGTTGTCTTTTTGAGTTCAGAAATGATTACCAGATCTCAAATGGCCCATAGCGGACACAGACAGATAAGCTCACAATCAGTAGCTTGTGCTGCATAAACTGTGTTTTTTGGCATTTGACTATGAATAGAAAGGAATCGTTGACCTATAACCATTACTGTGGTCCCTACATTTCATCTGACAAATAAAAAGGCGGATGGTATATTTTAAAGGTGCTAAATTGTCCAATTAGCTGTCCAATTACTTTAATTTGCTTCCATACAAAAGTCAACTATCATCCCATATACATGGCAAATACATTACATGTTAGAAGTGAAATGAATGATTCGGTAAAGAATAACTATACTACTGTTGTACTGCAGTACTACTGGTACTGTTGCATGCAGCAGCATACATGTGGCGTGTGCTATGATGTCGCACCTGAAAGACAGTCAAAACCATTTTTCTTTTAACAGAGATTGCGTGTTGATTATTCATTAAATAACAGCACAGTTGAATTGTTGAATCATAGTTGCATTGTTGATGCTGATTCATTTTCACAGCACGGATCTGAATATTTATGACTGTAAAATAAAATGACTGCTTACTATCAGCTCATACACAGGGACTTGAATGTTAGATGCTCCACATAATCTAAGACTAATAATAAACAGATTAATATGTGTTGTTGTTTAACAAAGAAAGGTCTATAATCTTTGATATGGTGAAGCTTTCTGTTTCTGTTTCTGGCTATGTTTATTTAACTTTTAGGAAACTTTTAGTGTTGTTTTCCGACGTGGTTTACAAGTTCATTCCTCTTATCACTTACATTATAGTAGCTACGAAAGCCATTTTTTTCCCCGCGCCTCTTTTTTTTATCTCTTGAAGTCAAAGTCAAAGATTAAAAAAGCAGCTTGTCATATTGCCAAAAAACCAGAAAACTTCTCTGTCATGCAGACTTGGGTTTCGCAGATATTGTGCAACATTAAACAGTAAAAAAATCTCAATGTGTTGTTCATCGATAAATTTAAAACTCTAATCATTGGCAAATCGCTGTATCGGAACACTGTATCTGATATTCAAACTCAAAAACTCTCCTCTTGTACCAATGTTAGCAATGTTAATGAGTTATTCATTCACTTTGGTACAAGAAATTCAAAGGTCATATATCTTAATATTTTCAGTCATTTTTGTATTAGCCATGATTGTCTAGGAAACACATCTCACACATGAGATTTTCACTCTGAAAATCATGTCGATATATTTTTAATAAACTGTTGTAGAGCCTGTACTACACACAGCTGGTTTTCCCAGACACCCCCACTAGTCTTTCATAAGCAGAACCCCAATATTCATTAATATTCAATAGCTTGTTAATAGCCTTGTTTGCACATCTTCGTTTAAATCGGTTGCTGTTTGAAATGTAAGCAGAAATATGCCGCTTCATTATTTAATTGGCGGCAGGGTGGCACAGCGAGTAGCATTGCCGTCTCACAGCTCCAGCGTCCCTGGCTCGATCCTGAGTTTGGATCAATGTCTGTGCAGAGTTTAGTATGTTCTCCCACATTGGTTTCTTCCAGGTTCTCTGGTTTCCTCCGACCTCCAGAACAACATGCCAGTAGGAGAATTGGCTACTCTAAAGACTTTCACTTGGTGTGATTGACTGTGTTAATGTGTGTGTGTGCATAGTGCCTTGTGATGGACTGGCATCCCATCCAGGGTGTATTCCCACCTCACTCGCAGTGTTCCTGGGGTAGACTCCGGATTCACCACAATCCTGACCAAGATATGCTGGTGTCTGAAGATGATTGAATGAATCTTCCTTTAATCAAGTTCATGCTTCAGTAGCTGACTTTCTTCACCCAGGCAATTCATTTCATTACACCTAAGTTTGCAGAAATGTCTCTAATTTGCTTCTTGGTTGGCCTTTTCTTGATATTCTGTCAGTGTCCTCCCTTGTAGCTGTCTCTTGGTCTGTCACCTCACTGTGACCCAAATGCAAAAATGGTGTCTGATTTAGACAAGTCTTGGGCATTTCCTATAAACATAATAACCAGTGGTGTGTATCTATTTCACTCTATACAGTCAGTCCATATATCACATTGCTAGGAGGGAACAGAGCGTAATTACAAGTGATGGGTGTAAAGTTAAGGCTTGGGTTCCTGTGCAGCCTGTGTCGAAGGCGATTCCTGTGTTTCATCTCAACTTCATGAGGATCCAAAGTTTTTATTAGAAGCCAGACAGCATTTTGCGCAACAACGTACCCAGCTTATAGACCTTTAATATGCTGCAGTTTGAAATCAGGAAGTAAGAGGTCTGACTAGTTTTTGGGTCTGTATAAGTGCTGTGAATTGAGAATCCTTCATAATATCCGTATACGATTGACAATACTGTTAACACTGCTAAGTGACATTAAAACCTTGTTGTGGTCTAAGCATTAAGTACAATTTCAATAATTCTGTCAGCTGCACAGTTTGCCAGAACCTATGAACTTGTAAGCAGCCTATATGGTAAAATAAGATCAGTTAAGTTGTTTTAATATCATATTTATCTTGTATGCAATATTTGTCCGAGTAGTGTGATATTTGGTGAAATAACGCAATGGTTTGTCTCGTAATAATGTAATTGTGATATTTTCATTTTATAATGTGATATTTTTCTGTAATAACATGATATTTTTTATTATTTACAAGAAATAATGTAATATTGATGGGATTTTTTTTTTTTTTTTATGTGTGTGGCAGCACAGAGCTTCCGTAAGAAACCACTCTTGGTATAGATTTTGCATTGTCTAAGTGATGCAACTCCATGTAGATTTTTTACAAAATTGGCCCTTTAGCTCTACATTTGAGAAATTGAACTGGCTGATCATCCTTCAGCATCAAGGACTCTCATTCACAGTATCTAATACTTTAAAAGCAATGGCCATAAAATGAATGACATCAATGTTAAAATTGACCCAACAATGTAAGAAAGAAGGTGATCTCCACATTTGGACCTTTAGGGCCCCTTTACTAGGTTGTCTATTAGACTGCTTGCTATAGTAGTCTTTAAAAATGTTCCTTAAAAATTCTAATATTCAGAAACTCATTCAGTTTGCCTTCTTGTAAGACCAATAAAGCAATATTTGCAATTTCCACTCTAGAAATTAGATTGTGCTCCCCAAAACAGACCCAGATATTACTCCCAAATTCATACAGTCAAGGTGTAACCTTTAGCAAAGTTTAGATAAATCTGCATTTGTTTTAGAGCACACTGATCTTTTACTGTGTCTTTCAAAGGCCTCTTTGAAAGGCAGAGAATGTACTGTAAATATTATGCCTGGTTGTGACTTCAGTTTCATTAGTGCGGATGCAACTAATATAATAGTGTAAAATACTGAAATAAATCATCAAGAGTAAATGCATGGCGAGACAATAGATTTTTTTATTTCCATATCCAAGAATAAATGTGATAGAGGTCATGTGCATATGTGTTGACCCAGTTTACTGCCTCGTGGGTGGATTGGAGGGGCATCCTCATCAGTGTGGACCAGCCATGTGTGATAACCCTGTCCTGCTCTGCAGCCGGATAACAGGGGTGCGGAATCTGGCCTTCAGAGGTGCTTAACAACGATGGATAGCACCATACCGTGCTATGACTCTGTCATTTGAGGCCCAGTGGGTGGGCTCACTGACACACTGAATTAATGAGATGTGTATTCCCATGTTTATTTGAGTGCAGATTTGTGTCTCTCACAAAAGTAATGATCAGGCAGAAAAAACAAACACAACTGATATCCAGACAGAAATATGTGCATTCTGTGTAAGCTATTGCATCATTACCTCTGTTAATGTGTTCAATTGTTTGGAGTTAGCACATTTGGTTTTGCAGACAGAAGGGGATTTAGCCTGCAGTGGAGATGTGACTCCTAAAATCTGAAGATGATGGAAAGCTTTTCACTATTGAGCCTTTTAAAAAATAATAATCTGTGGGGTCCAAGCACCTTTCCAAATAGCACCGAGCGGCCAGTTCTTACCACATAGCTGAATGCTAACACTGCGAAATGCCAGCTAAAGTCTTATTGGCTGATGCTGATGATGTTTTTCAAGTAATCAGGTCATCATTAAAAATGTGTTTAAGATGCATCTGCATACCAAATTTCAGCTCGATTGGACTTACGGTTCCTCAGAAATAGCTATTTGAACTTAACCCTGCCCCCTATAAATGACCATGCCCCAAACATTGCACATGCCCTCAGAATCTTATCCTGAATATGCATTTCAATTTTCATGCAAACTCATGCAATCAATCATGAGTCATAGTTGGTGAGTACATTATGCTCTGCCCCACAAGAAATGATTTGAATTTGGCAGCCACTTTTTTTTTTCCAAATCTTTTTAATTATTGAAGATTAGACTGTACTGCATATTTTGACATCACTTTTATGAGGGAGTGGAAAGGAGTACTGGCAGAGAAGAAGAAGAAGAAGAAGAAGAAGAATGAAAACAAGAGGGTTCCCTGAACATTGTACTTGGAACTCTTTTTTGGTCTCTGCTTACATAGTCCTAAAAGTAACTTTGAATAAAATCACCAGATCAATCCAGAATAGACAGAGCAAGAGTTTTTAATGATCACTGCCTCTTACATCTCTGACATCTGCTACATTAGGGTAGAAAAAAACAAGCAGCCACCCACTGGTATATTATGAATGTCTGCATAGCTATATTATATCTATATATGGCCAGGTACCTAAAACAGACTTATATTTTCCCCTTTACTCACATCAGAATTTTTTACAATTTTATTTTATAAATGTTTTTAAATATGCAAATAAAGCAAATCATGTGAACTTAAATGTCAATTTGTTTGCATATTGCAAAAATCCATTGTTCAATAACTGGATTTAAATTAGATTTTGTTTTTTTGCCTAATTGTGAGAACACACGCAATAGCCACACTTTTACATAACAGTTCATAAATTGTATATTCCATTGACATTTTCATAAATACCATTTACATGTACAGTACTCAGGTTTTAAGAAAAGTGTGTCAAAGTTCAGCATTAAGACATGTGAACCAGTTTGTAACATGATGATGGATGTATCTCCTTCAAAGGCTTCTCCTTCAAGAAAACTGGCCACTAAACACAATGCTATAAACCAACATAATCCCAGGAAGCATTGTCTAAAGAAATGGCTATACATGGCGTGTTCAAAATTATGCTTTAGAAAATAAGCTTTCCTACCATATATACCTGGGAAATGAAATATACAACAAAAAGTTTTTAGTAAAGTTAATGGGGTTGGGCTTAAAATATAAAATGTATGTATGCCAGTAATTGTCTTTTACAAATTTATGGAAGCATGAATTATCGAATTTCCAGAGTTTCCAGAAATCTGAAAATGAACAATGAACATTTTTCCTGTGGTGTCCACCTGTGGTGTAAGTATTTCCATGTAAAAATTACTTGAGTCTAGATAATCTTTATAAAAGTTTAGAAAAATCTATTAATTTTTTTAAGGCCTATCTATATACATTATAAATAAACAACTAACTTACCATGATGCCTCTCCTCCATGTGACAGAACGAATGCTACTGACTCATTATGGCTTTTTAACAAAAACTGCCGACTCCATGGTGTTTAATTTCTGTGGTTTTATTTCAGTGCTATTCATTGTGTCATTTATAAATAATAAAAGCCCAGAGAGGGTTATAATTAAGTCCTGACATTTAGATGGACTTGAAATGAGATGTGAGTTGAAATCTGTTGAAAGCTTTCATGCTGCTCACAGTGATGAGACAATGTCCAGGAGGATGGTGGTGTTAATTGTGCTGGGTGACCGCACTGCAGTTTGTCTTATGTGCTCCAGATGGTTGAGGACTAAACAAGCTGCTGCAATATCAACATGATCAGTTCTGTGTGTACTGGCACTGGTGCATTAGTGATGTGACCATACTCTGAATTAGGAGCATTCCCAGAAATGGCTTCCCTCACCCCCCTGCTAGTCTTTTCATTGTGACTGTCCTTTGAAGTAAACTGGCATTTAATCTGCATAATCTCATTGCTTTGTGATTTAGTGAGTAGTGAGTAGTGATTACCAGCACTTAATCCAGTCCTCATTGCTAGTTATGGCATGCTCTGTTCCTCCAACTACTGTCTCACACTTATTTCTGGTCAGTCTAAAGTGTAGCACTTGTATTTATGTTGACTCGTTTAACATTCCTGTGCATGGATTGAATTCTCACTCAAATCCTCAAATTGCATTGGATAAAAGCATAAGCCAAATATATGATTCGAATGTTTCAAATGCATTCAAATGCAAATGAAAATGTTTCAAATGCATTCAAATGCAAACTGAATGTTTATTTGAGTGCACACTGACCACTGGTTAATAGTGATTTTTTTTTTTCACAGGCTTGGAAGTAGATGCCTTGTGCATGACTGTACAATAGTGCACAGTCCACACAATATTAGGTAACTTTCTTAAACCTAAATATTAAAATAGATATTAACAAATCAATTAAGGTGCAAATATACTTCACTGTGACCACGTGTAATTGGACGTACGCAGCTGCTACGTGAGCGGCATTGTTCACATACTCGCTTGC
>CM040996.1:12263048-12274943 GCA_022985145.1 Pangasius djambal
CACAGGCTTGGAAGTAGATGCCTTGTGCATGACTGTACAATAGTGCACAGTCCACACAATATTAGGTAACTTTCTTAAACCTAAATATTAAAATAGATATTAACAAATCAATTAAGGTGCAAATATACTTCACTGTGACCACGTGTAATTGGACGTACGCAGCTGCTACGTGAGCGGCATTGTTCACATACTCGCTTGCGTATCTTGTGGATTAAAAGCAGCGTCTACTAGATGGCATGTCAGTGCCAAAACATCTCAGACCATCTGGCTTCCAGTCAAACTGTAATGTGTAGTGATTTAATGCACAGCAACATTAACTACACCGATGAATTATGTTTCTCTTTAAAACTTTCTGCCATTGGTGTGATTGCTTTTCAAATCAAACACCTTCACCGTGCGTTCGAAAATATTTACTAATCTAGGAAATTGTCTGAAGAAGACTGGTAGTCAAAACAGACCTTTCAGTAGGTTTAGAGGTATTTAAAATTCAAACACTAACTGTAGTAGGAAAACCGTTCTCTAGAAAAGTACATATGTATGACACAGTGTCAGTTTGTTTATTCATCTGGGGACACGGTCTCACGTGGTGCTATACTGCCTCCACTATTTACGTTGGTATTGCACCACACGGACGCATCACTTTAATTTCTGAGGACTTGCATAAGTGACGCACCAAATAACTGCAGGATACGCGTGGCAGCCATATTGCGTATGCGTAGTTAACAACAAGTATAAATCAGTCTTTACATTGTATGTGCAGTTTGTCAAAGTCAGGTGACATAGTTGAAAGCTCAATAGTATTCCACTCATGGCACACATACATCGGGAACCAAGAATGCGACTTACAAAAGTATCTATCAATAAATACATCCTGATACTGGTTCACTAGGTCATGGACTAAGAATACTGTCAGTTTAGAAAGCTCTGTTGGGGAGGTAATGTAGTAAGAAAAACACCCAGACAGCACAAATATTTTTTTTTAATAAAGTGCTAAATTAAGTACTTCATGAAGAGGTATGTCTGTAGTTACTGTTTGAAGGCTGCCAGTGACTCAGCTGTCCGGACAGCTAGGGGAAGTTTATTCCATCACCTTGATGCCTGAACAGAGAAGGGTCTTGATGCATGCCTTCCTTGTACCCTGAGAGATAGTGGGACCAGTCGAGTAATGCTAGAGGATCAGAGGGAGTGTGGTGCAGTGCGGGGTGTGCTACTGTAAGGGCAGCTATAGGAAGGCAGTGGAGGGAGCGTAGCAGTGGAGAGGTGTGGAAGATCTTAGGAAGGTTGACAGCAAGTCATGCAGCTGCATTCAGTTGTGTTTGTATTCTGTAGCATTACAGTTTCACTTCGGTGAATCTAAGAGGCCCAAACATTTTCTAGCATGACAAGGTGCCTGTGCACAAAGAGAGGTCCTTGAAAACATGGTTTGCCATGGTTGGAGTGGAAGAACTCGAGTGGTCTGCACAGAGCCCTGACCTCAACCCCATTGGACACCTTTGGGATGGATTAGAATGCAGGCTGAATGGGCAAATCTCCACAGCCACGCTCCAAAATCTAGTGGAAAGCGTCCCAGAAGAATGGAGCTTATTATAATAGCAAAGGGGGGACTAAATCTGGAGTGGGATGCTCATAAAACACATATGGTTGTGATGGTCAGGTGTCCACAAACCTTTGGCCGTAGAGTGTATGTGGCAGTTAGATTATTTCTTAAATTTGGACTTTAACCAGTGCCACAGTGCAGGCTGCTGCAGTAGTTCTTATTCTTCTTCTTGTTTGTGCCGAAAAAAAGGGGGTCACTTCTATACTTCAGCACTTTCTTATTGTTGCTCTTTTCTGCACCTTCCTATTGTTGCTCCTATTGCACTTCTGTTGCATTCCCTTCTGTTGCAGCTTCAAATTCTGCCTTTCTGGTGTGCTTAATAGACATTAACACAAAAAAGTTTGTAGGTAATACCACCAGTCTTTTTCTTTGTTCATGATATGTGTGTTGATAGCAGTTAGCTGCTGTGTGGTGTTCCTGAATGCGTGCATTCCTCTCCTATCTGTCTTTCCAGCCTGAAGCCAAATAGAATGCAGTAGAGATTGTTGTTTGCTGTTTATGACCATTTCATCAGCATTGCACAGTAATTCTGTTTTTTCCCCAATCAGAAAGTATAGAACAACAAGACTGTGTGTTTGTGGCACTAGAAATATATAGCATATCACACGGCCAGCATCATTTTTTGATTCTGCACCTCTGGGACTCTGCATCTCTGAAGTTCTATTTGAGATACTTCTAGTCTATGAATCCAATATCAGACTGTCTATTACTCTTTGTATTCTTTTGACACACAAACAGTGTTTAATTTGATCTATAATGATACAGTTTCAAGTAAGTGCATCAGCTATCATCATTTTTAAAATGAATATCTCTTAAGATATCAAAAGTAATTTGAGAGAGATGTGTTCCAGGGAAAATGGTTTTCATCTCAAGTACAAAACCATTTTTATCAGACATAGTGCTCTGTTGAAAATAGACCTTCATCCATTGTTTTCTCAGGCTTAAACAACAATGTACTTGTATAAGCTCTGGAAATCTTCCTTTTTTTCTGGTTTCTAAAATACAAGAAGGTAGATCACCCATGTTTATGTTTTTATCTTATCAGTAGCTACATTTACTGATATTGCAATCAGAATAAAAAAAACTGATAAAACCTCTATTTACTGTGCTGTTATTCTTGTTCTATTGTTACCAACAGCTATGCCTTTACTGTCGATAACATTAGAAGACGAGTAAAGGCATCTTATGCACATAATGTGTGCATTATTTTCAACAACCAGAGTGTTTTTGTTCCACGATGTCTTGCAAATATGAAATGCTGAGCAACTATATTGCAGTAAGAAACCTGTCCATTTTACATACTTCAGTGTGCATAACTTTGGATAAGGTTACATAAATGAAGAATGTACTTCATTGTAGTGTGCAGTGTACATATAAACAGTTAATTAGGAATTCATTCAGACTGGCAAAAATCTTTGCATGTAAACGTAGCTAGTGCGAATGTTTAGCTAATTAGGGAATTGAGACTAAGAATTAGTGGAAAATGAGAAATAAACAAAATATAATCACTAACTCATCAGTGAACTGTAGATGACATCCGAATTTCCGTCACTAGTGAACATCAGGGTGCTTATTAAATGCCTTTAAATCTTACAAGGAAAAGTTAAGACAAGATTAGAGTATGAGAATTTTATCATTCACTATCACAGAAGATATTGAAAATCCGAACATGTCGAAGTAATGAATAACAGGTGTTATTCAGCAAGTTGTCGGAGCACCTCAAGGTGATGAATCTTTTTATTAGATCTCTGATCTGGCACTCAATAACCTTTTAGTTTAAATCCAACTCGTTTTAGTTGAAAAAGCTCTTTTCTGTTGGAACTGTAAATATCTCAGTGAAGCCATGGAGGCGTTTGCATCTTGCATTCTCAGCTAATAGAAAAACTGTCTTGTCTATCCCTATTAACGTCTCTGACAGGAATGCCATCTGTGTATGTAGAGGATCAAACAGCAGGGCAAGTGTGAAATTATTGCGTATTCAAGCCCACGTCTACTTATGAAGCCGTGGAATGACTCTGACAAACAAACTCCCACCGAGCAGTTCTTTTAATTTAACTGTCTGAAGCTTTAAACCAGTATGAATCCAAATTTATTACTGTCTCACCTATTCTCAGATCTCCCAGTTCATATGCTATACATCCTTTTTTTAATGGTAGTGCTTTACTATAAGATCTGAAAATAAGCAGTAATGAATACTTAACTAATGCTTTCATAATGAGGAATTAATACATATACTAATGCTTAGTACATCAGGAAATGAGGTGTATACATCAACACCTAGCTGAGTCATGTATGAATAGTCATTAGTAATGATGTATTAACATCGTGTTTATTCATTATGGTAATGAATATCATGCAATATTAATAGAGACCATTTACATTTATGAGGTGTCTTTGTGGAAACAACTCAAATTATAGGCTACAGGCAATTTTTCTTCCAGCACCTCTAATTCTAAACTAAACTCTAACACAGGAAATACAAATAAAATGTATATGATGTTTAAAAAAAAAGTTTATATACAGTTCTGAAATCACACCTATGCACAACTTTAAGTACTTTTATTAGCATATTCCACAGTCCTTACCATGGTATATAGTAATACATGTTATAGCATCATACCAATAAAGCGGTTTTGTATTTGATTGTATCAAATCAAGTTGTTAGTAGTGTTGGCTTCAAATTGCAAATTGTGGCCTAAAGTTTGGGTTTGTCTGCAATACTTTAGTGCAATTACAAAATGCAGCAGAGCTTCAAAGACATGCAATCTCCTTTCACATACAGAGATGAAAAGCACTTTACTTACTCTGTTTTTAACCGGTTCATGCATAAATTCTTTAAAAACATGTCGAGATTCTTTAGGTATGTTTGTAATGCTTAATATTGCATGTCATATGAATTTTGACATATATACATGTATATATTTAAAGCATTCTGGTCAAAATATTTAATGAATTTATTAATTAAATCAAAATTATAGGAAATATAATTTTTGAACAAAATATATCACCATTTTTTGACATTATTTTAATAATAATAATAATAATAATAATAATAATAATGATAATAATAATAATAATAATAATAATAATAATAATAATAATGCCATTTAGAACTGTTGCATGATGCAGCTGATTTCAAAAGTTAAAAATCTATCTGTAATTAAAAAAAAAATCTAGTTTAAAAAAAGCATTTATTGGAATCATCCCACACATTTGGGATTTTGTGTAGAAGGCTTATAAAGATAGAGATATGCTGCACTGAGAATTGCAAGAAAGGGTTGAGTATCTGTACTTTACTTGTAATTGCCTTTTGGCTAAAAACTTTTGCGTTTCTCGTAAAAGTTTCAGAAAAATATCTACTTTCTACACGCTACACTATTTTCAAATCACTTTTATCTCATTGTTTTTGTCCGGTGCCTATATTTGACTTATGGATTTGGATAGGCCTGTGATAACCTTGTCTGTCTGTATCCCCTGCTATTCATGACCATGATTCCCGGACTCCACATAATCAAGAGCGCATCGATTTTGTGCGCTTGCATCCTGCCTCCCACAACCATATGTTACAAATTGCAGCAGGCTTAAAAAAGAACATAAAAACAGACACAGCAGATGCAGGCATTCACTTTACATAATCAAAAAGCTACCAGATAAAAAACTGATTTAAAAAAAAAAATTGATTTAAAAACTGTGACAGTGAGAGCAGATCTAAAAACCTCACGGTCACCCTCACCATTGTGTTTTTTAAGCCAGGACAATGGAACAAAAGTAGCAGACCTGAAGGTTTCAGACATTTCAGCAGAATAAAGTCTGATAATGTCAGTGATATAGGTTCAATGGAGGGTTTTTAAAACAAATAAAAGTATGTTAAATTGGATTCTGTAGTGGACAATGAGTCCATGTAAGAAGTGTATCAGACGCATTTGTACTGACTGGATCTGTGCTTATTAACACCTACTGTATTATACAAGGCATTAGAGTAGGCTAGACCAGGGGATCTCAAATATTTTGTTTAACTGTAATAAATTCCACGGACCCCCTCAGATTTATCTCATGAACATTATTTAAATGTGTTCAATAATATCATGTCTATTTTTTTCGAAGACATACTGTAGAGCTTTCTATTCCTGAGCTATCCACTCACAAAACACATTTGGTCCAAGTTGACATTATTTATAGACAAACTAATTAAAACTCTTTTTTTAATTATTGAGGTTTGGCTCAATCACATTCGGTTCAACCAAACCAAACAGGCTAATAATTATAAGAACTCAATACTAAATATAACTGTCATAATAATGGGCTGTTCCACCTCTATAACTAAATCCAAGTGTCACAGACCGCTGGCTTTGCTTCACAGGACTTTGGGGTTCCTCTGACCCCACTTAGAGAATGACTAGTCTAGATGAGATGAAATAATAGCATGTATCATTTTCATGAGAAGGAATAAATGGTTTGATTTTAGCAATAGCCCTAAGCTGAAAGGCACTGTTTTGTAACCTCCTATGTGCACCCCCTGTCTTTCTGACATATGTTTGAAGAGGAGCTAAAATGGTCTGAATGTTGCCCAAGCCTCAGTGCTGCAGGGGATTTGGCCCCATGTACTATGTATATGTATGTCATGTGGCTCTGTCTTTCTCATTTCGCTCGGGCACTACCCACACGGCCTCACTGCCCATGCCAGAGAAGGGTCATTTGTCATATCCATCTGTCTTCTGTAATGTGCGAAATGGGTGTCACGGCATTCTCCCTGCCAAACATCGGTCTGCTGACATGACAACAGCAAAATGGAAAAAAAAATCAGAGAAGGAGGACAAACACAAAGGCTGTGCTTCTTCCACTCACGCAGCATCTGTCCAACAGCTGCAAATTACAGTACATAGAACAGATGTCTGGCTATGCAAAATCCTCCTACAGCATTAACAGTTGACAACTATAGCCTTGGATTCTTCTTGTTTGTAGTCATTGATAGTCATGCAGACTGCATTCTGACTTTGTTCCTGTAAAGCCTAAAACATATGGTCTGTCAAGCTTCTTGCATTTTCATCTGTCGTCCTTCCCAAACTGGTTGCAAATTAGTGTGACTCATGCGGAGGTGCGAGTAATCCCTCATTAGCCTGTCAAAGCAGGAAGCAGGTGGGCAGCGGTATAGACTAGTACCTGTAAACTGGAGAATTTAAGATTTGTGTCCTAATTTGAGTCTGACACAAAGCAGCCAGTATTTGATGGAGGACACTGGTTTTCATGCTTGGAGGAACTTTTTCAATTTGGCTTTTAAGAAACTGGCATCTATTCATTGGGAACATTTCATTGCACACCCTGCAAAAATGACGAAGGAAACAATAATTATGTGAAGTGAAGATTGATCCCTCTAGGCCTTTTTCTAATGCTGCAGGATTCACTTTTCTATTGTGTCATCTCTGTTTTTGGCATGTTTTTTTTTTCACAGTTCTCAACCCTGGTCCTGGAGTACTGCCTGTCCTGCACATTTTAGTGTTTTTCCTTCTCCAAACATACCCAACTCAATTAAGCTAATTAAAAGACCTTCCTGAGTTGAAATGGGTGTGTTAGAGCAGTAGAAACACTAAAATGTGCAGGACAGGAGGTACTACAAGACCACAGCTGGGAACATGTGGTTTAGAGAGAGATAGAGATAGTGACGGTGCTGAATATAGGAGCTGGTGAGTCAGTGAACCGATATTCTGTTCACCTGTTCGCAATGCAACCATGCTACATTAAACTGAATAAACAATCAATCAGTTTGCTCCAAGCAGAACAGATTCTGCCTTCTGTTCTTGCCTTAATACTTAATTCAGTTGCTTTCACGTAGGCTTGATATAATAAGAATCACAGGTTTGGAAAGCTATTAGAACCAGTAGCTATGTTTGTATTAATAAAGACCCACACACACACTGTTTGTGTGTGTCAATATATACCCCATAATGATTTAATGGAGGTTGTTATTATTAAAATGCAAATGTTCCAAATGCAATGTTACACATTGCCTAAAGAGGTTTGGATAGCTGGTGTTTAGAGGTAGGACATTAATAATAAGCTAGTGAGCTACAAAAAGCTGTAATTCACTGCTCCAGATCAGTTGAGGTTGATTTTTGTCCCTAGCAAAATAACATTCTGCTAGGTTTCCTCAAACTAATGTAAAGCCATGGGTTGGTAAGATTTGGCTGGTATTGTTTTTCCCCCTTGTTTAATGACAAATCTAAAGCAACAGTTGCTAGTTTTGTGTAATGGCTCAATTTTTGCAGCATTATTAGACAACACAGAAGAGGTTAACAATACAGCTGCTCAGTGCACAGGCAGAAAACAGAGAGGGAGAGACAGAGAATAAAGTCATGCCAATAATTAAATTGACAGACAATGAAAGAAAGAATGAGGGGGGAGGGAGAGAGAGAGAGAGAGAGAGAGCAACTGAACTGATAAATGAGTGAGCAACTGAACTGATTCATGAAAGTTAGTGGGTCGCAGGTGGAGAGGTTCAATCATGTGTGTGTTCCTGAGTGTAGAGAGACACAGTGCTGGTCTCAGATTTGATCTCTTGTAATGCCAATTACTCCTCTGTTGCCAGCAACCCAGCTAACAATTTTTGGTTATTAGAAAGTGTTCTCAATGTTACCATTCTAGGACCTTAAAGTTTAAAGAATGTACAATCTTTTAATTTATTTTTTTTTTATATATAATATGTTTTAAACATTCCTATAACATTATCATGAACTTTTCCATAAAACTTTTGTCTAGTCTCAGCCTTACAGTTGATAACATTTGTACACTTTTCTGATCACAAGCTTCAGAATCTTTCTTCAGGTCGGCTTTCTGGTTGTATGCGTACTTCCATATGCATTTGTAACTTTTAAACACTGTTACACAAGTCTTTTGGATTATGAAAATGTCACTGGTTTGAAACTAGTCCGTAGCATGGTCCGTAGGGACATACAATACTCTCCAGCAAAAGCAAGTGGCTTGCAAATTTTTGTTTAACAGGGAACATTGTGTGAGAAATATTCTAACAACATTGTGAAGCAAACCATTATTACTATTTACTGCAGCAGATGTTTTTTAGAACATTTCCGGAATGTTTTTTAACATTATAGCTTTTTTTTAAACGCTTAACTTACTTATAGTTTAACTTATTTACTGTTCTACTAACAATTTCGGTTAGTGGGGCTGCTGTAAAACTGAGCCAAGATGACTGGACCAGTTCAAAAATTAAAAATCTCTTTAATCACCAGTTCCTCTGTAATGAAGGAGCAATAACATGATTTATAGGTTTTTCTGTATCATGTTAGGTTAGAGATAAAGGATTTTTCTGCAGTTCAGTTTGAGTATGTAAATATTTCTGGTTGCTAGCATTAGCAGCTGTGGTACTTATATTGGGGTGTAATAATTTAAAAACAATATTTCTGCCTTTTCATAACTAATAATGGCAACTCAGAGGTGTACGTGGCGTCTTGAATACATACACCAAGGTGAGAGGCCATGGCAGTCAGTTCAATTGCACAGATGATGAAACAGGGTTGGGTGCTTCCCAAGTTTGAAGTAGCTCCGGAGGTTAACTGGGTGCAAGTGGTGATGAATATGCAAAAGAGAAATCTGAGATATTCCTTCTGCTTTTCAGAGAGCAGAAATCCTTCCACAGTAAGACCCTTCAGTTTAATCAAGCCGATCAAAAGCTAAATTAAAGTTCCATACTGTCTCATATGATCACTGGGCCCCCTTAAAATCTGATAGGCTACTCCAGATGCCCCTCCCCCTGAAGATTGCATTTGATAGTTTTTTTCAATTGTGAATGCACCTTAAGTTGATACTTGCAATCCACCAAAAAAGAAGAGAAAAAGAGTAAGACTCACATGAAAATATATCCGCACATATATGCCATGTGACCGCTTTCTTTCATGACGAGACAGTACCATTACCAAAACAGGAATCATCTGCACATGTGAAGTTACCAATGGCCAAGAAGCTCTGGATCACAAAATTGATATGTGCCATCATTAAAAAGAGCTCTTCAGTAGCTTTCAAATGACACCAGCTTTGCAGCTCTGCTAACTGCCACGTATAAGAATGAGGCCACAGAATTCAGGCTTTTTACCTGAATTTCGAGCTCCATTTACAGCTAAAATTTCCATGGCCGACCTCAGTGCTCTCTCCAGGGCTTGCCCTCTTGCCTCACTCTCACTGTAAACAAATGCTTGTGGACTGTTACGTAGCAGTAGATACCACTAGTAGTGCTAGTTTTGAAGCTGTTATAATGTATATAGTCAAATTAAGTAAAAAAAAAATGTGGATACAATTTTTCCGTAGTGTGTACACTGCCAGCTGCCAGCTTCTGCGCATACTGGCATAGGTTATTGTTTCCCATTTTGGACACCGTATTGGTAACACCATGACGGCACTGTGATGGTGTAATAGACAGCTGTGAAAGCGTGCTCTCTCTGTATTTTAATTCCTGCATTACCATATTCTGGGACAATGACTTATCATTATTGATGCCCACTGGTTTCCCTCTGTGCCCCTTCTGGGCCACCCTCTAAAGCTGGTCACACATGCCACTTTCACAGATGTGCTTTGAGAAGCTAATTTCACTGAGAATACTATTCACCCTGTCACCCTGCCAACATTTGGCAGCTATTATTATGCATGCCAGTCAGATTCATACAGTTCACATGTGCAGTTCTGGTGTCTGTTAAGGATGTTAGGATTGATAACGACAGCCACAGCAATAATCCTACTATGCTTGCTGGAAATACCGGCGTTCTGAAGTGGACTATCTGCCTATGGCTGGACCAGAAAACGTCAAGGAATGCACTTCTCTCTGAGAGAATGGCAAATACTATAGATACTTTTCTAATGAAAAGGGTATATTTAAGAGTGGTGTCCCAAGAGAGTATGACTGTTTCCGTGAAGGAGTACAGTCATTGAAGCATCAGAGGCTGTATGGTTTACCTTACCTTTTATTTTAAGGTAACAGTCATCAAATTAGTGTAAGGTACATTTGATAATTCTCTATATTTTCCAAACCTTATGTCACTATTTAAACTATTTTAAATAAGTTTTGTTGAATAACTGTTATACATATTCATTAGCAAGTGTAATTTAACATAGATTTTTTTTTAAACCAACAATTACTGTAAACTTATAGCTAAAGAAATTAATTCCACAGTAACTTGTGGATTTCTATCAACATGAATGATTTTACTGATTAATTGAATGATTTGTCATTCAGTGTCAATTTACTACCATAAAACAAACTGTTTCTTTGAAAAAAGAAAAAAAAAAAGTGAAAACGTCACATTTTTTACAATTCTCTGTAAATTTACATACGAAATAGGTTTCTTGAATTGACTGCTCAGGCAAATATGAAAGTGATTATGTGATTTAGGTCTAGGCCTTGATGAAGCGACTAATGAATGAAGTGAATGATGTTTGGAGATGTTGTTGTGGATATAAACATCATACTTCTGTATTGCTGTCTCATTTTTGAATGCCAGAAGATCAATGATGCATCAAAGGTTTTATTTAAGTTCTCCTAAGAGACGAGAACTCGGGGCTATGTACTGGATTTAGAATTATATGTCTGCCTGCTTTCATGTAAGTACATCGTATAGAACTAGAATACATAAGTGTCTACAGTATTGTACAAACTCTTACTGAGCTTGTAAAATAAATATGATTCATTTGAGAGTTATGCTCCAAGGGACATATTTAGAGTTGAGGTATGCATGCATAGTTATAAGTTAATATTGCACACATCGGTATAGACATAGCTAAGAATTTAAGTGCCACTTGTGTGGGAGTTGCATGTGTGGAGTGGAGTTTGCCAAAAACAGAGGCGTGTCTCAGTTAAGTCCAGCACCATTGGTCGGTAAAGCTAATGAAAATATTGTGTAATTCCAATTGAGGCCAATATTAAATACATAAATATTATCTTTAAAATAAAAAAATTGTAAATAACACGTACTTAAAGTCAGCTGTCATCATAGCAAATGAATGAACAGTGAATTAACAAAACCTTTGGTATTATTTTGTTAATTCTGCAGATCAAAATAGCTCATTAAAAGAGCGATGACACGCCTTCATCCTGCAATATACACTGCCCTCCAAAAGTTTGGAAACGCCTGAACAAAATAGGGTTTTTGGGCAATATCAGCATAAATCCTCTTTAGTTAGTGACCATTTTGCATTGATAATAAGGGACAACACAAACTATGAAAACATATTTTATTAAATAAAAAGCTTATGAACATAAACATGAACATAACATAGAAAAATACTCAAATTTTGGA
>CM040996.1:12275043-12313360 GCA_022985145.1 Pangasius djambal
GCACTGCTCGACTGGTCCCACCATCTCTCAGGGCACAAGGAAGACATGCGTCGAGACTCTTCTCGGTTCTGGCACCAAGGTGGTGGAATGAACTTCCCTTAGATGTCCGAACAGCTGAGTCACTGGCAGTCTTCAAACGACGTCTAAAGACTTACCTCTTCATTAAGTACTTAAGTTAGCACTTGCACGCGCACACACAAAACAACAAAAAAAACCAAAAAAAAAACCAACAGAGTCTTGGGCTGATGGTATTCCTAGTTTGTGACCTAGTGAGCTGGTATCAGAATGTATTTTTGATAGACTTCAAAGCACTATTGTAAGTCGCTCTGGATAAGGGCGTCTGCCAAATGCCGTAAATGTAAATGTAAATGTACAACCCATGTAGCTCAGATCAGATTCTTTCTAGGAACCTCAGTGTAGGACTCTCAGTTCTATGAGTTCTACTGCTAGTCATTTTCTCTCTCTTTTTTGTAAAAGTGCATGTAAAAGAAGCCTGACAGTGCCATGTTTTAATAAGTAGGTTTTCAAAACAGAAAAATGGTTCTGACATCAGGCATGGCTGAAAAAACTTCACTTCTTTGTACCATATCAGAAGGAGCCATTTTTAATGCTTAGTATGGTCTGATGCAGTACATTTGTCTGAATGAGACAGTAGCTTCACTGCTACATTTACTGTTCCCTTTTTTGCCTCCAAATCAATTCTGCTTTTTAGGTCAAAAGCAGGACTATGGGGAATGGAAACCACTGTATTGCCCGTAATGTTTTTAAGGGATAACTGATCATTTATTTGTTTGTTATTGGTTGGTTGGTTGGTTGGTTTTTTGGTTTAGCTCTACTATCATTCTCTATGTGTTCCATTTGGGATAAAGCTAGGTGTTAGGTGTGAGGTGGACCTTTAAGGAACATTTGTGGTTTTGAGATAAATTCTATTGCCTTTGTAGGGCAGCAGAATTACTGTCTTTTCGGTTATGGTTTTTATTTTGGCCAAATTTGAAGGCAGCATCAAATGGATTCTTATCAAAAAAGCAGTCCCACAATTGGCTTTACAAGATAAATAATACTAATAATAATTGTATCCAGCTGTTGTGTGTGAACTGTTATTCCTATGAAACAATTTGTTTACATATCAACCTCTTGACTTTTCATTTAGATTAACGGTTACAGTATATTTATAGATTTTCAGCTTACCAATTTCAGCCAGCGAGCTAAAATAAGCTAGCTAAAATAACTATTTTGACTTAACCTTACAGGCAGTGAATGTAACATGCTAGCTTAGACAATTTCACTAGCTAACTTATGGCATTAGCTCACTCACTGATACAAGAGCTAACCCTATTTAATATTTATTTATATTTATGCTTTCTGACATTAAAATGTATGTTTGAAATAGGGGCCGGGTATATGACTGGCCTTTTCTTTCTTTTCTTTTTTTAGATAAGTTCCTCTTATCTAGTCCTAAAAAAAAGGACAGTTATTATGCTAGCATCGGCTGAAAAGACTGGCACAGCTTGAACTGTTATGCTACAGTAGAATGAAACTATTATTTGCAATTATTGAGCAAACTGACACTTATTCACACAGCAGCATTTCAAAAGGACACATTGATTTGAAGGTAAAAAAAAAAAAAAAAAGTGAAATTTTGAGCTATTTTAACAGCAGTGCTTTTACTGTGTCATCTCTAAATAAGGTCTGTGAATCAGAGGCTTAAAATGGATCTCTTAATGTTTTCTGTGCTGTGGATAAAAGCAGCAGTCTAATGGCGTAACACTCTCTCCTCTTTCCAGTATTTGTGGTCAATAAGCTGCTTTATCCATACTCATAACTCCACAGATTATTTTATGACTTGAGGGAAAAAAAAAAAAAACACTTTTTCCTTTTTTCAACTTTTTTGTGATTTTTTTAGATGAAAGACTGTATAAGTATAGGCATGTCTGGCCCTATCAGTAATTCGGAATATTTAGTGTTTTTGGTAATGCATTGTAGTCTGTTAATCTGTTTTGTGTCTAATATGTGTTCAGTTTGTTTGTGCATTCAGAATGTACAGTAAATCTGCATAAAAGAACACATTTAAGAGGAATTGTTAATGTGTTATTGATCACTAAACTGTTGTTTTTTACATTTGCATAAGTGTAATGTGGCCTGTTACCTAAAATGAATTTGTCAAACCTGCAGTATAGCATCTTGCCTTCAAACGAGTGAGCAGAGATAGACCAGATATGATATAGACATGTATAATATATGTCTATATATAGATAGATGTTTATAGATAGACCAGATATGATAGACCAGCTCAAAGTTCTGCTAACAAATGAACCATATCACGACATGTTGTTGATCTTTAGTGCAAAGTTCACAGGGAATCTCCACAGCAGTAACATATACTGTATATACTGTATTTTCTATCTGTTCCAACATATACAAATTGTTACTAAAGTTAGAACGAAAACATACAAATAACAGTTACTAGACATATTTTAACTAGCCTACACTTGTCTTTTTAATAACCTGGACTAGACCGTTGTCTAGTGTGGTTCAGTAGAGCTGCGTTCACTAGATTGTAAATAATTTATTTCTGCATGATGTTAGCTGTTTCAACTTCAATTATAGGAAATGGTTTAGTTGTGTGCGTACAGAATATGGCCTAAACCAGTGATTTCTCCACATGGATCCAATAATCTGCATATTTTATTATGTTATGTAGAGCAAGGGAACACTCCTAATGACTTGATCGGTTAAAATGGGAAATCATTTTTATTGCAAGTATGTGTTCTTCATGACAAGAATTAGGAAATGCTGACATAAATTTTAGTCACTTGTTCAGACCTGGAAACGTGTCCCCTTCTCTCTTGATTGTAAAGTCTGGATAAGCAATAAAAATGAAGCCACTGTTCTGTGAGATATTACGATATTCTTTTAATAATTTTAAGGACAGTAGAGAGGCACCTGGAGGCATTGAAGAGTGAGACATACTCTAGCCATGACACTCATTTTGGATCAGACGTGAACTAATAAAACTACACAGGAGCACTTGATATTGCAAAACATTTTATAATGCAATAGCACAATAGCAACACAAAACAAGAAATATGGTGAAGAAAGAAAAACAACTCTTCCATATGCAAATCAGGTTCAGAAGCCACACCCCCACCATTAATATGGCACAGACTGTATTCATTTCAACTGTTACTTTATATATGCGAAGGAACCAGAAAGTGTGCAGCACCACAGTATGCACTTGCTCCTCTTCTGGTTGACGTGTGTTGATTACCTTTTTTTGGGAACACTCGCAAAATACTAGTAAATTTAACCCAATAAAATAAGTAAAATATATACTTTGGGTTTTAGCCAGATATTTACATGAATTAATTCATAACACTTTTAAGTAATTCTAATAATTCACTTTTTTTTTTTTTTTAAATCACAGATTTCTTTTATTTACTGAACTGCTGAATTTTATTTCCATCATTTTTTTTTTTATATGAATACATTTTTCTTCATCTTTTGAGTTTGCTTCCTACCCACAAATACAAAGAATTATGCATAGATGAGTTTACACACAAGATGAGGGCAAAAATCATTATTTAGTCAAATTAATTCATCATGATTCTTCAGTCTGTTTTTTGGCTTGACTCGATTTTACTTCTTTCTGGCTCTGGCATTTCCAAGCTGTGGAAGAAGCTCAGTCACACCAAGCTTAGTCTGAAGAGAATATAATTGCTATATATAATTGCTGGTGCTTACCAAAGATGCTCTCAGTGGAGCTGACTGAGGTCAGAGATTGGGAACAAACCTCAGAGTTAGACGAGTCACTTTCCAAGTCTGGACTAAAACCAAACAAACATCAGAATGGCGCAAAAAAATGTGATCTCAGTGACGTTGATCATGATGGTGCCAGGTGGGCTGGTTTGAGGATTTCAGAGACTGCTGAAGACAGAGATATCTCCTGCCTGGGATGTTTACTGTGTTTTGGAGCACAGCATGAAGCCAGTTGAGCATTACAGACTTGAAACACTTAAATTATTAGAAATCACAAATGCAGCTGTCTGCACTGTCTGTCCATCTTTAGATGTGTGTGTGTGTGTGTGTGTGTGTGTGTGTGTGTGTGTGTGTGTGTGTGTGTGTGCGTGCGTGCGTGTGTGTGTTTGTGTGTGTGCATAATAGTTTGCTCAAAATCATTCTTATTATGGATATAATATGTGAGATCTTGTGATATAATGTATTGCTCAACCCTATTAGTTTCATTGTCCAGCTATTGCTAGACATTAGATTTTAGCCTCCAATCTAACACCACAATGAAACATCACTGCTTCTATGGCCATGTTGCTATTTTTTGTGCTAGCTAGCTACACTCCAATATGTTTTAGTACAGCATACAGAGTAATGGTAAAACAGATGTGACAGCTATGCAAGAGAAATGTTTATTGTACAACCATATTTGGATAAGTGGGTGCAAAACAGCAATTTCATCAGCTGATAATTTAAACTTAAATTCATGGAAGACAGTGTGGATTTCATCCAGAAATTCACAGGTTGGCAGCTTTTAGCCATTCACTTCACATCTAGGGAGAGCCTTTTTTTTGTCAGAGGACATTTTATGAATTGTAATAAAAGTGTGGATGCGACTCCAGCTCCAAAATGAGTGCTGGATAAAAAATGTATCATGATAAAGGGGCTGCTCACTTCATCACAATAAGACCTGCCTTTTCAGCGCGGTCGGCCATGTTTCATGCTGGCAGATGCTTGTGACTTACTCTCAAAGATGGCCTGTGTTTTATCCCACTGCGAGAAAAACTGGTATGTTACTTTTTTTTTTTTCTTGTAGAAATGCTTTCAGGTGGAGATCAAGATCCCTGCAGCACTAAACAGATTTAACTTTTTTCCACAAGGCTAAAGGACTATTTTTCCACTCTGTCACTTCCTGTTGCTGTTTACAGCTGATGTCGTAGTAAGAGTGGCATAGTCCTTGAGTACATTTTACTTTATTCTTTTTTTTTTCTTTTTTTTTTTTTTTAAACCAGTGTCACCCTTAAAGGACATAGGCTTCCCAGGTGATAGCAATTCAAAAAGCACAAGTTACCTATAAATCATTTGTTTCCTAGTTATTACAGAGCCATCACAGGTGCCCTGATTCCTTCAAGTCACAGCGTTGTTTCCTGCAACAGCTTTTGATAACATGATTAGGCTTCACAATTCTTCCAGGAAATTCTGATGCAGTCTAGGAGTGCACAGACTACACTGCAGAGAAAATCTATTCCTCATAGCATTTTTGTAAAAAAAAAAAAAAAAATTCTCCAGGCCTCTTCTATCATCTCTTTTGAATGAAAATGTGCCATTCTCTCCTGTGAATTTTTAAAGCAACCTATTAATGTGTAAAAAGAATTCAGGATATGCACAGACAAATTGATCCAGTGGTGGTGGTCTTAAAAAGGCATGATAATGAAATATACGAAGGTGCATGGGAAACATGTCATGTCCTCATGGAAAACTGCATGGGAAACTGTCATGTCCTCCAGGAAATCTGTCTCCCAGAATCCCCTGAAGACTACCATGCCCCTCTCTCAGCCAAACCACTCAGGTTCACCAGTTTACTAATCACACTCACCTGCAACTTGTATACTAGTCACCCTTTCAGCTTAAATACCTCTCCTAGGTATGTGTTTTCTCTGGTTTTTGCCTTTCCCTTTGTGCTGACACTGTGTCTTGGATAGCTAGACATAGGGTGCTTCTAACCCTTTGTCCAGCTTTCTTGCTGTGGTTTTATGGATGAAGTGTCAAAGGCATATCTGATGTTCTGTAGCAGTGGCAAAGTTCCCCTTGGAAATAATTCACTAAAGCTGGGATAAAGTTGTGGGCGTTGCTGTTTGTTTATCAAGCAGTACTGAGGCTTGAGGAAAGATGTATGGTCAGAAGGTTGTCCTCAGCTTTTTGTGGTCAGTTTTAGGTGGAAATAGGATGTGCTCTACCCAAAAATGTGCATGTTATGTCCTTATATCCCCTTCTATCCCCTGCCTTGTGCCCCGAGTCCCCTGGGATAGGCTCCAGGCTCCCCCGCAACCCTGTGTAGGATAAGCGGTACAGAGAATGGATGGATGGGATTTTCTGCTAGGAGCATAAACATTCACCAAATTTCTCTCTTATTCTGCTCTGTCGGTCCTAAACCATACCTTGCACAGTGAAGAATTTTGGTTGCACCACACTGAAGGTAGATTGTAACTAACAGTTTGTAAAGTGATCATGGGTCAAAACTCTGTCACACAGTGTGACATAATTCACCCTTGCCAGCCAATCAGAAAAATGATCGGACATTATCGTTTAATATCGAGACACAAGTACACGATTAGCTGTGTCTCTCAGTGTAACATTTACATTAAGCAAAGTCTGTCTCAAGTTATTTAAATCCAAGTAGACTGTGATTTACAATAATTACCCCTAGTAGATTAAAGTATAATGGTATAATCACATTAATGGTAAAATGTTCACAATTATTTTGTGATATACCTTGCCATTAATCTCAGTTTGACCTATGACACTAACACTGCCTGATATAAAAGCCAATTTTCTGGTCCTTTCCATTTATGTGTTCCGTTAAAAACAGTATATTTCAGCGAGGTGTCCATGACTGGTAATGGCACACCTCAAAAACAATTCCCACATAAATAAACCATTATACACCTCATAAAAATAAAAACAAATGCAATGCATTTATAGTTGGAAAACCTGCACATTTTAATCTGTACAAAATCACAGTGCGCCAGCTGGAGGTAAGTAAGTTTTAACTTATAACCTAAGGCAATGTGAAAGCTATGTTACTTGGTGCAACAGTTCATTTTTGAGTAGGTCACAAACTTGCTAAACTCTCTTGTGCCTTATATTTATGTAAAATGCCCATCCTTTTGTGATTTCTTTTTTCAAATTCCAGTGGATTTCAAAGTTCCAACTTTCTTTTCCCCTCTTCTGAGGGGCAGAGTAATAATCAGAGGGTTTGTTCAGAACTTTGTAAACGCAATAACCTGCATGTCTTATGAAAGGCAAAATGGTGAGCACTGTTATTACTGCAAATCTTTTTCATAAACATCTAACTCTGACACACGTTTCATTAAGCTATTTGCTGAACAGTTGATAATTAATGATTTTGTGCTACGCTCTCTGTGAGACTTTCAACACATCTTATGAGCACAAAGAAAACAGTGATTAATTAATATTCAGGTTATATTCATTATCATAATTAATTGGCTTCATGATAATTCCTGCCTCACAAGATGATTAGCAGTTTTCTTCACCTGAGAGATTAGCAATGCTTATGTCTTACCTCTGATAACCAGCATCTCATGCATTAATCTGAAGTATTTTTTGCTATATCTCAGCGCGCTTCATTTTTTTCCAGGAGAATCCTGATCATTTATTATTGATGGCAGAGATGACTCACAGATCATGATTATATGTTGTAAAAATGATGGTCACTGAAGGTGTGCCTGTAAAGAAAGCTTGATTCCTCAGTGGCAGGATGGAGACCCGTTAATGAGAAATAAGCAGTGAATGTAGGATAGAGGGAGCAGTTAATGTAGGATAACGCAAATAAACAGCACATTAATTGCCTCTGTCATTTTCTCAGGGGTGCCATAATTTTATTCGGTTTCACCCACATGGACAGCTGGAGCTGCTTACCGAGATTATTGTCCTCCAGCCGTGGGTGATTAGATCCAACCAGGTGCACATGGTGGTGTTTTTGCTTTGGTAGCAGTTCATGGAGCTGCAGGAGTACACTCTTATGCCATGAGCATCCTTCAAGAGCAGACGATGTTCAGGCGTGTCCAAGCCAATTTATTCAAAGTGGAAATTGTCATGAAATTTTAATGCCACTACCTGCAGTGGAATGGCACTGGAGCACTCATACGTGATGGCAAATACGAAACTGCAGATGCAGTATGCGATCTTTTAAGCTTGGAAAGGTGGTTTCAGCTTCACACAAACCTTGCAGCTTGCTGTCGTCATCTCCGCATTAAGCATGCTGAGGGCTTGAAGCTGCCAGTATCCTTCGATCAGAAAAGCTGTTTCGACACAAATAGATGACCTTTGACCAAGCAAGATGCTGATGTTTGAGGTTGTACGCAACAGTATGTGCAAGCAGAATTCCTAATCGCTGCAACTTTATTTCTGAGAACTTTCCAGGTTTGTGATTGGTCCAAGTATCGCATGGATACACACATTTCTTCCAGTTCCTTTAGTTGTTTGTTTGCTCATTGTTGTAGACACAGCTGACAAAATGAGTAAAAAAATCTGTCTTACCAGCTCATTCTCCACTTTTTTCTTTACTTTGAAAATAATCCAACACTATATTCAGCTCCTCTCTCTGCCATATTCATTCCTCTTTACTGCCGCTGCTGCTCTCAAAACATTCTTGCACACCTAGAAGTATCTTAGAAAGACCTTGTTTTTGAGGAAACCTGCAGTTGCATCTTGCGTCTGGCAGCCGTTCTTTTTTTTTTTTGGTTCGGTTCTTTCATTGTTTAATGTATTGCGTTAATGTAATGTGTTAATCATCAGCTTTAGAAAAAAAAGATGCCATCTCGTGCCCTAAAGCATTCTTCAATTTAACACTCCAGAGAAACCCTAAAGGATTTTATGTAGAACCATAAAACATAGGATTCTAGGAATAAAAATATCAGAAAAAGTCTAAGAAAATCTCTTTTATAAAACTTCTCATTTAGAACATTATTGGTACAACAAGGTTCAACAGAGGACCACAGTCAGACAGTTATATAGGCCTAAAAGCTAATGTTTCAAAGATAGGTGATCTGTAAGTGGATTCCAGTTGTTATTCACTCTTAAAAAAGTTAAATCTAGAAGCCTTACAGATTACTTAATTTGTTGTTTTTTTTTGTTTGGGTTTGGCTTTTGTGTGTGTGTGTGTGTGTGTGTGTGTGTGTGTGTGTGTGTGTGTGTGTGTGTGTGTGTGTGTGTGTGTGTGTGTTTTATGGTTGACTTTTGATAACAATAGTTTCCTGCCTGTCTTTGGAATATTCAACATAATAGTTGAAACATTTAAAAAAATATATATACCATTATTATCTTTTTACTCATTCTTTATTTATCCTTTCTTGTGTTTCAGCTGCATGAATAAAAGATTTGTGGTTAATATGAACTAAGGATCAGGTCTCTGTTTCTGTGCCTCAGGCAGGGTCACTTTTTGACCAAAAGACATGCAGCAGCCAGAGTCTGAATGAAAGGGAGTTTTAGCAATAAAAGGCTTTAATATTTTCTTCAGTCGCTTTCCCTGCTTTAGTTGTGATCTGAGGCCTCCTGCACGCTCTCTGCCTCGTTCCCGTGATGCACGTTTAAGCTGTCTTGAGGTTCTCAGGTAATGGCTGGATGCATGTGCGTTGCTTACCTGGGGAAGAGATGGCACCAGAATGCATTAGGGGAAGAAGGCAGGTCGGTGGAAGCAGCGTGTTTCTCTGGGCAATGTTCTGCTGGGAAACCTTGGGTCCTGGCATTCATGTGGATGTTACTTTGACACGTACCACCTACGGAAGCATTGTTGCAGACCAAATGCACCCCTTCATGGCAACAGTATTCTTTAATAGAATTCTTTAAATCTCTTTCAGCAGGATATTGTGCCCTGCTACACTGCAGAAATTGTTCAGGAATGGTTTGAGGAACATGACAAAGAGTTCAAGGTGTTGACGTGGCCTCCAAATTCCCCAGATCTCAGTCCAGTCGAGCATCTGTAGGATGTGCTGGACAAACAAGTCCGGTACATGTAGGCCCCACCTCGCAACTTACGGGAGTTAAAGGATCTGCTGTTAACGTCTTGGTGCCAGATACCACAGCACATCTTCACAGGTCTTGTGGAGTCCATGCCTTGATGGGTCAGAGCTGTTTTGGTGGCATAGGGGGAACTACACAATATTAGGCAGGTGCTTTTAATGTTATGGCTGATTTTTTTTCTTTCTTTTGTTTGGTGTATTTCTGCAGGCCACAATACACAGAATGTTTGGTTCACCAGCTGCAGTTGGTTCAGTTCAGGGTCGAATCACTTTCTCACTGCAATTAAACTTCAATAGAGTTTGCTTGGAAGCGGGCCAAGACCACCTCACTCAGACACTCTCAGACCGGTTATTTTGGTCCACACTCGAGTGCCATTGCTGAGTTCTCACCTGCTCAAACAAACCACATAAAGGGGGAAACATGCCAGAAGCATCAACATTGTGTTTTGAATTGATGTGGAAATGTTTGGAGTATATCTGCAGCCAACTGATATTGCAGTTTGTGGATGTGAAGTTTAAAAGTATGTTATCGTGTCCAACTCCTTTTCCCAAGTCAGTTCCACAAACATGCTTCAGCTACTGCGGTGTTTACTTTTGCTATTTTACTGTAGAGTTGAATAAACTTCCTCTAAGTATAGCTTACTTCATAAATGTAATGGATACATTTAGCATGTTCTATTACAATGTAGACATAAAACCGGGTGCTTTTAAAAGATTGTAGTTGGTTTTATATTGGATATTCAACGTTTCTTCTTTGATCTCTCGTGAACTAAACATCTAAAATGATCAAATTTTCAATTTGCCCCTCAATACCAGACAAACAAACTATCACTGTTTGGATTATGGATTATGACTATGATTCTTAGATTCACCTTGTTATAACTCTAACCAACTTTTACAACTAAATGAGATTAAATGAAGCATATCATAAATATATTTAACTAATTATTCTTTATGGTAATATTCCAGAAACATTAAGTTTAATTTTCCATTTGGCTGAAAGAAGGTTAAAAGCGCTATTTTGTTAATTACCCTAAGTGATCTTCTTATAGATTTTATATGCTTAGCCTTTTCTAACCGAAGTCAGCAACATTAATTTTAAAAAAGGACCTTTTATTAGAGGTTTAGTTGAAGTGTGTTCTCTGTCTTCAATGGAGTGAGAAATGTAGGTTTGTCCATTTTTGAACATTTTGAATTGAAAAGAAATAGTCATATCCCAGTGTAAAATCTGCTGACTACTTCTTGCGGCATCATAAAGAACACGGCTGGCATCAATTCATTCAAGTAAATTCATTTCACTGTAGTTACTGAATAATTTAGAGGAAGTACTGAGTAATATGTTTTAAAATGGATCAGTGAGAAGGGAAATTAAGGGAAGAATGGGAAAGGGAAATGACTTTCTCTTCAGCATATGTACCTTGGAGATACTGAAGTTCAGACGCTCTCAGTCTGACATTGCTGTGCTCATTATTGCAGAGAGGGTGAGTAAGAGTTTACACCTTTCACACACTAACACAATGTAAGCACTTGTGCACTCGGTACTTACAGACTTAGAGAACTTGTAGTCTTTCTCTTTTTATGCATTGCATTTGTCTCTTTTGCTGTGTAAGCGTCCCTCTTTCTCACAATCACCATCCCTATCACACTCACTCTATGTCTTTTTTACCCTCTCCATATTGTCCCCTTCACTACAACATCCTGTTGTGTTCTGTGTTTACCAGTAGCACACTTTTGCCTCCAATTTTCTGTGGCTATTAGATGCTTGTTCTGGTGACAGGCAGAACAGACAGGCATAGCTTCCTTCCTTTTCCTTTTCTCATTTTCTAAAAGGCATGCAGAGTCAGATGGCCTGCAGTAACAGTTCATCCTGTTATTTGTATTTGATGCCCTTCGGCTCAGAGAGGGAGTGAGTCTGAAGAACAATGACTGTGTCATGAAATATGCTGGGACACAATTCAGTGACCATAGAATACAAAGCAGGCGGGAGCAAATTTGCTGTGTCCTTTTTAGTGGGAAAGACAATTAATACTGGACAGTTAATTCTCATTTTCAAGCATGGAATTGTTTCAATTATGAGAACTGTGGCTTTATAAATGCAGAATGCATTGAAAGGCCTGGGGTAATTATCACCACCCAAGCAATGGATGATTGAGTGGATTTGGATCTGTGGAAGTCGGAGATATGGAGTTTCAAAACACGTAACAGATTAAAAAGCAAACCAGCAGACCAGTGCTGATGTTAATAAGACTAGGGATGGCCATGATGGATTGCAGTTTAGACAAGATGTTGTTTGCATTGAGTTCTCTAAAGGAAAATAAAAGCAGATTCTGCAGAGAGTCCAACAAACTATTTATGCAGATTGTGTTATACAGCTTTTCAGTGTTGTATTACCTTGTAGAGTAAGAAAATGAACTCTGTGGTCTTAACCCCTTAAATTCTCAGTACACAGATTCAGTCCTGATGGATATAACTACATACCTTTCCTAATAGTTTCACCATAGTTACTAAACAATTCAAAGTAGTTACTAAATAATCTGCTTTAAGGAGAATGACATTAATAATCTGAGAAATTCTGATCTTAAATAAACACATGCACTGTTGATGTAACTCTTTTTTATTCTTGAATTAACTCTTACTATGTAGGTCCCAGTTTAAATTAACATAAGCATTGAATTTAGTCTCACACTATTAAATGAGCACACCAGGCTTAAATTGATATTTTTATATGCTTTTAAATGCTTCACTTAAGGCCTGTAATCAGGATAAGACATCATGGCTTGTCAAGCCTTAAACAGTTCAGACTTACTGTAATATACATGTAATATTAAAAATTAAGTAATTAAAAAAATAATAAACTACTACTACTACTACTACTACTAATAATAATAATAATAACAATAATAATACAAAACATTATCAGCAAAAATACCTCTGTCTTTGAAATTCTTCTTATTTGTTCAGTGCTTATTTAAATCTACCCTTTGAGCTGTCTGAATAAAATTTTTAGAACATATTTGCGCTGCTTATCACCTGATCTGACTAGTACTAGTGGGCCTATGATAAGTGTAGAATGGATCCATATTATCTGTGATAGAATAAAAGGTCAATGATCCTCCATCTGCTACATTACCCACCTTTAAAAAAAAAAGTCATAAGCTGCTGCTCTGTAAATCAGTCTGGTTAGTCAGTCGAACCTGAACAACTCACTTGTTTTTTTATTTTCTCCCCAGTTTGATTGCCTACCAACTCCCAACCACCAGCCAGATCTCCCCTGTCATACAACAGCTATCAAACAGAGAGGGTAAAGGCTAATGCGTGCTTCCTCTGAGACATGTAAAGTCAGCCAACCACATCTTTTTCAACGGCTGCTCATGCTGCATCTCAAGGCAGTGTAAGACCCTAGGAAAGTGCCGTCTGCCCTGTTCTGCATACATGAGCACACAGACACCCACAATTGGTTCTGTGATTGACAGTGGAGCAAGTATGCCATCCCACCCCAGACAGCACAGCCAATTTTGCTCGCTTGGTAGTGGCATTATCGTGATTCAAACTCACAATCTCCAGATGACAGGGCAGACCACTCAGGACTACAGATCTCTTTTTAACTCCAGATTCAAGCTAGGAGATATTTAGTGGCCTCAAAAAATCTGAGTCTGCTGCAATGAATTTTCTCTTTTTTTTTTTTTTTTTTGCACTATATGTGCCTGTGTGTGAAGTACCTAGGGCATCCTGCACAAGTTTAATCTTAAAACCAGCAGTGTCCTGCGCAATTCCTTCATAAAGCCATGAAAAACAATTTGGCAGCTCATATTAAAATCCTGTGACCTTCACTGAAATGTCACTTATTGATCACTTATGGATCTATTTCCATTATATACTGTATACAGTAGTTTTTGGATGTGTAAATTCTGCAGCTTGAATATGAAGCTCCTTTTTAAAATGCACTGTTTTGGATGTGAATGATCTCGTGTTTAGTTAGTGATTTGTTTAATGCAGAATCTCGATGCTGTCAGTGCCTATTTATATACATTCATATTTCATCTAATTCAGCAGTTGTGGATGACGTGTGTGTGTGTGTGTGTGTGTGTGTGTGTGTGTGTGTGTTTTTTTTTTTTTACAGACGGCAGTCCGTACACATGGTGGGTTGGCAGAGGTAATGAAAAGCACTTCTACTGGGGTGGTTCTGCACCAGGAATCAAGAAATGTGCCTGTGGAATTGAACGCAATTGCACAGACCCCAAATACCACTGCAACTGTGATGCTAATTACAAACAGTGGTGAGTAAATTCACTGTTTAACACATCTTATAGTGCTTCACCTTTTTTTTGTGCTTCAACTAATTAAGATGGGGTTTCACACAACAGCTAAAACAAGGTAGGGTGAAGGGGATGTGGGAAGCCACTGTACATTGGAGGTGCTGGAATTTTACTCAGAAAATATGTGACCCTAAATTCGATTGCACCTGAATCACAAATGCCAACGACAGGTTAATGTTGATTTGAAAAAAAAAAAGGATAAATAAATCATAAAATAAAAATACTATGACATTCAAACTCAAAAATTTATTATTATTATTATTATTATTATTATTATTATTATTTTAGCAGTTCTTTTTTTTTTTTTAAAAAAAGGTAAAGTATTGAATAAACCTACAACGTGCGTGTGCGCATGCATGCATATATGCTGGAAACATCATTACAGGGCAAGTCTGTTTGACCAAATAACCATAGGGGGCAAGAGAATGGATATTATAACTTTCTTGTAATGCCAGTGCACCACATAGGTTGTCATATGAGTGTTTCTATAGACTCATCAAGAGCACGAGATGGATACTTGCTTTTTTGTACTGTTTTGCCATACAGCTTGAAATCTGGATGTAAAGTGGCCTTTTGCCCCAACATCCCCAAAACCCACAATATTTGCAGGTTTTTTTTCCTCTAGTCTTAAAAATAGCTGTTTGTGAGTTTCTGAATTTCTTTTTGTGAATTCCATGAAGAGCGTGTTGTCCCTGACTCTGAAACTGTCACTTCTGGGTTGTAGAAATATGCTCTCTCATCAGTCAGGGTATCTGTCAGATCAGATAGTTGTATGTATTTGTACAGTTGGTGGGTTAAATGGCATTAATGATAACAGTAGTCCTGCTAGTTCTGGTAAAAAGGTTGCATCGTCTCTATGTGAGACTAACCATGGGTGCAGCATTTTTGGCCACTTTCTACTCCATAGAGAAATTCTCCCATGCACCCATAGAGAGAATTTCATTCCACAGAGAAGTGATAAAGGACACCTCGCTGCAAGGGGTAAACAGCACAGGCAAAGTGGTCTCCAGTACAAAAGAAACTCCATATAAACTCCAATAAGTGAGGATAGTCTGCTAGGTCTAAGGTTTTTTTTTTGTTTTTTTTTTTGGTCAGACAATTTTTGTTCTTTTTTTGTCACTCAGTTATGATACTGAGCAGTCACCTTCACCTGTTGTCCCTCACATTCTGAAAGAAGACCTTCTCTCCAGGGGTGGCCCTTAAAGAGAATGCAGGCTCCACTCCCAAGTGGTGGAAAAGATATGGGATTGGTTTGGCAAGGTAGACGTCAATCTCTTTGCGTCCCAAGAAAAAAAGCTTGTATGAATTTCCTCCAGTGGAACAGATCCTCCCCATTGGAGAGGGAGCATCAGGAGGGCCTGTCTCACATGCTAGTGGCTACATGATGCTATCAGCTTATGCTGAAATAAACAAAGGAGCAGTGGACCCATCTACTGACAAAAGAAGGATGCCATTTGGTTCACCCCCACCCAGAGCTGTAGCGCTTTCATACTTACCTGCTAAAAGGTCAAGCCTTAGATCTAAAGTCATTGCCACTATTCAGAATGTGAAGACATCCTCTAAGAGTGGACTCAGCCTTTATAAGTGCAGGTGTTTGAGCAGTGGTGACAAGGAAAATACCTTGTGCCTTTCCAATGCAAATGCAAATACGCAATCTTATCCTCATCTCTGTTCTTAGCAAAATACACAACTAGATTTTGCATTACATTTGAAAACATTATGATACCATCCCTGCCATTACATATAAGTCAAAATTACCCACTGTGAAATATGTGTTTATCATATCAGACAGATATTTCTAGATTTCTAGTGTACTTTTGTGAAAGCTCAGCAAGAAGAGAAGTAGATTGGACTAATGGAATGTTGTTTACTGTTGTGCTGCATTAAAGTGCACTTTTTAAACTCAGTACTGTGTTGGTTTTGGTGTCGCACAGGCTGAGAGTAAGAATTGAAACCATCATTGTGCACTTACATGAGGCCTGCAAGAAAGGAGTGCCCAAGCATTGACGCCACTGTGGGGCTAATTACTTACTCCAACTGTGGAAATATGGATAATAACACTATCCAACAGTTAAATTATGCCACTATTTACCGCCTTTCTTTTGGATTTATAAGAAGACAATAAAAGCCAAATTAATCTACATCATAGTTATTATTTATTGTACTTTTCTATTATACCCAATGCATTGCAACTTTACATTTGACTGAGACTTTTCCTTCATGAAATAATGCATTAGTTTGTGTTCATGTTGTGGAATTTGAAAGAAAACCTCTGATTTTCCAGGTTTTGTGGAGGTTTGGGAAACGTGCCTTATATCCAATAGGACACGTCTAATCTCATCAGGTGTTCTAGAGGTCACTAATGGCCCAATTACACTGTTTTTAAAGGTATTTATTTCTACCCAAAAGTGAAGAGAGGGGAAAGAGAAAGATACATTGTTTTTATATCTGGTCCTTCTGGTACCTTGTCGAGAAGTATAAGTAGTAAATCATTATAACTAGTTTAGCAAAGGCTCATGGTTTGGTACTTTTAATTGCTGAAAGAAAAAGGTGATTGAATGGATATCAGATGACTAAGTAACCTAACTGGCTTTGCTCCCATAACAGTATTTGCATATAATGCAATATATAATGATTTGTAAAGCTTTGATCTAAGGCAGCAGTTCAGTAGATATAAATGCCATTATTTGTGTCTGTGTGAATTACTTGCTGTTTAGTAGCCTTGCTTGTTTTCTGCTTTGTTATGATAATGTTGGATGTTAAGCAGGTGCAGACAGTACTACTGGCCATAACAGAACGACTAGATTTCTGTCCATTTATAAAAAATATTAAGAGAGTATGAATATGCAAATATAATGCTAGGGTAGAGGCATTATGGAGAGACTCTTTGTTTGTCTCCACGTGAGATGACGATCTGGAACCAAGATCACTTTCATTAACCAGCAGTGGCTCAATCAGTTCAGTCTATAAATAGATATCACTGTAATCACAAAATGACACTGTGCATTCATTCCTTTGATTATAAAGAATAAAAATTGTGTAGCTCAAAAAGTTTCAAGAGACTAGGGCTGTTTTAGCACCTTTGGGAGTCCTAAGCAACATCCTACAAAGCTGTTCAAAGTATTGACTTTGCTTGGTTGGAATTATACAATTGTCACAGACAGATTGCTACTACAACCACTATTAAAAAATAAATGTACACACACAAGCCACTATAATTGGAAAATCTGCACCCCGCTCATACATGCAGTTATCCAATCTGAAGCAGGGGCGTGTATAGGAGCACTATGGGTGGGCAAGAGGTAGACACACTGTCCGACCAGCCTGTCTGTACTGTGCAGACCCTGGCTTTAATTTCCAGGATGCAATTTGACCACAAAAGGCCTCAGAACTGCACAATGGGAGTAAATGGTGCCACGATGTTAACTCATAAATACAGTCACTGGTTACAACGCTACTTATAAAGACCAGAGATTTAGATTAGAGGTTCCTGTTCTAATCATGCTGTTATGTATGTTATTTAGCCAAGATGAATGGGTGCAATTACCCAAAAAGTAACACAATGTGTCTTAAATAGTCTCACTGGTATCTAATGGATGATGATATTAAAACATTGTATGTTTAATGCTTCATAGAATGTCTGTTTCTATATTGATTTCTTATAATAGACGAATTCATATTTGTTCCCTGCGATTTTTCTGTTGTTGCACTTACTGCATTTCTGCTGTTAAAAGGTCAGTCTACGATTACGAGCACTTAAAACATCAATGTGGATACACAAAATGGAGCCTCCAAAGATATACACAGTTAGACAATTATGGATGTCAGAAAAATTGTTCCTCTATAATTACAGTCATATAGAAATAATTTTAATGGTGAAAAAGGGCAGTTGGAGTTTGCAATCTCCTGTACATTCCTGGTAACTGTCATCAGTTTCCATTAATGTAGCATTGTCCTTCTTAACAGGCGAGAGGACTCAGGGCTTCTGGTCTATAAGGACCACTTACCTGTGAGTCAGGTGGCTGTAGGGGACACAAATCGAGCCGGATCAGAGGCCAAGCTCACTGTGGGAGCTCTGCAGTGTCATGGAGACCGTGAGTTCATTTCTCTATATTTTAAATGCAGTTTAAATGCATTAACACGCATTCTGTTGTGTGAAAAGCAGAATAAGGACAGCCCTTGCACTTCGCATCAGCATTGTGACTACTGAAGGTGAGGAAGGGGAGTCTGTCAATTTTTTTTAATAAAGTTATAAAAAATCTTTATTTATGCTGCACTTTTACATTTTGGATCAAAATCACTTGTACATAGAAAGTTGCTGTAGATAAGAGCGACTAAATATATATAAATATTAAACCAAAGAACTGTGTTTATAATAAAATACAATTCTTAATGAATATACTATAAAACTATGAAAATTATGACAAAAAATAAATATATGTAATAAAAATAAATAAAGTAAATAAAAACATTTTAGTCATTCAGGTTAAACACGTATATCTTTAACTTGAACTTACTCTTCAAAAGCTTGCAGAGGCAGACCTGCCTCAACTGAGCAAAGAGGTCACGATGTGCTAAACTACTTCAGGATATTATTAAAATATGCCAGAGTGAAACTATTCATAGCTTTAACCCTCATAAGCTGGACTTTGTACAGTGGATATAAAAAGTCTACGCTCCCTTGTTAAAATGGCAGGTTTCTGTGAAGTTAGAAAAAATGAAACTAAGATAAATCATGTCAGAACTTTTTCCACCCTCAATGTAAAATTACAACGTATAAAAAAATGGAGCACCACAGTGACATCGCCAAGAACAGGATGTCCCTCCAAAATTTACGAAAGGACAAGGCAAAAACTTACCAGGGAGGCTGCCAAGAGACCAACAGCAACATTAAAGGAGCTGCAGGAATATCTGACAATTACTGATTACTCTCTGCATGAGACAACAGTATTCTTGTATTCTTCACATGTCTGGGATATGGGGTAGGATGGCTAGACGGAAGCCCTTTCTCAAAGAAAACATCCAAGCTCAACTATATCACCCCAAACCATGTGGCAAAATGTGTTATGGTCTGATGAGACCAATTCCAAAAGGTGTAATAATTCCATAATTCCAAAAGAACACCATACCCACAGTGAAGTATGGTGGTGGCAGCATCGTGCTTTAGGGCTGCTTTTCTTCAGCCAGAACTGAGGCTTTTATCAAGGTGGAGGGAATCATGAATAGCTACAAATACCAGTCAATTTTAGTGCAAAACCTTCAGGCGTCTGCTAGTAAGCTGAAGACGAAAAGGAATTTCACCTTTCAGTATGACAATGACCCAAAGCATACATCCAATTCAGCAAAGGAATGACTTAACCAAAAGAAGATCGGTGTTTTTGAGTGGACTAGCCAGAGCCCAGACCTGAATCCAACTAAAGATTTGTGGGGTGACCTGAAGTGGACTGTGTACAGGAGAAGCCCTCACAATTTGATGGATCTAGAATGTTTTTGCAAGAAAGAGTGGGAAAATATAGCCAAGTCAAGATGTGCCATGCTGATAGACTCTTACCCAAAAAGACTGAGTGGTGTAATATAAAAAGCTGCTTCAACAAAGTATTAGTTTAGGGGTGTGCACACTTATGCAGCTAGGTTATTTGAAGTTTTTATTTTTCTTTTTTTCCCTAAAAGACTGTTTTTCACTTTATTTGTATACACTGTAATTTTACATTAAAGGTGGGAAAAGATCTGACATGATTTATCTTAGTGTCTTTTTTTTTTACTTCACAAAACCTGCCATTTTAACAGGGGTGTGTTGTAGATGACCCATGATGGAGAATAATACTATTAGTATTACCTGTTGTGAATGTTTATTTTAGACATAATTTCAGTCTTCCATACAGTCATCTGTTCATGCCAGCGTATTAAATAGTATGGTAAATAGTACTTTCTATATATAGTAACAATTTCCCTACAGCAATATGCATTTTTGATATACTGTTGAAATATACTATTGATATACTATTATGTACAAAGAAACTGCTGAAAACATTATCAATGCATTGACACCAGGACAGGAGCCAGGGGAACCAGGTGAAGCAAATATATATGTGAATCAAATATCATGTGTTCATTTATAGCTGTAGAGTTTTACCATGGGAGAAACAAGCATCTATTTTATTGCAGAAGCTTTGAGAAAAGAACAGTTCATAAACAGCCCCCCTCAGAGGTATCTGGAGAAGGTTGTCTATAATTTAAGATTTGACAATGACATAAAATTCAGGATTTCAGAAAACAGGCCAAAACCATGGGACAACATCAACTGTATATTTTCTTTCTGCTGTTTGAGTTACATTGCTTCACAGCTCCAAGGCACCCAGTTCGATCCTGAGCTGGGGTTACGGTCTGTTTCTGTGCGTGTTCTCCCCCATGTCCCCATGTTGTCTCCCACCTTCCCCAAAAAGCATGCCAGTAGGTGGCTTGGCTAAGATAAATTGCCCCTAGGTGTGAATGAGTGTGTGAATGTATATGTGCATGTTGCCCTGCAATGGACTGGCATCCTATCCAGGCACAGTGTTCCCAGGATAGGCTCCAGATCGCCCGCAACCGTGACCCTGACCGAGCGTTACGGAAAGTGAGTGAGTAGTCATAGCGGCCTTTTAAGCGCTGTGGATGGAATAAGATTTTAGCAAAAGTGAACAATTATTTGTTAGTAAATATGCCCCAGGTTCCCTGAGGAATGCAACGAGCAGAAACACTTCCCCAGTGAATTTTATAAGTACCAGCAACATATTTCAATAGTCCAATCTAGATGTTATGAAAGTATGCACAAGTTTCTCAGCATCTCTTATTTTGGTTGTAAAGTGATAAAATGCTGTTTTAGCATTCAAGCAGCTTTGGTTTCACAAAATAGTCATTGTAACACAGTCAGTTTAGACACAGTCATCAAGGGTAAAATCTAGGGTTAAACCTTACTTTGGACAGACCCAAGAGAATCTGTGTTTATTTAATTTATTAATGCATTTATTTATTTTGTAGAATTTAGGAGAAAAGACGTTTCTAGTTAGTTAAGCTTTTATGTCTTTTACACTTACATTTAGAGATATTTGAAGACATTGGTCTCTAAAATGTGCTAATGTTTTGCACCCTCACAGCATGTCCATCAGCCGTGCCTTCAGACTTTCTTACATGTTTGAATCCAAAGGCAATACTTTGCTTAAACAACATGTATCAGTATCATGCATTTCAAAGGGATCATTTTTAACAGATGCTTCTTCAATTTTCAATGTGCTGCTGCATTGTTGAATAAACCAATAGTCTTTTATGCAAAGGGCAAAATTTTGCATCCCGCAGGGGTTTTAATGTGTATATATTTTGCAGTCATTCTACATAGAATTGTGTGATGTTAAAAATGAAATGTGGGAGGATTCTGTAACAAACAGAAGCCAAAATCAACAACAACAAAAAAAAGTTAGAAAAGAAGTTTTGCCATGACCCTTAAGACCTGAGACGGTGTATATGTGGTCTGTCTGCGTTTAAAACAGTGCCAAAACGAATGGACAAAGATTCGCAGAGCAACTTGGTAAAGTTAGAAGAGAAGAGAATGCTGAAGCCGGCAGCAGTTTTAATGGAAAAGTATGGGCATAGTTATTAAAGAAGGAACAGCGCTAACTCAGGAATGATATATGTGCTTTTTTATGTGTGGAAGCACAGAGTGCATTTTAAAATAGTGGTTATTTTCAACACCAGCCACAATGTGAATCCCTTCAGCCGCCAGACCGAAAACAAGAGCACAAGCACGGTGCCTAATCATCCCACTGGTTTCATCACTGCATGAAATGTGTTTTCATGCCTCATTATTCCTGTTAATTGCTTTGGGCTTCTTATTCAGATTAGCTGTATTTAATTGCAGTCACCTGTTCAGCAAAAATGTAAGGCTAAATTCTAACAGAAAATTTTCCCTTTTCACACCTGTGGCTCAGCTTGGCAGAAAATAAGAACAAAAATAATTTTCGATCATGCAAAGCCATGTTGGAGAATCAGTCTTCATTACATTTCTGATTAAATTCTCCTTCCTTCTGTGCACCTGGGTGTTTGCAGCCATGTTATACATTATACCTAAAGCCACCGGAATCGTCTTAGAGGAGATCTGAGTCTCTAGAGATTTTGATTATAGTCCTATGTGCCTCAAGGGACTGCATGAAAAATGACAGTGCTGACCTTGTGGATGAAACTGTTATTGTGTATTCATCACCTTATTTATTTATGAAGCTGAGGTGGGGAGAGAGCAGTCATTGTGCAGATTAATGCTTGAAGCCTTACTATAGCAATGTACAGTCTCATATTTCTGGAAGGTTTTTCAGTTTCTGGACCGTCATCTGAATTTTGTGCCTAATGTCAATTTATTCAGAACTATAAAATCACATTTAGCTGAATACTTCATTTTGTTCAGATTTCTACACTGATATTTCATTAATTACAATAACTGGCCAATGTAATAGAAACACCAGTACCCCTATTAATTCATGCAAGTATCCAATGCAGATCCAGGTCAAGAGCTTCAGTTAATGTTCACATTGAACATCAGAATGGGAAAAGATGTGATCTCTGTGACTATGACTGTGGCATGTTTGTTGTTGCCAGACTGGCTGGTTTGAGTATTTCAGAAACTAGTGATCTCCTGGAATTTTTCTCACACAACAGTATCTTGAAAATGGTGCAGAAACAAAAACAATCTAGTGAGTGGCAGTTCTGCAGGCAGAAAAACCTTCTTGACGAGAGAGGTCAGAGGAGGAAAATAACCACTCTTTACAACCGTGGTGAGCAGAAAAGCATCTCAGAAAGCACAATACGTTAAACCTTGAGGCGGATGGGTTACAACAGCAGAAGACCACACGGGGTTCCACTCCTGACAGCCGAAAACAGGAATCTGAGATTGGAAAAACATCACCTTTTTCCAGTTTTCAGCTGTCCAGTTTGTGTCTGCTGAACTGCTGCTCAGTGGATGTTTTTGGTTTTTACGCTAGAGGTGTTGTGTGTTTGATGAGAACGTTAACATTAAGCTCTTACCTGTACAGGCGTTCCTAAAAAAGTGGCCACTGATGGTAAGTGATGGGTTTGACAGAATGTGGTTATATAACTTTTGACATGCAAAGAAGCAGGTTGGATGGAAAGAAGCTGCTTTTACTGAATTCAGTCAAATGTACAACAACTCTCCCTACACACAACTTCCTGGATTTGTTGAATGTATTGTGTGATCTAACTGTCCAATCAGAATACAGAAAACTAATACAATAATTACCTAAGTAGATCTTTACTTAAACTTTTGGACTTTTTTGGTGCTGGCCTCAAATATTTGACCATAAAAAATAATTAAATAATTGAATAATTGGATACTTGCATGTGCTAAAACAAAGTCATTACATGACAAAAGCACTAACAGTTAGTGCATTTTACAACTGGTTGTCCTCATAGTTCTCAAATTTAGTAAAAGTAAATACATATGAATTAAACTTAGCAAGCCAAAGTATATACAGACACAAAACAGTGACAACAATCTGCAAAAAATAGAGAGACTATAGCAACTTTATTTTCAAATGCTTAATGATTTTCGCAGTACTAAATCAGCTTGTCTCTGGAAAAGTCTATTAAGTTTGATGGAGATAAAACCTCAAACTATCATGCCCAATTATAATTACCAGCATTTTAGCCAATGTGCGCCGTTACGTTCCAGTGAAGGACAATTACTTTTAATTTATTGAAGCTGTTCAGATTTAGAGTTCATTTGTCTCATTTGTCCTTAAAGATATAAAAGTTAAAGATTTAGCAATTCACGGGTATGAGAAATAGAAGATGATTTATGGCAGTATCACTTTAGTATAATAAGGCTAAAGTCATTTCCAGCTAGGTAATGTAATTAATTTTCATTAATGGCTGAGAGATTGAATAAAGATAGCAAACAAATGATAATTTAATATGATTTAATGATGCCGCACATATGGGCTTCAGTGGGTTTCGATGGGCTTGCTGTTGGAAAATTGAGATCAATTACCCTGTCAGTAATTAAGTAATATAATATCACCATTTTGCATTATTAACCTTAGCATCAGGTAGGAATTATAAAAGAATCTCCAGCGATGGTTTAGGTGGTTCACTGATATGTAAAATAAATCACATTCTTCGCATTACAATGTATTTGACATTTCACATTTGACTAGTTTCTATGAGTGACTAATAAGATTTCTGATGTTCAGGATGTAATTAGGCTTCTCATTATTAAATAATTAGCATTTGGTTTGTATCAAGACTTTGAGTCACTTTGCTGATTTCAGTTGTAAGTTTGTTATAGTATTAGTAATAGAGCTCACAGAGCTCTCTGTTAGTTTGAGGTATAGTCATTTGGACTTTCGTTCCATCGGTGTAAATTATTTTGTCTTCTCGGAAACATGTAAATATCTTATGTAGCTTCTGAAGGGCAGTACTAAATGAAACAAATAAGATTTTTAAACAAAATAATAAAAATTTACACCAATCATCATGTTCAGAAGTTTACATTCCTCTGGCTCTTAAAGTAGTGTGTTGCCTTCTTGAGCATCAGTGAATGTTTGCACCTTTTGTAATAGTCGTGTACGAGTCCCTCAGCTGTACTCAGTGTGAAAAGATGGATCTCAACATCATATAGCCGCTGTTGGAAAGCGGTCAAATATGCAGTAGATGCTGGAAAAGCAAAGAATGTGCAGGACCTGGAGGATTTTTCTGAAGAACACTGGGCAGTTTAACTGCTCAGGACAAACAAGGGACTCATGAACAACTATCACAAAACAAAAACAGTTGTTGATCATCCAGGTAACAACAAACAGTATTAAGAATTGTATGTAAACTTTTGAACTGGTTCATTTGTGTAAATTCAGTTATTATTTTGTCTTGTGGACTATCTTCTGTCTTGTGGACTGTCTTGTGGATATATTCTGTCTTGTGGGCAGTACTAAATAAAAAAATGCTATTTTTATGATCCTTCTTATTTTTTTTTTAATTATTAACATTTTTCAGATTCTGCAAGGCACAATTTATGACCACAACTGTATCAACATTTTACAGTTGTTGATGTTTAGTAGAGCAGGGGGATTCAACTAAAACTTGAGAAGGTCTAGCTACATAAAATTCCTGGCTTCTAAAGTTATGGAGAGGGAACTAACATGACTGATTGGTGACAACAGTTACTTTTAATGCTTAACCAGTAATAGTTGGTTCATGGCCAAAATTAAGACATCAGTTTCAAGTGGCTGTATTTTGTTTCTCACTGGCACTTCATATTACCACTTTTGACCAGCGCCATGGACTCTGGAGACATAAAGAAATGCATATGTCTCAAAATCTTTAAAAATTCTGTTTTTGCCAGCAACCTTTTTTTTTAAACAATTTATGTTATGTTAAATGATGTTTCGAAAACTGGAGTCACCGAAGTTTTTTTTTTAATGTTGATTGGGTCTACAGTATTTTTTGATTTGCGAAAAATATTTTGCTGGGTCCACGTCCTGATCCATTTTTCCACAACTATATTTGGGTAGCCAGTTTAAGGTTGTTGATTTTTAGTACATTGTCTGTACTCTCATTGTCTCCTTAGTCCTTATCACAATTTCAAATTCAGTTAATGTGGACTGTAGGTGTTTATACGTTTTATGACATATCATTTGACATTGGTGTAGAGAATCAGATATTAGGATAATTCTCATTAAATGATTTTCCCTCAGGCAGAAAAAAGAGAGAAAAAATCATTTAAAAAATGTAATTCTATTGATATAAGATTTACAATTCAGCCAATAAGTATCCAGTGGTATTCAGTACGTTAGTCCTGATCACCTAATTAGAGCAAAGAAGGTTTCCTTTGATTAAGTGTAGAAATAGCAAGATCTTCATTAAACTTCCAATTCCTTGTATAACAGGCCTTAGGAAATGCTTGAAGCTCTCCTAAGCTTTCCTGAGAGAGTATCTTCAGAGGTGTCTCATTTCCTCTGCTTAACACTGTCAAGAAAAAAAATTCTCCTCTTTTTAAACCTAGCTTAACTACACAGGAATGCAAAATGAGCTGGTGCAAGAGGAGGAAATAAAAGTCTTATTACTCAGCTGCTCTCACAGTTAGATCTCCTAATCAATTTCCATTAAGCATGTGGGAACGTGCTCCGTGATTGATGGCAGTTTATGGATGTCCTCTGATCCTGTGATTGACTCTTGTGTATGGAGCAATTCAGACTACAAGAAGTGTCACATGACTTAATTCCCAGTATCATGACCTCAGCTGTACTGGATCAGATAAACCAGAGTTAGCGTTTAGTTCAACATCCATTTTCCTCAGTGGAAGTGTCACACAGAAATAAGCCTTAGTTCTGTCAGCTGGAGAAAGACAGAGTATGTGCATTGTGCCTTTTTCTGTATATACTCTTATATATATCTTTTTGTCTGCTCTTTAATTAAATTTTAATAGATTTTATTAACCCACTTACAAGGTTGGTAAATTACAAAACTAATACAAAATGAAATTAACACTATTATTATTATTATTATTAGTGTTGTTGTTGTTGTAGTTGTTATATATCTATAAATTTAGCACACAGATTTCCAGGCACATTTGTTTGCAAGATTCCAATTTCCTCCTGTGTGCTCTTGAAATGCCGTTCACACTGATCCATTTCCAGTCCATTTTTAACACTTCCCTTCAGATAACCTTTGTACTTTCACCTGCAGAAAATAACCAGGAATATTTCATATATTCATCAAGTATGTATTGTTATTTTTCAAAGTAATCTCTGTGTACCACATCTGTAGCATATGTCTCATTACCTTGGACAAAAATGTCCAGAATTTCAACACTAGCTACTACACAACTTTAAAGAAAACATAACCAGAATTATTTTTACTATATGCTCCAAAATGAATGAAACAGCTTAGGTAAGACTTTGTCTTAGGGCCAGCTATTATTTTGAATTCATATTCATATATATATTCATATAATTCATATACTTTATATTCATGTCTTTTTTCAATAAAATAAAGCACTGCTCTTACAGTAGACTTCATTTGTTACGGAGTCTGAGGAAAACAAGTTTAGCAAGTTGTTATTTTCACAGTACAGGAAAAAGTTATTGGTAATTGCTCATACACTATAGCCACAGTGCATGTAGATTAGGTTGGAAAAAAAAACACTGAATTATCTAAACTGTGTGTCTCTGTGTGCGTGTGTGTGTGTGAGAGAGAGAGAGAGAGAGAGAGTATTTCACTATAATAAATGGTTATGTTCAGAGAGTGGACATCTGATAGAGAGGCATATGTTTAGTAGTGTGTGGAAGCTGTCTGAAATCTACAGACAGCCACTAGCCATTACTGGTTATCTCACAAGTTTTTTTCCTCAGTGGTTTCGTTAGGAAGAGATGCCATGAGGCATCGTCCAAACTGAGAAAAACAGCAGCTGATAAGCTCTCAATGAAGTAAGACACACTCAGCTGACATAATGGATGACAGCTTCATAAATTATGACCAAAGCTTAACTTGGAAGAAGTTAGTGCCAGAGGTTCTTTGTAACTCTTAACTGAGGAAAAGGTAGGATAAAGAGGCCAGGTTTGTCTAGGGAACATATTCATATCTTCTCTGAAATATGAGGCACTTAAATCAGTGCCTTTGTGTCTACACCCTGCATTCCCTGCCAGCTATCCTGCTAATCATAGTACCATTCTCTAGTGAAAAGAAAAATTTAGTAGTGTCATTTCAAAGTTTTACTTTACTGCCTTGTGTCAAGTAGCTGTGTTGCACCCCTAAAAAGTGGAGCAGATTATGAATGACATCTGAATTTGCATGTATGAAAGACATTTTCTCATATTTGTAAATAAACAATTCCATTTTCAACCCTTTTCACTAATATACTAAAATTATTTCTATGTTTATAATCAATATGAATATATTTATACATGATACTATGTATATAATTGTATTTCTCAAATTTCTAAGCAGTCACATGTTTCAACATTAAATCAAGTAATTGTCCAATGAAACATACATTTGCGAATCAAACACAATCCCATAAGAAGAATCATGAGACATTTTACATGTGCAGCATTATGTGGACCTTGTGCAATTTGTGCTCAAAAGGCCAGCCTGGACTGACTCAGCGTGCTCACTGGTACTCTAGACTATTAGACCATCAATTATCTCTGTTAAACACTCGATAAACATACAGGTACTGCTGTAACAGTTAAACAATGTGTCACAACAATGTGAAATTTTATTGCTTATCTGAAAATGTTAGAAGATGATATTTTAAAGCAACTATGCTATTTTGCTTGAAAACATCATTCAATTTCTGTAAGTTTGTTGTTTATACTTATACATAGTACTATGTACTTTGCTAATGAGTTGGTCTGAAATAAAAGATCGTGTGCATAAATAATATTTACAATTGGCTAGAATTTGACTTGTCAAATTATGCTAATCTAACCTGGGATTAGCCAAAAAAAAACAAAAAAAAACAGCAAACCTAGCTAAGTGTAGCCAGTTAAAAATATAGCCAGTTAATGTTAGTGAACATTTTTAAAAAATTAATGAAATTATATCTTCCTAATTTAGTCAAAGTCAGTTCCCACCCATCAGGCAGCTCTCCCCTACACAACAGCTACCAACCAGGTAGCCTCATCCATGCCAGCCGACCGCATCTTTTTTCAAACTGCTGCTCATGCAACTTCGGGGGTGGCATAACACACTCGGAGGAAAGCGCTATCTGCTTCCTTCTGCATGCATGAGTTCACAGATACCCATGATTGGCTAGTGTCATCGTGATTGACAGGGGAGGGTGTATGCCACCCCTCCCTCCCTGAGAGCATGGCCAGTTGCTCTCTTGGACTCGCCGATGGCTGTGGCAGCATCAAGATTTGATGACGTCCACAATCTCCAGATGATAGTGTGAATGCTTTTCTGTTGCGCCACTCGGGAATCCCCCCCCATCCCCAATTTCTGTCTTTGCTTAGTCCAGAATATAGAAATATTTTACTGAGGTAGGGCCAGGGGCGCTAATCCTCAGGTTCAACACAGAAGTCTGGTGGCTTATACATCTTTAGACACACGCAGATAGGTAAAGTGGTAACTACATTGTGTAGCATGACGTCTCAGCAGATGACGAACTGGTATGATTCTTAATAGTTTTTTTTTTTCTAAATTGATTAATGTGATTGGATGCTAAACTGAGTCTGTTTGATTGATATATAGGATTATAGTCATCGGGTGGATGAGAGAAAAAGAGACCTTTGAGATTTGTAATGACAAATTGGTAATTTGTACTTTGAAGGTCTGAATAAAAAGGTAAGGAGTAAAGTGCAAGAGTTTTTTGGAAATCTAATAAGTCAGAATACAAGAATTCACTCATGTAAAGTTTAAATATGGCAAAATAATCCTTAAGTATGGTAACAAAGTACCTCTATTCAAGTATTTTCCACCCCTGCAAATGACCCACAACCCAGTACCAATCCAAGGTGCAGTGGTTGGAAATTTCTGCTCTAGAAACCCAATTACCTCAAAGTCACAGTGGGCAAATTGGTAGTGAGAAACTTTACACAGCATGAAAACAGTCCTTAGCTGGTTTGCTAAGCCACTGTTGAGTCTGTTTAGATTCAGAAGGAAATGTGGTGTATATCAAAAGCTATTGGCTGTTGGAAATCAGTCAAGCCCTTTCGACACGCTCTCCTGTGACTTCCTGTTTCAAAAGGAAATACATCAATATATAGAATGAGTTCATGGCTCTGAAGCCATTTTATGGGCACTTTAGCATACTTCTGAACTTCTAATCAGTTAGCATCTATTGAATGTAACTCGGGGAGAGATTTTCTATTATGTAAATCAAACCCCTGTGAGGGTACAGATTTATACTAGTTGTTGCTTACTCATCTGATTGGAACAGGAAACTGTAGGAATGGGAATTTCTAGTTTATTGGTTCTGCCATTTCTGCTAAACATGGCTGTAGCCTTTAATTGTTAGTAGACATTAGCTTCTGATATATAACTTTATGTATTATTTTTGTGTTTGAAAAGCAAACGTGTCTTATACTTATTGCCTTATTTGAGTTAATATTTGAACACTGTTCAAAAAGTGACCTTCTCTAGACAGTTGGGAGCATCTGCAGAACTCGTGAAACTTAGAACCTCAAATGATGTGATTGACCTTTTAGAGGATGTGAAAGGAAAGAAGAACATCGACTTGTCATTAGCAGAGTCTCTGAGAAGTGCAATTCTCCATTTTCTCTAAAGTCCTGAACTTTTAAATCCACAAAGGCTACCTCTTCCATGTCTCTTTTGTTTTGCTTTTTATGCTTTGCTTTTTTTCCTGGGTCTTAAAGGTCAGTGCCAGCCATTGTGGCTGCACAGAAAGACCTATAACAATTCTTGAACATATACATGAGCAAACACAGACAGACACCACTGTAGTGGTTAGGTATAAGGGGATGTAGGAGCGTGACATAATTACTTAGCTTCACATGGATTCCAGACTTTGACTGCTGACAATTAAACAACAGTGAGACAGCACTGGTGTTTAATGATTTTTTCACCTTTTATATCTACTTGACAGAGGGTCCCTGGAGGACTAGTTGTTAGGCCACAGCGCTCTCACTGCTGCGGTCCTGGGAACCAACTCCAGCTACTGGGTTGCGTGTGCTCTCAGTGCTGGTCCCAAGCCTGAATAAAATTGGGCAAGGTTGCGTCAGGAAGGGCATCCGACGTAAAAACTGTGCCAAATCAAATACACGGACCACTGATCCGCCTGTGGCGGCCCCTAACGGGAACAGCCGGAAGAGGAACAACAACATATCTACTTGACAGAAACAGATTCAGAGTTGATTTATGTGCATGTAGTGAGGATTTAATACTGAAATTGCACACATCTGTATTCAGACCTTAGATGTAATACAAGGCTTATGCATGCAGGGTACATTTGAGCACAATTCAGTACTTGGATTTAAGCCCATTCTTCTTGTGCAATACAAGCTTGAGCGATTCTTCTACTGTAGGAAATTCTGGCAACTTTAAAGCTGTGACCTACACTTGGTCATTTGCATATGAATGGGGAGCCTAGAAAATCGACTTCAGCAGCTGTGTAACCTGACCCTGAATGTGGCCTGAATAATTTTAGGACTCCAGTCGGTGACGCTGATTCCAGCCCAGAGTGGCCCTCAGAACCTTGGCACTTTTTTGTGTGTCACTGTGTTTTCACTGTGTGAAATCCAAACATGATGCTTGTTCTACCAGCTGTACAATTTTTGAGTTTCACATCCACTAGCATTATCCCATACAATATGTTTAACTTTTTATTGATTAATGGGAATCTTGTAAATTCAGGTAATGGTGCACTGTCAGTAATGGCCTTTTTAATTACCATGTATCAAATTGTTCTTTGAGGTTTGAATACACCATGAGCACAAGATGGGCCTCATTTATCAAGCTGGATATGAAAGGATTTATGCGTATATCGTTTGTCGGCGCATTTACACAAGAAATTTGGTATTCATGGAAATCCCATAATTTCGGAAAGACTTTTGTATCCTACTTGTGCTCCCGAGTGTGTGTTAATTTACGCAGACTAACTAATGTAAACCGTGATTGAGCAGCTTCAATTCATATAAATCGCAATGAGTTACTGCACTTTTATTATTTTACAGATTGCACTGTCAAGTTTAAATAGCTTTCAATTACACACACAATTTTAATGGAACTTTTCTAAAACCCAGAAAATGTTTCATATTAAAGGCATTAACTAAAGAAATATTTTCTAAAAATAAAGAACACAAGCAAATATATATCCATAAATTAAGACAAATAATGCCAGTCATTCAGTTATGAATGCCGCTGTATAAAAGGAGGAGGGGCTCAGGCGATGTGTAAGCTGGCAACACTTTATTTGAGCCAGCACTCAGTGATCTATAAGATCCCAGAGAGAGTTGGTATATCTCAAGCTGCGATGTGCCATTTAATCCCTATTGTGCCATCATCAGACTTCCCTTTCCTATCTCATATGCCTTCCTGCTTTTCCAACATGCCATCAGGGCATCAATGTAGTGAATAGTTTTTTTCTCCATTTTCATGTGGCCTATTCAAGGGTTTGTTGTGCTGTCAAATTATATATATTTTTATTGGCATAGACATGAGTCAAAATAACTTTCGGTTCTACCTCTGAGAAAATCTTTTATTTCTGTTTACTTGTCAATTCAGCTGTATGAGCTGCTTTTTTTTCTGAAGTGTTGTGGGCATCACCAAATGCAAATCTGCTCTGTTGTGCAAATGGCGTCTGGTCATTTGTGGGTAATTGGCATTCATGACATACACAAGTATGAAGAAAATCAGCATTTCCAAATCTTTTGTACATCCAGTGGAAATTTCCTTTTTGTCTTATGCAGCAATAAATGAGGCCGGCTGTGTGTACTTATTAGAAACATAAGAGTTTGTGGAGGAGTTTCTGAAAAGGTTTCCAACACAAAATGGCTTCCTTTCAAAATCTCTGATGAAGTCCTGGCTTATGAGATCAACTCAAGTTCTTAACACGACAATTCCACAACACATATTTTTCCAGACATAGTATAAGCCGGATTTAGTATTAAATTATTCTATTCGAAGTGAATTTGCACTGAAAACCCCATGAATGCTGGGAATCTGTCTCTTCTAGAAGGTCATTAGTGTTTAGCAGCCAGTGTTCATTTGCGCCTCATTTATTGTGTTTGGCTGACAGAGCTTGTAAAAGGTCAAATGCTAAGGTGTGATCCTTGTTAGTTAGATATTGGATATGGGAGATTTGACGGAGTCTGAAATTAGAAAGATGCTTGATTCAAGCCTAAAAGCAATCATTGCAACTTTAATTTTTGATTCTTATTATTCTGTGTATTGTTATTCTATGAACATGTTTTAAGATAAAGATCATGTTGGCTAAGATAAAAAAAAAGGCCAATTTGGCCATGTGAAGGGATTTCACTGGCTGCCAAATGTATAAAATACTACTTATAAGCTTATTTGATCTGGACAAGGCTTAAAAATCTTGAAAGTCCACAGATCGTGCTCTTCCTCTTCTCACATGGGGTGGTGTAATTGGTCATGATTGATAGATTCACCTGGCCCGAGCACAGAGCAGAGAAAAAGAAGAAAGCCATGGAAGTACACGGATGAATTATTGGTTTGTCATATTGGGTACACACAACGTGCACACTGTAACAATAACACTCCCACCAAGTCCTAGCTAGTACAGGCTAACTATGCAGTATTATTGTTTTAATAACAATAAGGATTAGCATTATAGAATAATAATAATAATAATAATAATAATAATAATAATAATAATAGAAAACGTGTTTTGTTTTTTTCAGGTTTATATCTCTTCATATTGTAATATACCCCAGGAAAGCTTATTTCCAAAAACATGAAGTTATCTATACCATGTACAGTATTTCACTGAGGATTTCCTTAGATAATGGTTACGTTGTGTTCCTGGTCTAGGAAAACAAATATTTGCATGTGTTTTTTTTTTCATTAGCAAGAATGCCTGTGTTCTGTTCTATATGTTTCTTGGAAAATCCCTGAAAAAGCTTCCACCTCAGGGTCCATTCTCAGAAGCCAGTGTAAAAGCTTTTGCTTTCTTAATGACTCCTGCTGGCTGTGTGAAAGGGCAATGAGAAGCAGCACTGATTATATTTGTCAAGACCTTCTGTACTAATTGTACTAAATTGAGTGGAGGGGGAAAGCAAGACACATACAGAAGAGGAGGGAGATATTACTGCCTCACGGAGCTGGCTGGCGTAAATGCACTGGAGGGTTAAAGCCCTCCGTCTCTCTCAAGAAAAATAAATAAATATAAATAATAATGTTACATTTTTGCCATCCACATCTTCTTATTTGCTGTTATCAGATGGTGTGAAGTTGAATAATGTACTTTGTATTCATATATGATCATGCATCATACATGATCCATTCGATCCGAGTAACATATTCATATTAGGTTACATCCCTAGTGTATGTGTAATAGCTTTATGCCTATAATGAAATCCCGAAAATAAAAGGCTCAATTATAATCTTTACATAATAGTAACAGTGAGTTACTGCGGGGTGGTCAAATTTTTTAGCCCTCTCATCCAATATCCTGATCAGACCTCATCCAGAATGCCGTGTGTACTCTGTCTTGTTGCATTAATTGTTTTTATGTAACACTGCCTGGCCTTGTTATTGATGTCAGTGAATGTTTAGATTACCATTTTCAGACACAGGGAAAGACAGAGTAGCTTTTGTTTTTCTGAGGCAAAGCAATTACTTTAATTAGCAATATTTGCTTTGTGATTGTGCATTAATCATTTTTATTAAACTCATTTCAGACTGTGTTAAGTAACAGGAATGTCAGAAATAGGACACAACATTTCTCACTCCTATAGTGATGCAGCCAATGATTTATAGAGCACTAAACTTTTAATTAATCTGTCTATTTAATATGAAAGTTTTCTTTATTGGCATGGCATGTATAAAAACAAGGCTTTTTGGAAGTAATCGAGTTGGTTCAGGCCATGAGAACAGAAGCTAGCTTTAATTAAACTAAATGATTAATGTTTAAAGGTGTTGGATTTTAATGACAGAGGTGTTTTGGTAAGGACTACAGTAATAATTTCCTTATTATTAATGTCTTTATTATGTAGCTAAATACTGAAAAATCTAATCTGACAAAGCTTTAATCCAGCCTGATGGTCCCAGAGCACCTGTACCATTCATCATGTGTTGTAGTGTTTAAAATATACAACGTTTATACATTTTTCACTTGACAAAGGGCTCCTAAATGTATACTTCTGGGCTTGTGAGAATATTTACAGCTTTCTTAGTGAAGGTGAATATTACAAGGTGCAAGTTAAAGAAATATTCACAATTAAATTAAACTGAATTCTATGACATTTTTATAAATCATATTTCACCGAAGTTGATTTGTAAGAGTAAACCTGTTAAATTGAATTAGCCTCATTTTAAGGTTTATGTTATGACCTCTTCGATCTTTATATTTGGTTTATTTTTTTCTCAACGTTTAAATGTTCAGAAAGAGACACGTAATACATTTAGCACTGATTCTTCTGCGCACACATCCTTTCATCTCCTCAGAAACAGGAGTTAATGGACAAACAGGAAAGCAAGAGAAAGAAAGCATGACTTGATCTTCCGTCTGCAATTTTGCAGGTAGTTACTGGAATGCAGCGTCCTTCACCACGCCATCCTCCTACCTGCATTTCTCCACTTTCCAAGGGGAAACGAGTGCTGACATTTCCTTCTACTTTAAGACCTCTGCACCTCATGGAGTCTTCCTGGAGAACTTGGGCAACACAGATTTTATCCGCCTGGAGCTAAAATGTGAGTCTCTTTCTTACACACACACACACAAACACACGTTACAGTGCCTTGCATAAGTTTTCACTCATTAGAACCTGGACAGACCAAGTGAGTTTTTTTTCCTATCTTGAACTTTGTTGGAGTTTGGGTGAGCCTGTGATTGGGGTAGCCTCAGATTCCTGTTCATGGCTGGAACCCAATGTGGCCTTCTGTTGTTGTAGCCCATCCAATTCAAGATTTGATTTGTATATTCTGAAATGCTTTTCGGCTTTGTAAAGAGGGGTAATTTGAGTTATTCCGCTTTTGTTTCACAGACCTGTTGCTCACTGGATGATTTTCACACCATTCTGTTTATTCTACTCTAGAAGCTCTAGACACGGTTGTGTGTGAAATCCCAGGAGATCAGCAGTTTCTGAAATACACAAACCAGCTTGCCTGGCACCAACAACCATGCAATGGTCAGAGTCACTGACATCATATCGTTCCCCATTCTGATGTTTGATTCAGCCATGAACATTACCTGAAGCTCTTGACCTGTATCTTGCACTGCTGCTACATGATTGGCTGATTGGATAATTACTACAGGAATGGGCAGGTATACAGGCATTCCTAATAAAGTGGTCAGTGAGTGTAAGAGTGTATACAAAAAATTGCCATTAACATTGAAGTGGGGAGATTAGTATGATTTGCAAAAAAAAAAAAATCAGATAGAATCAGGATTGTTTGCAAAAAAAAAACATAAAAGTTGTGATTTCAAAAGTTGTGTAAGTTGTATAAACACTTCTGCCAGACTTTTCCAGAACTTTGCATGTTTAAAAATCTCCTTTATATTTAAGTGCATAAAAATTCGAAATGCCTGTTTGCTTGTGATAGTACAAACATAGAGCTGAGGGGGGATTAGGTGAAATGAGAGAGAGCAGGATCAAGAGGCCACAAATGCAGTGAGTGTGTGTGTGTGTGTGTGTGTGTGAGAGAGAGAGAGAGAGAGAGAGAGAGAGAGAGACAGAGGAATAAGAAATATAGAGAGTCAGTGATTGGTATTATAAGAGAAACTACACCAATGTTTTTGTTTTGGGGAACAGTAACTGATTAATTGATGTTAATTTATGCCTCTCAGATTTGAACCAACCCTACCCTCTCCTCTAACACTGCATATATCCTGATGGAAAAAGATGTGATATATACCGTGCAAGCATACGCACATGCACATGCACATAAGACAAACATCATTGTTTGCATATTGTACATTTTTATTCGGAGCTGAGCCCTGAGGATAAAACTTGAGCTAGAATTGGCCGAATAATCAAACAACGTGAAAGCAACTAAACAGTTAAATTTGTGTATTCTCATTTCTCTCCAGCGCCAACTGTAGTTTCCTTTTCCTTTGATGTCGGGAATGGGCCGGTAGAGCTGAAGGTCCGTTCACCAACACCGCTAAACGATGACCAATGGCATCGCATCAGCGCAGAGAGGAATGTTAAAGAGGCTGTGCTGCAACTGGATCAGCAATACAGGGAAGTTCGAGCTGCACCTGCACAAGGACACACACGTCTGGAGCTCTACAGCCAGCTGTATGTGGGTAAGACGCGCACATACACACACACACACACACACATACATACATATGTTCATTCAAATTGGAGCTCATCAAGCAGCTTTCAAGTCAAGTCAAAGTCAAAAACTTTATTGTCAAGTCTGCTATATGTACCGGACACACAGAGGATTGAAATTTCGTTTCCCTCAGACCCATGGTGTGAGACACCAACATAACAAGACAAGTAATTAAAAAAAAAAAAAAAAGTAAAATAAAATACAATATGTACACTATAGACATTCACGGCACATGTGAGTGTGTAGATATTTACATATTTACATATTTATATATTTCCTTTATGCATAAATGCATTTAATTTTCAGAGCTTTAAAGGGAAAGTTACGTGTATTCAGAGTTTGGTTACACAGTCGCTGAAGGCTAATTTCTGGCCTCCCTATTCAGATTATAAAAATGACCTGTGTGTTTACACCTCTGAGGTTTCCTACCCAAAAAATAACACCTGACATTTTGAGCTTAAGCTTATGAGAATGCTGTTTTTTGTATTTTATTTTATTCTAACCACATAAAACCATTCTCTTTTATTAAAAAAAAACAGTTTTCAAGATTAGTTCTCTTTTCACCAAAAAAAAACTGTTTTCAAAATTATCTGCACATCTACAATTAATATTTGGCGAAGCCTCTTTTGGAGAGAATAACAGCACTGAGCCTTTTCCTATAATGTCTGCAAGATCCAAAGTTGGAGGCACTTTTATGCAGATCTTAAATCACCCCCTTCCTACTGAATAGTTCAATCTTCTTTATATTCTTAATTCAGACCATACGTTTTTCATGAAGGGTGACAATAAATCTGGGGTTGAACGTATACGCTGTTTGAACACTAAGGCCATTTTGTAGACCTTTTTGTAGCCTCACTAGGCTTCTATTGCAGCGATTAGAGACCCAGTATTACTTTAGTTTCCTAACGTTCCATTAATCTATCATCTTTTGACCAGTCAAAAATATCTGGCGAAAGTTGTGCTTCTAAGCAGTGAAAATGGGGTGGAGTGAAGCTCCCTTGGGGTCGTATGTGTAGCATGATTGACAGACAGGTTGTAAACACAACCAAGGAGTCCAGCACAGAACTGTGTTTGGGATTTTTTTTTGTGTGTGTCATAATTATATTCTTCCCTACGATCACATTGTTCCAACAGTCGTCTTCTATCGTGTTCCTTGAGATATTGAGTTATTGTTAATGGTAAGAGCACTACAAATATTGATCAGTCCACTTTTAACACTAGCTCTCAAATGTGTATATAATGCAAGCAGCTACGATTAGTGCTTTCCTCAAG
>CM040996.1:12321913-12398388 GCA_022985145.1 Pangasius djambal
GGGGTCAACAGTCCAGAGTAATGGAGAGTGTGGGAAAGAGGTAAAGAAGCGAGTGCAGGCAGGTTGGAATGGGTGGAGAAAGGTGTCGGGAGTTCTGTGTGATAGAAGAATATCAGCGAGAATCAAGGGGAAGGTGTACAAGACAGTGGTGAGAGCGGCCATGCTGTATGGTTTAGAGACAGTGTCACTGAGGAAGAGACAGGAGGCAGAGCTAGAGGTAGCAGAGCTGAAGATGTTGAGGTTCTCTTTGGGAGGGACGAGGTTGGACAGGATTAGGAACAAGTACATCAGAGGGACAGCTCATGTTGGACGTTTGGCGGACAAACTTAGGGAGGCCAGATTAAGATGGTTTGGACATGTTCAGAGGAGGGAGAGTGAGTATATTGGTAGGAGAATGTTGGACATGGAGCTGCCAGGCAGGAGGCAAAGAGGAAGGGAGGTATATGGAGGTAATAAATGAGGATATGAAGCTAGTGGGTGCAAGTGTTGAGGATGCAGAAGATAGGGATAGGTGGAGAGTGATGATTCGCTGTGGCGACCCCTGAAGGGAAAAGCCGAAAGAAGAAGAAGATTTGGCCATCAGTACTTTTTAAGAGCCTTTATGCAATGATCACCTTTAGCACTTGCCACGTACTCTTTCATTTAAAAATTCCCTTCATGTGATGGCTCTGTGCTACGGCTCTGTGCTATTGTCCTGTCAGCATCACTCATCAACAGCCTGTAATTGCAATGAGTGCACATTTCGATTTTCGCCATGGTTCCATCTGTCCAGCATCAGGATTAGAGTCAATAATGGATTCATCCAGCCTTACTGCCACATTGTTAGTGTGATTACTTGAGGTACTAAGTTGCTGGGGACCAATACCACATTCCTCTCACAATCCAATGGCTTTTAGTTACTGCAGTTCTGAATCTATTTGTTCATAACATCTGCATGCCCTGGAAAGATTTCCTTACCTGGAGGGTATTCTTTAATTTAAATGAATGTAGTTATAAAAAGAATACTAATGTAACATTTATAGAAACAGAGAACATTCCTCTACACAAAATACGGGAATCTTTGACACCAGAAAACTGGAACAGTGCCTTTCCCATCAGCCACTGATCCAGTATTAAACATTTTGTGGGTCCTTCTCAGGTTTGGTACCTGTAGAAACCAATGGCACTTAGAATTGGGACTATCAGCACTGTTGCTTTTTAGGTCTTTGACGATTTTTTGTCTCTCAAGCAGGTGGAAAATGAACTAAAACTAAAGCTTCCAGATCCCCCACAAGCCTGATCAGGATAAAGTGCTAAATGAAGACGAATGAATGAATGAATGAATGAATGAATGAAGAGAAAGTAGTCAAATATGAGCTCTTCATGGTCACCAATGTAGCTCAGGTTTCTCGATAATAAATTTAATTTATGCTTGGCCTTAATTCAACTGCGTAGGTCCCTAAATGGATGGTAAATTGTTATAACGCTTTCGTCATGCACTTTACAGCCCTGAGTGTCATGTGAATATTCAGTCACGTGAGTGTCAGTAATTGTTCATTTCCTTCCTGAACATCTGTGTTCCTATTTGAGAGGCTCTGCTGTGAGGCTTGATTCTCTCACCCCATGCACAAAGAAATTATAATTAGATAAATATCTCTCCCTCTTGGCCTTTTAGCACATAAGAGACCGAGAGAGTAGGTTTCACAAAGTCACAAATGTTTATCTGGATGTCTCCCTTGTGCAAATTTACCTTATTACTGTTCTTGATTTCCCATGGCCCTCTCTATTCCAGCTCACCTGCACCAGTTCCGGCACTGCTTTTGCTTTACTGCTCCTCCATGACATTCATACGTTCATTTGTTAATCTTATTAATCAATCCACATGAGCACATTTTTTCTCTTGTTATCATCTGGAACAGTTAATAAGACAGTGCCGTGTTTGCTCCTTCTCAAGAGGCACACATGTATAATGTGTTTCCCTTTGTTTTTTAGATATTCAGGGCACAACAGGGCTCGCAGTAAGCGCATTAGAAATTGTGATCTTCCGGTGGACGCTAAGTATGATAGTTATTAAAAAGATTTATACCACAGTACTGTTGAATTCTCAAATCTGATTAGTCAGAAGGTGTTGGTTAATTTTCTGTAAAAGTAGAATCTGGCAGTAGTGTCAGCAACACAAATCACAGATTTATATTAAGGAGCTCATTCTAATATATTATCTTAAGTATTATTTTAAATGGATTTAAAAAGTGTGTAGTTGTTGATATGGTGAATCTTTTTGGAGATGTTTATTTAGCATTTTTGGAAGGAGTCTCCAGTGTTTTTACGTGTTCTAATTTTACGTTTTCTGACACAAGAAAGTGAGAGGGCTTTGCGGTTTCTCAGCAACATGACGAGCTGCAATTTTTGTCTTATCAACTTAGAGAGAGAAAAACAAGAGGCTGGTAAATGAGCGACACTTTATAGCTGTTATAACCTAAGTAATAACAAAATAATTTGGTTTGCGGACATTCCACAACCATTAAACATAAATATACGTGCATAAAAATTACGATGTCTCGTTCATTAATAAGGAAAAAATGTTCATTGTTGGCAAACTGTTTTGGTTACAAGGAATAAACCACTTTCATTATATAAAAATAATCAATAATCAACTTCACTTCATGGCCTCTTCTGGAAATTAGAATTGGTAAACATCCCAGGAACCCTTGGCAAAACCTTCTTTTCTAATAGCGTGTCTCAGACATGATAAGGGACAGAACCTATAGTTAACAGATTTGGCTTCAGATTGAAATGCTACATAAGCACAAGATATGTCTGGCTGGATTATGGTTATTTCTTTATTGATTTTGGTCTGTACCAGACTGGCTTGAATTGATAAGCTGTTCTTTAAAATACCAAATCCAGTGTCTAAAACATGCACTGCAATGAGCACATGCAGCTACACAGAAAAAAATGATTAACTTTCTAGAAGTGTTTTCGCCACAGTCAAACCATGATAGCAGCATGATGAGTTTATAGAGTTACTTCTCTTTAGCAGAGGCAAGGAGTGAAAGGAGAGAAGCTGGACTGGATGTGGTGAGGAAACCTGAAATGCACTTACTGCCCCCTGGTGGAAGAGAGAGAAAGTGTGTGAGAGAGGAACCTTGAGGTGCCCAAACAACTTAGAACCTCTATCCTCTTAAACATGGTCCAGTAAGAGACCTACACAGCTTAAGGTAGTTGAAGGTTAAGGGTTCTTTTAGAGCCCAACAATGGTTCTCTGGCAAGTCTGGGAGTCTGGTCTGGGTCTGGGATGACCAGCCTTCCGGCCATTATCTTAGGGCTATAATTGGTCAACAAATCAGAAATGGACTTTACTGATTAGTGTAAACTGGAATCTGACTTCAGCATATGTGCAACAACATCTCAGGCATATCATACAGTATCTACGCTGAGGAAAAAGATATACAGCAGTAATTCAATGTTTGTTGTGCAGACGTGGGAGCTTTCTTCGAGGCAGGAACTCTGGTCCGCTATAACCTGGTGCCCGAGTTGATGGCCGCTACATCCAGCATGGACGGGAAGGATTTGACCCGATCACAGCCGACGGAGAAGAACCTGACCCAAGAGGTTATGACCTTCAGTTTCAGCACATCCAGCACTCCCAGCATCCTCCTGTACATCAGCTCGTGGGGCCGTCACTACATGGCAGTGGTACTGCGGCACAACGGTATGACACTACTGAATGATGATACCTAAAGACAGATGTTCAGAAAGGTAGACACACAGTTAAACTGTAAAATATTTTTGTCTCTGTGCTTATGCCTCGCCCAAACAGCAAGCGACTGAATGCATCAGTCTAATGACTTCATTCTGAGTGTCTCAGCAAAATGTATTTATTCATTTAGTCAGGAAACTGATGTGCTGCTCTAGAGAGCATCTCAATTCAACCAATACAGTTAAGTAATGTTTACTGGCAATTTTAGTACGTGGTCTCTTGCTGTCTCTCTCCATTTGTCTGTCACACTCACTTACTCACTCGTACTGACTCGAACAAACACATACATCAGTGGGTTCTGGTTCATTAATTATTTGCTCAGAGGCGTGTTTAAACTGCAGAGGAGAATGTGTGTGTGTGTGTGTGTGTGTGTGTTCACACAATGCTACATTGAGTCACAGTGTCAGGGAGTTCACATATTCCATTAGGGAAACTGATAGAGTATTATTTAAATGAGACATTCTTCTGTGGCTTTATAGACCTGTAATAATCATATAGCGTTCAATGCAAAACTTTGCATACTCTAAGGAATATATGAAGAAGACTAAATAATATGCACTAATTTGCATGTACATGGTCAGAAATTGATGTCATTTTGCCAGTGATTTAAAATGAATAATTGCGAGAATTATAAAATAATATGTAAATTATGGTTTTGCATAAGCTGTTTGTTCTTGATCGCTGTGGAGAGTTCAGATTACTAAGAGACTCCCAGAAGAGTTCATTTGAAAATAAACAGGGTTTTGGGGACGTTAAAATAAATGAAAACAATGTGATGGCAACCAACAAAATTCAAGTGAATAACAAATAGAAAGGTTTTAGGGAAAAAAAAGAAAAATAACCTGCTTGCATAAGTGTGCACACTCTTTTATAATGGGGCGTGTGACTATGCTCAGAATTAACCAATCACATTCACACTCATGTTTGAAAGTAATTATCATACACCTGTCATCAGTTAAGTGATTCTGATTAACCCCAAATAAAGAGCCGCTGTTTCTGTAGTATTTTCTTGACATCTTTTTGGTTTCATATGACTGTTGAAGCCACGATCAACAAAGAGCTTACAAAGCATATATGAGATCTCATTGTCGAAAGGTATCAATCAGGAGAGGGGTACAAAAGCATTTTCAAAAGCATTAGATGTACCATGGAACACCATAAAGGCCATCATTAACAAGCAGAGAAAAAGGGGTGCCACAGTGACATTACCAAGAACAGGTTGTCCCTCCAAAATTTATAAAAGGACAAGAAAAAACTTACCAGGGAGGCTGACAAGAGATCTACAGTAACATTAAAGGAGCTGCAGGAATATCATCTAATCCTATCATCTAAATCACCCCAAACCATGTGGCAAAATGCATTATGACAGAGATAAAACCTTCTGGGCATAATTCTAAAAGACATGTTTGGCACATAAAGCATATAGCTCCAAATACCAATCTATTTTGGCACAAAAACTGAACAAGGCATGATAATGACCCAAAGCACAAATCCAAGTCAACAAAGGAGTACAATGGATATTCAAAAATTTACACACCTCTGTTAAAATGGCAGGTTTTTGTGATGTAAAGAATGAAACCAAGATAAATCATGTCAGAACTTTTTCCACCCTCAATGTGAAATTACAATGTATACAAATTAAGTGAAAAACAATCAGAAACATTTTAGGGAAAAATAGGAGAAATTAAAAAGTTCCAATGACCTGGTTGTATAAGTGTGAACATCATTTTAGAATTGGAGGGGTGGCTGTGTTCAGAATGAACCAATCACATTCAATCTCATGTTCAAAAGTAATTATCACACAGCTGTCATCAGTGAAATTATTCTGGTTAACCCTAAATAAAGACCTGCTGGTTCAGTAGGATTTTCTTCACATCATCCTGGTTTCATTGGACTGCTGAAGCCATGGTCCACAGAGCTTACAAAGCCTGTAGGGTATCTCACTTATTGAAAGGTATCGATCAGGAGAAGAGATAAAAGAATTTCCAAAACATTAGCTGTACCATGGAATACCATGAAGGCCATCATCAACAAATAGAGAAAATGGAGCACTACAGTGGCATCATCCAGAACAGGACATTCCTGCAAAATTTATAAAAGGGCAAGACAAAAACTTACCAGGGAGGCTGCCAAGAGACCTATAGAACATTAAAGGAGCTGCAAGAATATCTGACAAGTACTGATTACTCTCTGCATGTGACAACAATCTCTTGTATTCTTCACATGTCTGGGCTATGGGGTACGGTGGCTAAACAGAGGCCCTTTCTTTAAAAAAAAAAAAAAAAAAACCTCAATTAAATCACCCCAAACCATGTGGCAAAATGTGTTATGGTCTAATGAGACCAATTCAAAAAGGTATATTAATTCCATAATTCCAAAGGTTTGGTGCAAAAAAGCACATCACCAAAAGAACATGGTGAAGCATGGTGGTGGCAGCAGAGTGCTTTAGGGCTGCTTTTCTTCAGCCAGAACTGAGGCTTTTATCAAGATGGAGGGAATCATGAATAGCTACAAATACCAATCGATTTTAGTGCAAAACATTCAGGCGTCTGCTAGTAAGCTGAAGACGAAAAGGAATTTCACCTTTCAGTATGACAATGACCCAAAGCATCCATCCAATTCAGCAAAGATCGGTGTTTTTGAGTGGACTAGCCAGAGCCCAGACCTGAATCCAACTAAAGATTTGTGGAGTGACCTGAAGTGGGCTGTGTACAGGAGATGCCCTCACAATTTGATGGATCTAATATGTTTTTGCAAGAAAGAGTGGGAAAATATTGCCAAGATGTGCCATGCTGATAGACTCTTACCCAAAAAGACTGAGTGGTGTAATAAAATCAAAAGTTATTTTAGTGAGTCGCAGTATTGCCTTGAATGGATCTCACCAGTTTCAGGCTTCTGTTTACATTTTTTCTGGCCCAGAAATTAGCTCCTCCTACAGCTGGAACGGTGCTGGTTAGCCCCACCCCTTTCCCTGAAAGGTTATTGAAGCATACTAGTTTCAACAGAGGGGGTGGGGTTGGCTGGAGAACAGGAAAGGCTTGTGAGTGTTTACATTAAAATTGTATTTCACAAACAACAGAGGGGACTAAATGTTACTCTAAAGCATATTTAAGACGATCACTCTCAGCCTTCAGTCGTTTCAGTAGTTTCTTGTTTAAAAAAGTAGGTGATCCTGTTGTAAAGATCTTGATATTTCATGGGATATAGCTTACCTGGAAATCACTTTTCCATATTATGCATATTGGTCTATCATAACATTCAGTGTTTTTTTATGTACAGTGCTTTACAATCGTCTTCACTCACCCATGTTTTTGCACTCGCTGTCCCTCAGGTACGCTGCAGATGCGTTATAATCTCGGAGGTCTGCAGGAGCCCTTCACCATTGACCTCGACCAACGCAATTTAGCCAACGGACAGCCACATAATGTCAACCTAACTCGGACAGAGAGAGAAATACACGTCCAGGTGAGGGTAGAAAATACACGTGTGAACATGAACATCTTCATATGAGGAAGCCAAGTGGTCCTGTACATTCTTATAGTATATCCATTAGTATGATTGTGTGCCCCTGCCGAAAGATTAGCCGTTTATTATTATTAATTTGTAATAGTCTAGTTTGCTTCAAGTTGGCATATGAAAAGGTTCAATTGCCTCCTTGGGGATAAATAAAGTTAATAACATTTTAAAATGTAATTTAAAATGTTAAAGAATCTGGAGTATGTGTTCCCCAAGGCAAAGTTTATTTATGATTCATTAGCAGGAATTATTAAAACTGGCTGGCTCTTGAAGAAATAGAAGCTGCTCACTGTGACTCATCTGTCTTAGGCCTGGCAATTAGCTTGCTCTGAGAAAGTTAAATAAGCTGAAAGCAATTAAAAGTAAGGTCCTTAGAGGTGAGGCACAAATAATTGGATTGCATAAGAAGGGGGTACATTCAATTTAGAACATTTTGCCAACATAGTGGAATAAACAGCTTCACATTTATCACTCCAACACATCAAGTGAGAGCTGAAACATGATGACAGCTAGGGGAGGCTGGTCATCATGTTAGATGGTAGACTAAAATCTAATATCCATCAATATCTTGGCAATGAAACTATTAGGGTCGAGAAATGTATTACATGCTATATGGCCAAAAGTACGTACATGGACATCTGATCATCACACCCATATGTGGGCATTCCTCAAACTGTTGCTGCAAATTTGGAAACCCACAATTGTATACAATGTCTTTGTATGCTGTAGCTTTAAGATTTCACTCCATTGCAATTAAGGGGCCCAAACCTGTTCCAGCATGGCGGCGCCCCTGTGCATAAAGCGAGGTCTATAAAGACATGATTGCCAGCATTGGTGTGGAAGAACTCCAGTGGCCTGCACAGAGCCCTGACCTCAACCCCCACTGAACACTTTCGTGATGACGTGAAACGCCAGCTGCACACCAGGGCTTCTTTCCCAACATCAGTACCTGACTTCACTAATGCTCTTGTGTCAGTGAAGCGAGCTAAAACATAACGACTGTCATTGATAGTCTACATGAATCTATAGTATGGGCTACAAAGAAATCAGCCCCAGCCTCGCTTCTCCATACCTTTCTGTCTGTTTTTCTTACAACCATTCGTGGCGCTGTTGTACTAGGTTCCACAAAAAATTGTAAATAATCCGCCTTAAAACATCTGTTAACAGCAAATAATCTGATGTGGATACCAAAAATCAAACCACATAGATGTATTTTTTTTTAAAGACACAGGATGCTGGTAGCTCTCTCTTGTCAAGTCCATTTGTATTGTCTGTGCACTGTGTGGGAGAGTGTAAATGCGAAGTCAAGTCAACAGTCCCAAAAAAAAGCAGTTTGGTAGAAATTAGTCTTTTTAATACCAGGCCTGCATTGCTCAATAACAGTATGAAAAAGTCAGTACAGGGTGTACAGGTGAATTTTGCTCAAGTAAACTGACACAGTCTTGCTGCTAGTATTGTGACTAGATGCTGTTAGATTTTAGAAATAACAGAAACATTCACTTGGTTAATGTCAGTGTCCATATACTGACCATCAATGGTCAAGTTGTAAAATAGAAAAATAAATAAGTATGAAGGAAGGTGTGTATAGTCAATGGTATTGAGGGCTGGGGAACACAAAATCTAATAGCACAGAGGAAAGAACTATGAGCCAGCTAGTTAATTAATGTGAGATAGTACATATTTAAAATTATGCAGATCTTTTGCTGAGTAATATAGTTGTTTAAATATAGTTGGTTAAAATAGCTGTTGAGCTATTTTATACTGTTATGAGAGGAATAAAACACTTTGCGACATGCTGTTGTATAAAAATAATCAACTTCAGGGTTCACACCACTCCATTGTTGATTATTTCCCTATATTTTCCTATATTGTCCTATTATTTTCCTTTCCCAAAGTGTTTTATTCCTTACTTATGGACGTTATAGTATAGTATTACCACAAATTCTATGATGTATTTGTCTCATTTCTTCCTCTAGTTGGATCACTATCCTTCAGTCAGCTACACCCTGCCTGAAGCATCTGACACTCAGTTCACCCTGGTAAAAACCCTCTTCCTAGGAAAGGTCTATGGTAAGTGTTTTCCCTTCCTATACTAAAGGTCTCTCTGAACCCACCAGTCTGAACCCACCACCAAAAACTGTTTAGATCTCAACAATAAATTAAATGAATTTTATCAATTTCATCAAGATTCATCTACAAGTCCAATCATTCATCAATAAGTCTAAGATTGTCTGTTCTTATTGGCTGAAAGCAGTAGAGAAGATAAAGCTATCCACACAGAGGAGTAACTCAGTCGGTTTAATCCAGTCGGACTGTAAAATATGATATCACTTCATGTCAGCATCATTTATTGCTCATGTATGTGGAAGAAGGCGGATATCACTTTCCATCGAGTGTGTTACGCTGCCCTGTCTTGTAGTGTAGCAGTTTGAAAAGATCTGGTTGGCTGGCTTTACATGTCTCAGACGAAGCATGTTAGCCTTCAACCTCCCAACTTGGATGGTAACTGTCATATGATGGGGAAAGCTGACTGGTGGGTGGGAATTGGCCAAGACCAAACTAGGGAGAAAATGGGGAGAAATAATGGTGCGGACCAATAAAAACATCCAATGAACAGCAGTTCTACAGGTACAAATGTCTTGGTGATGAGAGTGGTTAGAGGAAAATGGTCAAACTAGTCCATGCTGACAGGAAAGCAACTCAAATAACCACTATATGGTAACTCAAATAACCAGTCTTTACAACCGTGATGCACAGAAAAGCATCCCAGAATGCACAACACATTGAACTTTTAGGCAGATGGGTTACAACAGCAGAAGACCACATTGGATTCCAGTCCCTAAAGCCAAGAACAGGAGGCTACTGTGGGCACAGGCTCACTGAAACTGGACAATTGAAGATTTAAAAAAACAAAAAAATTCCATATTAAGGTGAATATTAACTAAAACTCTTAACCTGTATCTGCATGATTTTAGCATTGTGCTGCTGCCACATGATTGGTTGATTGGATAATTGCATAAATGAGCAGGGTTACAGGTGTACCTCTTAAAGTGGCTGGTGAGTGTATGTCAGACCTTACACAACATTTTAAAGCAAAATAATCCAAATAATAATTTAAAAAATGTACATATTTCATCCACAGTATTTTCATCATAATATTTATATAGTGATCTGCTGCAAATGGCTGCGACTTCAGATTTATATCACTATGGATACAAATATTCCCGAAATGAATAAATGTAATATAATGTAGAAAGTTATGTGAACTTATTTCTTCTCTTTAACTCCAATTGTCAATATCCAAGTTTTGGATATTGAACTCAAGTTTTCAAAAATTAAACTTAAAGTAATCGATTGTCTTGACTTGACTTTGAGTTGAAACGAAGGTTATCTTCAAGTTGAGTTTACTCACATTTTTAAGGCAGCATGTGAACTTTCGTTTCTACGTTTAACCAACTTGAAATGTCTTGCCGTGTGGCATGCTAATAGGAAAGCATCTCTGAATTTAGATCTAGAAATGGTACAGCTTTGTTTGAGTCTTTCTTTCAACCTGCGCATGAGGAAATCGTGTAGTTTTTACAGCTGCGATTATGGAGTGCTTTTCTCGAAAAGGAGCTGCAGCTATGTGCTTTAAGTCCAAAAGAACAAGGGCAGAACTTCCTTTAAGCTATGTTCAGTATGATAAACAGAACTAACTCATAATTCATCAGGGACTGTATTCTGTCATCCTGAGACAGCTGAGTTTACTTTCCTGAAGGACTACTGGTTTACTGACCTTCACAGTCAGTTGATGATGCATGTCGTGGTGTTTCAATGATTTACACATGATGACCTCAGGCTCAGAATAAAAAATGTTCCTGCAACCTCTAATAATCACATAAAGTTATGTGCAAAATTTTGTATAACTTACATAACAAAAAAAAACTGTTATAAATATTTTTTTAAATAGTCTGTCTGCCTTTTTAAATCTGATATACTGTAAATATTCTCTAATATTGTGAATGCATTTGCCTTTATAACTGCACCCATTAAATCAGGCCTTGAGGATCATGACAAAACGCTTTTCTATTTTTTTTTTCTATTGATTTTGCCATATGTTTGGATATTTGTCTTGTTTGATTTGATTTTTAATATCTTAGAATTCAAATACAACAATTTTTCTGTAAAAGCAGCTCTGACAATAATGCAGGCTCTAATTCAAATTACAGGTTTAAATTAATGCTGCTCTACGTTTAAGGATAAAGAACCACAGAACTTGTATTTTGTTGTTTTGTTTGTTGCAAGCTGCATTTTTTTCTCTTCTTAACTTCAAACGAACAACAGGACAATAGCCTCTTTTTTTCCTCTTTTGAAGCTAAAAAGTGGCCTGAACACTCTCCAATGTGGGAAAAAGTACTGACTTTTACAAAGTACAGACACTGGAAACTCCTTCATAAAGGTTAAATGTCTACTAAAAGGATACTTCACCATATCAAACCATTATATTAGTTTTTTAAAATTCATTTATTATTAGCCTTACAGGCTAAGGTGAAGCGTCTGCCATACAAGTCCATAGGCAGGTTATTACTACAGAAACAATGATGTATTAGAAAAAGAGCATTAATATAAACCTGTGATTTGCCATGCAGCTAGAACTACCGTCTGAGCTACAATCACAGTGTGTGTTGATGTTCTCATTGCTGTTGCTACTGTGCCTTTCTTATATCATCGGCAAATTAGATGAGACTCCAGATCCATGCTATAGTTGCATCCACTATCCAGGTTTTCCCCAGCTCACTCTGTAAATGAGATTCTAACGCATGCAACACACACACACACACACATGCAGGACATATTCTGGAGCAGGACAGAAGGAGACACACTACACTCTGCATCAGTGTTTTTACTGTGTGTAAGTAACAGTACTGATGCTATAGCTGCATGTGTCAGAAATATAATGGAGTTATGATCCATATGTTGTGTGTCCCTTACTCCTGTATAGTCGTGGATACATGTGATATTCTCACTGATGGTGTGAGAGATTGCTCTGCAACCGTCCTGCGCTCTGGGGACCCTGTGTGTGTGTGTGTGTGTGTGTGTGTGTGTGTGTGTGTGTGTGTGTGAGAGATACAATAAGTGGAAAATCTCTAAGTATCATCCTTTGACATTTTATCAGATTTAATTCACTTATAGATTATGTTTTTGTATCTTATGTCTCTCTTTTTCCCTCTTCTTTTCACCATCTGTCCCTCCTACTGGCCTCTCTCAGTCCCTCACTCTTCCTCCTTTCTTAGTTTTCATTCTCTTTCTCTCTCTCTATACTCATACTCACACATACAGTATATATAAATTTACATGATGGATGGAGGTGTGTGGGGCTAGTGTATGTCGTTTATGGAGGCAATTTGAAATCACACTTGTTCTTTATCTCCTACTGTATTAGCTTCCATTTGTTACCATGGTGACCCCATTGGTCACACCCTCCTGTCCCCAATCCCTCAGTTACAAGAGAAACCCTATCCCCCTGTCTGCTCCCCTCTTAATCTTTCTCACTCTTCATCAACAGCCACTGCAATAACCATCCCAATAATTATGATTATGTAAATGCCTCTAAATAATAGAGTTCACTGGCTTTTATTGGTGGATAGACATGTCATGTCAGGGCATGTCATTCAGTTTCATTACTGCTAAATAAGTTGTTGTTTTATTAGTAAAATCTGTGACAGAATACAGTGTAATAGAGGGTTTAAGTGAAATTTTTAATATGCTATCTTTAATTATTTCATCTATACTTCAGACATCAGGTGACTTTATGCACTCACCTTATTAGGTACACTTGTTCGTTCATGAAATTTCCCACAATGCATAAAAAATCAAGCAGATACACACTCCCCTCCGAAACTATTGGAACGGCAAGGCCAATTCATTTATTTTTTGCTGTAGTCTGGGACATTTGGGTTTGAGATCAAAAGATGAATATGAGAAGAGAGTTTAGAATTTCAACTTTTATTTCATGGTATTTATATGTAGATGTGTTCAACGACCAATTTTTAGGCAAGCAAAAACATTAGAACATGTGACTGACAGGTGTTTCTTGTTTGTTGTTTAAACAATAAATAGCTCTGAAAATCCACTCTTGGTTTTAGCCTGTGGTCTTTGCATTTGTTGTTAAAAAAGGATAAACCAGTATGAAGATCAGAGAGCTATCTATGAGAGAAAAGCAAGCCATTTTGAAGCTGAGAAGAGAGGGAAAATCAATCAGAGGCATTGCACAAACATTGGGCATAGCCAATACCACAAATTGGAATATCCTAAAAAACAAAGAAACCACTGGTGTACTGGGCAACAGATACCAAAGGGGTCAACCAAGAAAAACAACAGCAGCTAATGACAAAGTGCTGTGAAGAAAAACCCAAAAACGACAATCAGTGGCATCACCAACAACCTCCACAGGGCAGGGGTGAAGGTATCACAATCCACCATTCAGACTTTGAGAGCAGAAGTATAGAGGCCATACCACAAGATGCAAACCACTCATCAGCAGTAAGAATCGGAAGGCCAGATTGGAAAGACATGCATAGATGATCAACAAAAGTTCCGGAACCAAGATTAACCTTTACCAAAGTGATGGAAAGGCCAAGGTGAGGAGAAAGAAAGGATCTGATCATGATCCAAAAAACAGAAGCTCATCTGTGAAACATGGCGGAGGTAGTGTCATGGCTTGGGCTTGCATGATTCTGGAACGGGCTCACTAATCCTTATTGATGATGTAAATCATGATCGCAGCAGCAGAATGAATTCAGAAGTTTACAAGAACATTTTGTCTGCCAATTTACAGAGAAATGCATCCAAATTAATCTGGAGGAACTTTATCATGCAGCAAGACAATGATCCAAAACACACTGCCAACTCAACAAAGGACTTCATCAGGGGAAAACGTAAAAGGTTTTAGACTGACCAGACCTTAACCCAACTGAGCATGCATTTCACCTCCTGAAGAGGAAACTGAAGGGAGAACCCCCTGAAACAAACAACAACTGAAAGAGGCTGAGGTAAAAGCCTAGAGGAGCATCACAAAAGAAGAAACCAACAATTTGGTGCTGTCAGTGGGTCGCAGGCTTCATGCAGTTATTGCAAGCAAGGGATATGCAACCAAATATTAAGTGTTATTTGCTTTAATTTACTTAAAGACTTATCCGTTCCTATATTTTTGCTCACCTAAAAATTGGGTGGTCTGATACAAAAGGTTCTGTGTTTTATGTTGTTTAACACATCTAGATGTACATACCAGGAAATAAAAGTTGACTAAACTCTCATCTCATATCCATCTTTTGATCTCAAACACAAATGTCTTTGGTGTATAGAACAAACAAATGAATTGGCCTTGCCATTCCAATGGTTTCGGAGGGGACTGTAGGTCAAGAGCTTCAGTTAATGTCCACATCAAACATCAGAATGGGGAAAAATGTGCTCTCAGTGACTTTGACTGTTGGTGTAAGCTGGGCTGGTTTAAGTATTTTAGAAACTGCTGATCTCTTGGGATTTTTACACACAACAGTCTCTCAAAGAAACCCTCTTTACGACCATGGTGAGGGATGATTGATTGGATAATTGCATGAATGTGCAGGTGTACAAGTCTTCCTATTAAAGTGGTCAGTGTGTGTATATTTCTTTAAAGGTATGAATGAAAATGCAATGAGTAAAAAGTCTAAATGTAATTTATGCACAGTTCATTTATACTCAGGTGAAGTACAGCTCTAAAATGCTGATTAAGTATAAACATACGGTTAGTAATATACTTTCCACCTCTGCTTGGGTTGTACAATAAGCACTGCACTTATGATCTCTCTCCTCTCTTTGTGCAGAAACTGGTCCCATTGACCCAGTGCTGATAGAGAAGTATAACACTCCTGGCTTTGTAGGCTGTCTATCCCGAGTGCAGTTTAACAGCATCGCTCCTCTGAAAGCAGCTCTTCGCCCACAGCTCTCTCTGCCAGTGTCATACCAAGGCAAACTGGTCGAGTCCAACTGTGGCTCATCACCTCTCACCATCTCCCCAATGTCAGCTGCCACCGACCCCTGGCACCTGGACGGAGGTAAAGGATGTGGTGGCTGATGTAGAATTACTACCTACAAATAATAAGAACAGACAGCAGCTATTTGTGTTATTATTTTGTGTATATGTACTGTATGTTCTATGTATACATTCTGCTTAAGGAATTTTCTTAAAGTGTGTGCCAGAGAGATTTTGTACTTTTATTGTGATGATTTATGATGATGGTTTATGATGCCTGATATGTAATTTTTTTAGTATTCTGAATGACATTTGACATATTGACATTATTACACTTTATTTATATACTTATTTCTTCCCTAATGCATGAAGGTTATAATCAAAGCTATGATTGTTAACACCTTCACCTTCACCTTCTGAGTCCCTGCTGACTCACTGCTATTATCCATTAGTGACAGTCACAGTGATATAAACTATATGAGATGTTAATAATGAACAGTGCCTTTCATATATATTCACAACCCGTGCCCCCAACACACACACACACACACACACACCGTTTAAGTTTTCCACATTGGAACCTGGAACAGCAATCGATGGATTGGGATTATATGTCATGTATCTACAAAACAAAACAGCCCATGATACTGAAGCAGGGAGAATGTTTTATATAGTTTGCAAATTTAGTTACAAATTTAAAAAATAATAATAAAACATAAAACTGAATAATGCCCTCATTGCCTGGTCACTGACTTTTGGTGGACAGCCGTCTTTAGGCAGAGTCATGCTTGTTCCATTTTTAATAACTGATTTAATGTTGGTCTGAGGCAAGGGGTTCTCAAACTTTTGCAGACAGGGACCCCTTTAGCTGTAAAAACAAATTCCATAGACAGGCAAAGCCCACATTTATTTTTAATTAACTATTCAGATATTACAGATATGTACAATAATATTCTGGCTATTTATTGGAGCTTTTTATTCCTGAACTTTGCATGGACAGAACAGATCCAAGTGGACATTATTTGTACGCCAAATTGTTTGAGTTATTGAGATTTCTATTAAACCCAGTAACCAGAAAAAAAAAAAACTAAAAATCATGGACTCTCTGGATATACTTCATGGACTTTTTATATAATCAAACCCTGATTGATTCTTTTCCAGAACTTTGTCCTGGAATTGTTTTCATAGCTCCTTGGTCTTTGTGATGCTATTTGTTTAGGTATGTTCTCTAACAAACTCTGGGGTCTTCCATGAATAGATGTATTTATATTAAGACCATGTGACCCTTTACTGCGCACAGGCAGGTTCCATCCATTCATCCATCCATCCATCCATCTTCTGTACCGCTTATCAGGGCACAAAGCGGGGGACACCATGCATGGGCTGCCAACCCATCGCAGGGCACAATCACTTACACTCTACAGACAATTTGGAAATGCCAATCATGCCTACAACGAATGTCTTTGGACTGGGGAAGGAAGCTGGAGTGCCCAGAGGAAACCCCCAAAACACAGGAAGAACATGCAAACTCCGTTCACACAGGGTGGAGGTGGGATTCTAACCCCCAACCCTGGAGGTGAAAGGCAACAATGCTAACCGCTAAGCCACTGTGCCCCCCGCAAGCAGACTACATTCAGCTAATTATGTGATTTTTGAAGGCAACTGATTACACAAATTAATTTAGGGGTTACTTAATCACTAACTAATTTATGAGACTTTTCTCCCCACCTCAATATTATGGGCTATTTTGTGTAGATTCAATACTATTAAGTCCATTTCAGTTCCAGGTTATAACATTACAAAATGTGAAAAACAATTTAAGGGGGTGAATACTTATGCAAGGCACGGTACATAATGCTTCCTGTAGGTGCTGACTTCCCGTTCAATGAAGAGATAGTCATACCAGACGGGGTGAACAGGAATTCAGCAGTAATCGGAGGTACTGAAGTACTGAGATTTTCACAATGAATGCATGATATCTGTTTTGTGTGTGTTTTGTGTCTGTTTTACCTGTTAGTTACATCAGCAATATTTCTATGGAATTTTCTATATTCTCTGTTCTTGATTTAGGCATCATTGCCGTGGTCATCTTCACCATCCTGTGCATTCTGTTGTTCCTGATACGCTACATGTTCCGGCACAAAGGGACGTACCACACCAACGAGTCCAAAGAGGCCAAGCGCTCTGAATCAGCTGACACGGCCATCATCGCCTCCGAGCCCAATTTTACAGAAACCATTGATGAAAACAAGAAGGAGTGGTTTATCTAAGACATATTTGCTGCGGAGCGTACACACACTCTCACTAAGCATCAAGAAAGTGGGAGCGATCTCAGAACCGAGCTGAGAACCTGAACTGTACGCACGGGATGGCTGGTCTCTGTTGTGGTTGGACGAGTGAGAAGTCTTTTATCAATTAATTGTAAATTGTGTGAACAAAACAAGACACGGATCTGCCCTTTTCTTTTTGTCAAAGGTTTGGTTGTTATTCATATAAATCATTTTTATTTACTTCCATCTTTAAATTTTAAACAATTTTTTGGAAATGCCTCAAAGTGTGTCAGTTGGGAGGGCTGGGATAACTCCCCAAATGTTAAGATGATTAATGTAAGCTAACTATTTTACATTCATGAAAGTGGCTTTCTACAGCTGGTCCTCACAAACTCTAAATGTCACAATCAAGTCTAATAAATTACTAGATATATCTGAAGTAAATTATGGCATTAAATCAACCCCCATCCATCCTGGTTTGCCTGGAATTGCCATTGTTCAGTAAAAAGCCTTGTAGATTATGGTGGCAGAGATGATCAAATTCATTGTTTTCTTTTGCTGGAAGCATAGTGTAGACAGGTAGAATAGACTGATAACACTGGCAAAAAAAGAAGAAGAAGAAGAAGAACGACAACAACAAAGGTGGCATCAAGAAGCCAAGAATCAGAACCAGAGAAGCATACAAGGAGGATGCAGCGAAAAGTTGAAGATTATCAGACAGCTCAAAATATTTCGATCGGGTGTGCAGCGCAAATGCTATCAGGAGGAACATGGAACTTAGCTGACATTCATGTGCAACATGTTCATTGCCATGATTGTGTCACATTTTACATACAACTTTTCCAGTTTTAATTCTATCGGGAGCATCCGTTTGGTTGTCACATTATAGCAAATGCATAATGGCAGGTAAGCAAATAACCAGATTTTGTTAGCTGCTTATCCAATACATTTAATCTAATGCATTGTTCGATGAATTACAGAACTTCTGCAGAGCCACGTTTAAAAGTCTTGAGGAATGAACCCCCGCTTCAACCCCGGCTTGGTTTTAACTAGAGGTGCTGTGGGAGTGGTTTAATCCCACTCATGCAGCTATTGTATATGTTTATGCCTGCTAGAGGTATATTCTACTGAATTTAGTTGGTTAATTTAACTAGTAGCCTAGTTTAAACCACTACAACCCTAACCAGGCAGTTACTGAGGATGAAGGAACAAAGAGAGTAAATGCATTCAGGTTTATGTTAATGAAGATGGTTGTTTATTGTCCTGTCATAGCTAACTGCTCACTCATGCCTGAATGAAAGAAAAATCTCCTGCTCACACAACTATTTTGTTGTATATATAACATTCTTCTTAGGCCTTGAGAAAAACCCTGAACTGTTCAGCTTTGTGTTTGGACTGGATCACCTCAGTTTTTCCTTTGGTGTAAAGCATCAGATCAATAAATGTATATTAAGGTCAGTAGACAAAGAGAAAGTAAAGAAGGCATTAGGAACATCCAGTGGTGCTCTTGTACAAGGAGATCCATTAACAATCACATCTTAGTTTACGATGGGCTGAGATGAAAGTGATGAGGCTAAAAAGGCTAAAAGGCTTCATCCGCAGTGCCTTCTGCTTGAGACCTGATTCTCATTTATACACAAAAAATGCCCAAGGCCAGTGTGCTTTTGTATGATCTTTTTAAATCACAGTTGTAACTGAGGTTAAAACACTACAGAATTCTATAAATCTAATGGGGCTAAAAGGGAAATCCATGTGAAAATTTTTCTAATAGAAAATAGAACAAAATGCAACTTTATAGTGTTTACCTATTTACTAATTAATCTGATAGTGGCAACTACAGTGCTACACGGCTGGCCTGCACTCTTTTCATGAAATTAAGGTCAATCAGTAATATAAGCTACAGTACACACACATACACAGAGAGAGAGAGCTGTAACCATATTACTCGTTAGTGAAGATAAAATTAAATAACTAAGGTCCTTACTTTGAAGTAGATATTTTCTTGCATCCTGTGTACATGTTGGATGAACGTCTGAAAATGTCCAATGTCCATATTTCTGTACTGAGCTATGTGAGATGGAGTTCATGTATGACTGTTACATGACTGACTGGCTGGCTGACCTGGCACAACACGTTAATACATAGGGTACATTCAAAAATCTACAGTGTACTATAGCTAGCTAGCTAGTTGAGCTCAGTGGTTAAGGCTCTGGGTTACTTGTCAGAAGGCAGGGGGTTCAAGCTGCAGTGCCTCCAAGCACAGCCCCTTAACCGTCTCTGTATCATGGCTGACACTGCGCTCTCCCCAGCTTCCGTGTACATTTACATTTGACAGACGCCCTTATCCAGAGCGACTTACAATTATCTCATTTATACAACTGAGCAGTTGAGGGTTAAGGGCCTTGCTCAAGGGCCCAGCAGTGGCAGCTGCTGGGATTTGAACTCTCAACCTTCCGATCAGGAGGCCAATGTCTTAACCACCGAGCTACTTCCCACATGCAAAGAAAAGAATTTCACAGTGCTGTAATATATATGAGACCAATAAAGGCTTTTGTCTTTTTAAGACCAAAATTAAAAATGAAGATTCTTAAGACTCCAGTAGATTACTAAATAAGCTATAATTGTGGCAACATAACTAAATACACAGACATAAATAAATAAATAAATAAATAAATAAATAAATAAATAAATACAGTTGTATTTCTTGATATCTAATTTTAGGAATCTTCTCGATGGGTAGTCTAGGTTGTGGACATTGCCATGGGATTTCACTATATGCCAAATCCAGAAAAAATTAACTTTTTTTGTTTGTTTATTAACACAATTTGCTTATTAACACAATTATAAATACCCTTTGTTTGTGATTTATTTTAGAAAAATTGGCTATTAGTGCCACTGCCATTAAAGCCACTTGCACACGTTGTTGTGTCTTCTTTCTGAAAATAATGGAGGAACTGCTAATTGTTAAGTAATTATTTTTTTCTCTACTTAAGGTGATTAATTTTCCTTAATCAACTACAGAAATCCCTGCGTAATCACAAGGAAACTGGCCATAATTGTCATATTCTTTTCCACCCAGTGAAGAAAAAACTGCTAGCGTGTCATTAGCTGTAAGCAAATAATGGCAAATGGCTTTCCCAGATAGTGGATGATTCCAGGCTCAATAAGGTTGGGTTTAGGTTCAGAGTGGCCAGTTTTGACAATGTTAAGTGCATGCTGGGCTAAAAGTGGTCCAGCAGTACGCAGCCACATTTAAACTTTTTACCAGGATTTAGAATCTAGGTTAAAAGTGGCTCAAATGTATGTAATGTGGCAACCCATGTATGTACAATAATTTTGGGTCGAAAGTGCCCCAGCTTAGTCTCAGATTTATATCAATTTATCACCATCTTTTTCCTTTTATGCCAGTAGGTGGGCTAGGGGAAGTGGTGAGTGTGGGCCAGCACTGAGCCATTACTCATTTCCTCTCAGGGTTCTCTCAGCAACACCTTATGGACAGGCTCAGTCACCAAACATTCCTCAGTTATCAAATGAGAGACGGTATTGGCTATTGGTGCCATACTGGAAATGAAAAACATCGACGACTGTAGGCTGTTGTGGTTTTGGGGGAACAGAAGGACCTATGTTAGGACAGATATCCACAGATCACAGTAATGTGCCATCATGTTGAAAATGAATCATAGGTATAAAGATATGAGATAGTTTTTTTGGTGGCATAGTTATCATCTGTGTATTTTCTTTTGGTGCATCAGTCTGGTTTGGATGTGAATTATTGAGATGGGTTATATGTGCAGAAAGCAGTGATGATAGAGCTAGGAATGTGCTTATGATCACCATGTTTAACACACTCAGTCAGCCACATTTATCAAGCTGGATACAGAAGAATGTAAACGTAAATTGTTTGTATTGACATTTACACAAGAAACGGGGTATTCATGAAAATCCAGTTAGTTCGGAAAAACGCTCCTATCCAATGACACCTCCTGGCTTTGTGTACACAGCTAATCTGAAATCAAAAACCATGCAAATGTCTTAAATCAACACCGAGTGAGTGTAATCTTATTAACACCATTAGCATTGCGTATTACCAAAAAACTGATACCTACCTACTTACCTAAACATACACTCGTCAGAGATGATAAATATGTTTTTAAAATTAATTAATTTAATTTAATTTACTATGTAGAGTTTTTTTTATGTCCTTTCCTGCTGTTATTGACATTACAAAGGTGAAAATTCAACTATTAACTATAATTGTGTTTGTTTTTTGTTTGCCAAATAGCAGATTGATTGAAACTGGAAGTTTATCAAAATTCTAAACTTTCATATAAGAAAGCTCAGTAATGTGAACCTTGCTTGATCGGCTTCAAATCATATAAACCATATGGCCAAAAGTATGTGGACACCTGAGCATTGAACATCTGGTTCCAAAACCAGGGGCATTAATATTGAGTTGTTCCCCCTTTGCTGCTATAACAGCCTCCACTCTTCTCGGAAGGCTTTTCACTAGATGTTGGAGTGTGGCTGTGGGGATTTGTGCTCATTCAGCCACAAGAGCACAACAGATTGGGCACTGACGTCTGGCGAGAATGCTTGGCACAAAGTTGGCATTCCAGTTCGTCCCGTTGGTCAGTGGGGTTGAGGCCAGGGCTCTGTGCAGGACGCTCGAGTTCAGCCTTGGTAAAACAAGTCTTCATGGAGCTCGCTTTGTGCACAAGGGTATTGTCATACTGGAACAGGTTTGGGCCCCTTTAGGTCCAGTGAAGGAAACTCTTAATACACAGCATACAAAGACATTTGTACTTCCAGCTTTGTGTTAACAGTTTGGGGAAGAGCCACATATGGGAGTGATGGTCAGGTGTCCACATACTTTTGGCCATATACTTTACGTGCCGTGAGTCATTTCATATCAATGACTGGAAAAAACGCAATCCAAAAGAAGTCCATAAATTAAGACAAACAAGTCATTCAGTTAGATTAAAAGAAATGGCACCCTATAAAAGGAGGAAGCATTAGTATGTGTCTGTGGTAGCCAACATGCTGCAGTGGCTGAGCTGCATTACTGGAAGTTCGCCGCGCATAGGAAAGGCTCTTTCACTGTTTAGTCCTCATTTTGGGTTTTTTTTTCAGTTCGCTGTGAGCTTTGCCTCTTATGGATTTCGTGGCTTTCAGTAAATGTAAATCAGCTAAATGCATGCACTTGGTAGTTTATGGGTGCATGGCATTTATTAACATACGCACGCGAGTATGAAAATCAGCGTTACATAAACTTTTGTGAATCTTTTATGTTTGGTTTGACCTACAAAAACTTTTACATACAATTTTAAGTTAAATTAAAGAGACTGATAAATGAGGCCTGCTGAAATTTTCATTGGCACTTTAAATGATCACTCATTCTCAGCTGAGAGGCAAGAGAGCAATTGCAACTGAACAAATCTTAAATGCACTAGAAGTGATGATGTCCTAAATGCAACAAGTGTCAAGATTCATGTTCTGTGGAAATGCTGCCTCGTTTAAATGTTACTTTGGATAAATTCTAGTAAACGAGTAAACAGAACTGTATAATAGCGTAAATCGTGATAAAAGGTTGGGCCCTTTATAAGGTGATTTAATACTGGCACATACCTAGGCTGAACATAAAACTCTATGATGGCCATGTTTTTATCTAGTTATGTCCGCTGATATTTGGAGTGCACAAATAATACAACCAGAGAACTGATATTATTCTCTGTATAGTAATGTATATTTAATATCTGGTTCTGAGGCTAAGTGAACCAAAATGATGGAGCAGATCGCATATGTCAGTTAGAGAAAGGTATGTTTACTATGAATAAAATCAAGAGTTTTTATTTATTTATTTATTTGTGACTATGCACAGAGTTAGAAACGAGGGTTTTGTGTTATTGCATACTCGACATATTTACTCATTTGTATGTTGTCTGGCTGTTTTCACTGTTCATGCATTTTAAATATTGTTTTGATGCCAGCATGGCCACTGTATGTGAACTTGCACATACTGTAATGTAAACTACTGTGGAATATCAGACCTGTATTTAGTCTTTGGGGTGTATTTTCTATCCTTTATTATGGTATTGAAAAGTCAGGAATGAATAGTCTAATACTTTTTTTTATATTCAGTACTACTTCCTTCCCAACCTGTCGTGTAACATAATAAACTGCAAAATAAAGAATACAGAAAATCCAGAAAAATAAAGCTTGGATATTCTTATGGAGAAGAAATAAAGGTTATTTCCTACATCTTTGCTGTGGATTTTTTTTTTTTTTTTTTTTTTTTCCCGAAACTTGCCATGCTATGGAGTGGCCAATTTTAGCATGGCATATGGTCACACCAATATATCATCACACCCCTACGTGTGACAGATTTTATAGGGATGATTTGCACATGTTCAGTAGAGTGGTCTGTGCTAACCGCACTTGGCACCATTTGTGTGTTATATACTAAAATCCTTGCACTTAGGCATAGTGAAATTCTTCATGACCAGCGCTATGCAAAAAAAACAATGTGGTTAGCACAGACCACTCTACCAAACAGGTGCAGATCAACCCTTTAAAAATCTGTCACACGTAGGGGGGTGATGATGTAGACCCGCTTGCAAACGTTGCGTAGGTCAACAGGAGGTGAACTTGGCAGTTATCGGACATGAGTGTAAACACAGAATCCCTGTGTTCCTCCAGTGAGGACCCGGGTGAGTGACTAGTCATTGGAAAATAAGGAGGGCCCATTTGAAGGCCATTAGTCTCTAGGTTCTGCAGTCTCAGTACCTGAATCATCAATTTTATCTGATCTATGTCTACCATCAAGTTGTTAATTTGCTTAGAAAGTGAATCAGATTGCTTATCTGTCTAGTCTGCACTGTCTGGCTCAGATACAGCGACACAGGATCAATATCTTGTTTTGATGAGTATGTGTGTTGGCATCAGCATCGCAGTGCAGGCAGGCAAGGGACGCCCGAGACAGACACTGCATCCATAAGATGAACAGTTGTGGGGAGTATGCACCCCTATAGGCAAGAAGTGAAGTGATATGTGGCCAAGTATGGTGACTTATACTCGGAATTTGTGCTCTGCATTTAAGCCATCCAAGTGCGCGCACACACCCACACCCACACCCACCCAGAGCAGTGCTGCAGCACCCAGGGAGCAGTTGGGGGTTCGGTGCCTTGCTCAAGGGACTCACCTCAGCCGTGGTATTGAGGGTGGAAGAGAGCGCTGGTCATTCACTCCCCCCACCTACAATCCCTGCTGGCCTGAGACTTGAACCCGTGACCTTCAGGTTCACAAGTCCAACTCTCTAACCATTAGGCCACGACTGCCCCCAAAAACTGGCATTTCCGCCCGAACAGGGACTTGAACCCTGGACCCTCAGATTAAAAGTCTGATGCTCTACCGACTGAGCTATCCAGGCTCTTTGTGTACTCTGTAGTTTATCTGTTTAAAATGCAGGACAGGCTTTTTAACTCCACTTCATCAGTCCTTAATGGTCACTTTGTGGTAAGATGCTGTAACAGCATACAGGAAAATCACCAACTTTCACCAAGATCTCATGCACGCATCTTTAGCCAAAATGACCAAATCAACTCAGATTATGCTTTTATATTTCATGATTGTTATGGTGATCTGTAATGGAGAACAAATGAATAGTTAAAAATCAGATGGATGTTGATAACCTTAACTTACCAAAGATTCACATAAATGTCTATAAGAATGCATTGGGAGACATTATGGCTGTAACTGGAGCTGCTGATGTAGAGTCTGTGTCAGTAGTGTACTGTAATGTATATATCAAGAAGAAAAGCATCCAGTTCTTTGAGGGATGGAGGAGGTGAATAACTACTTCTGTGTACCAGAAATTCCCCAAAATTATTAAATGTGTTGATTAGGCTGCATAAGGTGCCTAACTTCATCCTGGTGTTCATCAAACCATTCTTGAATAATTTGAGCAGAATTTATGGGGGCATTATCACCCTAGAATATGTAAACATCATCAAGAAAGAGGGATTGCAGCATCAGGTGTATCCTGTAAAATTGCTTCTTATGTGTTGGTTGATATATGACCATGCAAAGCAATCACTGGACCCACCGATTTCCATGAGATGGCTGCTCAAGCAATTATGGATCCCCCTGCTGTATTTAACAGTTGGCAGCATACAATGTGGGATAAAGGCATCCTTTGGCCTTGGTGGCCTAACAACACCTGTCGCATGTCATTGTGGGTGAAGTCTGGATAATAGCCGATAATAATAGTGGATAGCACCCTTGCCTCGCACCTCCAGGGTAAGGGGTCCGCTTCCCGTCTCCGCCCTGTGTGCGCGGAGTTTGCATGCTCTCCTCGGGCTTCGGGGGTTCCCTCTGGGTTCTCCGGTTTTCTTCCCAGTCCAGAGACATGCACCTCTAAATTGTCCGTAGTGTGTGAATGGGTGTGCGAGTGTGTGTGTGATTGTGCCCTGCGATGGGTTGGCACCCCGTCCAGGGTGTCCCCTGCCTTGTGCCCCGAGTCCCCTGGACAAGCACGACAAGCGGTATAGAAAATGGATGGATGGGTTTTGCTTATAACATGCTTTGATTGAACCTGAACTTTAAGAAATCATAAATATATTTCACCAAAACAACACGGAAACATTTTTATTTCCCATTTAATCTTGCATAGGCTATGTTCCTGCAAAGATCATCTTGGGTAAGAAGCCAGTTTAACAAACATCTTTTAGTCAGTCTGCCTAATGATGTCTAAAACATTGCTACCCAAGTGTGATTACCTCACATAATAACTGCAAAACTCCAGCCTTGTACGTTAACTTTCCTGGCATGTGTAATAACTCCCTTCCATACAGAGGGTCATAGCATAACTTCTTTTTTGTCTGTTTTGTTTCATGTTTCGTCTTACACACAACCTACAATTAATATTTGGTGAGAATAATAACACTGATAACACACGACAGACTGGCGACCCATCCGGGGTGCATTTCCTCCTCCCACTCAGTGTTCCTGAGTTAAAGCAGTTACTGAAAATGAATGAATGAACGAACGAACAGACGAATGAATGAACGAACAAATGAATGTCCTAACTCCAATCTCTGATCTACCCTAACTCGCCTGATATACATACTGTATAATAACTGCCTTATGTACATCAATTTTGAAGACTATGAGGTCATAACTTCTTTGTAAAATATTGTTCTGTTGACGTGTTTCATGTTTTGTCTTAGAACAACAATTTTTAAATCTTTGTATTCAATATTTTGTAGGTAAACTGTACAACAGAAATACATTTTCCTTGTTAAAGCCAAGAAACCATGAGGGATGTAAACTATCTCTCTGTCTGTCTTTCATATAAAACAGGAAACAGGTAGCTAGTTTCCCAAGTGTGGGCTAACAATTTCTCAGAAATACTCTGTTAAATTCTGTAACACTTATGTGTAATGATAATATTGGCAGGTTTGAGGACATGGACACTAGGGGAGTGTGTGTGAGAGAGTGTGTTTGAGAGCTCGGCTTGCTGCCTCAGTGAAGCTAAAGGGCGGCAGAGGAGCTAAGTGGAGCTAGTTGAGCTGCTTGCACAATGGTAAGTTTTACCATTTTTAAAGGGTCTGTTAAATTGTCAGTCCAAAAACTGCATCATAATTTATCAATAGTTGGTCATTTATTGATAAATATCGCTTCTTTGGCAGTCTAGCTCTGTGTTGACGCATTGAATATGAGGCCGTTTTTAGCAACATTATCACTAACTACGTATTAGTTAGCTTAGCGTGTCTACTGACCTATTTGAGTCTAGTAGCTATTCATAAACTTAGATATTGTTTTTATTTTAGACGTTATTTCTAATAAAACGGTCATCGTAGTGATCCTGCTGGAAGTGTTATTAATATTTGTAGCTGTGTGGTGACTGGTTAGCTGTTGCCGTTCAAGAGAACGTAATCTGATAGTTAGCCAGTTAGCAAGCTAAGGTTTTGGCTGGCTCATAATGTAGCTAAGTGAGACAAGTTTATTTTGCCAACTTTTTTTTTTTTTTCCTGTGAGCAGGTCGTATTGACTTACCAAAAAATGTCGCGCATTGACTCTACCTGTCAACCACATAACGCTATAATAAAGCTAATGGCTAAATATGAGGTGCGATATTTTCGTGATATTTTCCTAAAAATCCCGCCTCCTGTAATATGATTGGCTACTGCATCATCTTCATAAACGCAGTGACCGTGTCCAATTGGAGCACGACTTATGAGTATGGACTACCAGCCAATCATAGTGCCGCAAGCGGGATTTCCCGGAAGACGAGTGAAAAAAAAATGGAGATACAGAGCTAAGGTTGTGATAGTACTGTTTGACTGAATGCATTTCACGGAGAAAATAACAAACGTCAAGTTTTACAGTATAAACCTTGCCTTAGGTTAGCCAAAATGTGGCTAATTTCGAAATGAAGCTTACCTTAATTCAATATCTTCCTATCTTAGCTATCTTAGGTGAAGGTTTTTTTGTTTGTTTGTTTTTTTTTGTAGTTTATTGGTATAAGTGTTTATATCAGCTTTAAGGCTATTATGAACAGTAAAGCCTTGTTGTCTGTTATAAGGCATACAGGTAAATGGTAACCTGAATTCAGTTTCCCTCAACCCTATAGACGGCTCTACTAGACTCCTTATTATTGGACTTGGGAGCTGTTTATCTGAGCTGAAATCAGGATTTTAGGCAGGAAGTGGTGGAGTGAAACATCTGATGGATTAGACTCACAGGTCTGAGATTGACTAACCCCACAGGCGCATACCCACTAATGATGATACGGGTCACTTATCCCTGCTGAAACCATCACAGACATTCTTCAACTCAATTCAGACAATGTCTATTGTCACAAAGCAGCTTTACAGAAATAAATACGTTCAGGATATAAATTGTAAATGTAAAAATATATCCAGTATGAGCAAGCCAGAAGCGACGGTGGTAAGGAAAAACTCCCTGAGACGACATCTGGGTGACACCAGACAGTGCAATTATAAATAAATCCCTTCTATAACTGTGTACTACATGGACAAATAGTGCAATTGTGTAACCAGGAAATTCATTAGAGTTTTCACATGAAGTCTGTTTTGTTGAACTTATCCACTGTTCATTGCTGGAGACTTGAGTGCAAAACTGTTTGTGGGAATTGCAGTCCTAAAGCTATCATGGCAATCGTAGTCCTAGGCCATCATAGCATAACTGTTCATATGAATTGTGGTCCAAAGCCATCTTCATGGTTTCTAAGTGGTACCATCCTCAGTAATCTCATTGAGCTGTGCATGTGGGGCCATCCTCAGCCAGTGCTTTCCAGCTGATGACAACTCCAACCAGAAGTAGGGCATCAGGATGGATCAGGCAGGTCCAGAGACTGCTATGACGTGATAACAAGCACTAACTTGTTTCATAGACATTCCACACCATTCAATTATAACTATACAGTAAATGGATAAAATGGATAAGTATGACATGTTTTTCTTTAATAACTAAAAAGACAAAATACTATGGTATATGAGAACACTTTGAGATGTGCTGTTATTGGAGAATAACACATATGAATATATATGTATATTCATAATACACAAAATAGCAAAAGGCAGTTAAAAGCACAACATTGGTCTTTGGTCATGTTCACTTTTTTTCTTTGTTTCGGTCATATTTTGTGCTGAAAGGACACTATCTAGAGAGCAAAAACTGAGTAAGAACTTGAAATGCCTATACAGTACAAAATAATTTTGATGAATAATTTTTATAATTATAAATAATTCGAATTAATTAATGAACAATGCCACCTCACAGCGCCAGGGTCCCGGGTTTGATTCTAAGATGGGGTTACTGACTGTGTGGAATGTCTGTACATGTTCTTCTCATGTCCACATGCGTTTCCTCCAAGTTCTCAGTTTTCCTCCAACATCCCGAAAACACAGATGGGTTGGCTAAGAGGTGTGAATATGTGTTTGTGCATGGTACCCTGGGATGACCTGTCTTCCCATCCATACTCACTGGCAGAAACAGTGTCATTGTAATGATGGGGCAGCTTTCATGGTGGAAATTGCCATGCTGCCTTCAGCATCTTACACCAGTCAGAGTGTAGAATCGACTCATTTAAAAATGACTTGGACTTGTCTCAGCCTTACTGTCATTTGTACTTGGTCTTGGGCATTGTTCTCACTAAATATGAGCTTAGTCTCAGTGAAGAGCTAATGTTCATGTTGTCTTTTCTTTTTGTTTGCATAAAATTTGACAAGAAGTAATTCCTTCTATTAGAAATCTTAGCCTGATAATTGGTGCAATGCTCGAATGAAGAAAGCTAGTTGAGAAGGCTAATTACTTAAGAACAGTTGTTGACATTGACTGATAGAAACTCTTTATTTTAACCAACGATCCATTTTTGTTTTGTAGTTTGTTTCATTTAGTAAAGAATAGGACTGTGCTGTTTTATTGATCATGTTTTTGCAAAGGTGACGATCATTTTAAAACAAATGCTTGTGTTATCTCGGGCATAACTACAAATTCTCAAACCATGCAGTAAAATATTAACATTTATTTTTATTTGTTTCAAACAGTTTTGGAATATGAACATCTTTTTTTTGTGACTAGAGCCAATAATACTACTAGTGGTAACAATTATATGCCTAGATCAATTGTAAAGAATGATTCTACAGGAGGCTAGGTAATTCTCAAGAGAATTTGGTCTATAATATAAAAAAAAAAATTGAAATATCCTCAAAAAAGATTTTTTTTGATGGCTTTCATTTTGACTCGATCTTGACTTGTCTGCGACCCCCTTAACATTCGGTCTTGATTCGATCTCGGCCAGTCCTGTTCTTGACGGTGGCGCTCTTGAATACAGCGCTGGTAAAACATTTTAAGTAAAGCCATAGTATGTGTATTGAGGCCGTTGTTTTTCTAGTTCCCTTTTTTCTGTATAAAAGTTTTAGTGCGAGTTCATTTATCCAGGTTTACGATCACCAGAGTGTGACTTTATTGCAGCTTCTGTCAGCTGCCTGTAAACATGAGAAGCGTAGATGAAGCTATTAATAGTCAGAGGGTTTACACATCACCAAGCGTAGTGGATAAAACTCCAGCTGCTCTTATTTACTTGGAAGGCTAAACATGGAGGTTCACACTGTATCAGGGGACAGCATGGAAACACTAACGTTCCAGAAATTGTGCATGTGAATGTATTTTCAGAAAGATGTAGCAATACAGAAAAACATGAGGAGTATGTTTACTGAGCTGTGGAACTTGTAGTTCACTGAGTGGAACAGCAATTGAGCAACATTAGCGTCTGATGAATATCGTAATTTGCGCAACTAATTATCAGCCAAAGTATCATGCTAGTGGAACGGCTGTATAATTTTAGTGTCTTGCTTCTGATCAGAATTATTTTGTAAAGCAGTCGACAGGTTTTTAACCTTTGTGTGTCGCTTTCTCTAAAGGTCACCTGGTGAAGGTGGTGAACTCGGCACGCATATCTGAACAGTCCACCATGGAGTGTTTGTGAAACACTGACGTTTTCTAAGTGGAAGGCAGAAAGGAGAGAAGATAAGCAGGCCAGTGACGAGACAATGTCGTCCAACAGGCCTCAGAACCCACACGGGCTCAAACAGATTGGGCTGGACCAGATCTGGGACGACCTGCGGGCAGGGATTCAACAGGTGTATACGCGACAGAGCATGGCCAGGTCCCGCTACATGGAGCTCTACACGTATCCTACATGACATCCAACGAAGGAAATATACTTCGTGCCACAAATTGTCATACCATCACGCATACCACATCACATGTTGTGAAATGATGATATACTGTGAGGGTGTGCCCGTAAATACTGCTGTTGTCACGGTGTGTATTCCAGGAATCTGTCAAGTTGAAAACAGCAGTATCGGGGGCACACCTTCAGACTTGAGAGGCTTTTCGTTTTAATTTGATTTCATTTTACTTTACTTCCTTTCATTTTAGAAGTAGATGTATATTCTAACATAAACAATAGCATGTCCAGATTCAGAATACAATACAGTGCAGATCCAAGCCTTGGAAATCAGTTAAAACCCACACATGCCAGGATTACCATAATCACTCACTGTAACTGGATCTTCAGAAACCCCTTAACTCCTCAGTCCATATAGCAACATGTTCACAGGCCTGACAGGTTCTGTGACTGAGGGAAATACAGCAGCAGATTTACCGACAATAAGTGCAACAACAGTATAGAGGCACTACTTCCTGTAGTGATTTTGGTATCAGAGTACAGCCTTAGATATCATATTCACAGACATTAAAAAGCTTGCTTAGAATGCCCTTATTTGTATGGGTAGGTGGCATAACCAGTGAAGAGGGCATAACCTCTACGCCTCTCTCCGTCCTCCCACTCCTCAAAACACAACACTGAACCACATTGTATTATACCATATTCTATTGTACTGTATTCAGTTGTTGAAAATGTACACAAATTAGGGAGTCATAAGCTTTAGGACAAATGCCATTGATGACATTTCCAGTAAAGTTTGAAGATCTTTCAGCCATCTTCTCTGTGACTTCCTTAACTTAGTCGCCAGACATGTTTACAATTACTGTACCAGTGTCCATCAGTCAAACCAGGCGAGGGGTGCAGGCATTCACCCCACCAAACCCTCCAAGAAGTCTCCCACTCCAGGGGGAGCACAGTTTGTTGGGCTCGAACTTTACAAAAGACTGAAGGAGTTTCTAAAGAGCTATTTAACAAACCTTCTGAAGGTAAAGTACTAGTCTTAACCCTATGGTCACACTAGCGAGGGACAAAGCGACAGATGACTATTCATTTTCTATGTCCATGCATGACATGGAGATGCGATTTCAGTAACAAAGGCAAGCGATATATGAATTGAGATTTTCTCAATTCTATGCAAATAGAATGACATGGTATGACGCAAGAAAGTGACATTTCCCAAACCACTGGATTCCTCGGATCAATCCTAATCCTGTGTGGTCCATCATTATAAATATGCTTTCATCTTGTCCTGTCATATATGACCCCTCAATAAATGTGTATAGAGACATTATAAAGGAAAATAAAGCTTGGAAGGAAGTAGCAGAGCTAACTGGTGTGTCTGGTGAGTGTGTGTAGCTAGTACAGTTAGCTTGCTGTAGCTTATGTGACCTGTAAATCAATCCTAAATACACTGTAAACAAGCATTGTATGTATACGCATATAGTAGGCTGTAGGCTACACCTTTTTGTCTATTACTTTTTCTCATTGGAACGAAAAAAACGCTGAATCAAGCACGCAATCATAGTTATGTTACAGAGAGGACATTATATAATAGTATAATATATAATGTTATAAATAATAGTGTCGGTAAGTGTGAGGCAGAAAGGTGCTGTGTATGCCATCCCCGTAGCCCCAAGCATTGAAAGAATAATAATTTTTACATAAAATGAAAAGACAGTCTTGGTTTGTAAATTTGCGCACAGAATATTGTTGCTAAAGGATTTACATGCTCACCGTCTCATCTTCATGCTCTTTTGGTGCCGTGTGTGTGTGGTAGGATGGGGAAGATCTGATGGACGAGAGCGTTCTGAAGTTCTACACTCAGCAGTGGGAGGACTACCGCTTCTCCAGTAAAGTGTTAAATGGGATTTGCGCCTACCTCAACAGACACTGGGTACGCCGGGAGTGTGACGAAGGGCGGAAAGGAATTTATGAAATCTATTCGGTGAGATCTTCATTTGTCTATTACAGCGTTAACCGACACACCCTGCATTCACATCAGAAGGCAGCAAACTGCAGAGGTCATGCTCAGGATGTCACTTGTGGAAGTGCATTATCCAGCTTTTTTTCTGGTAGCAACAGAAATATACAAACGTATAACCATGTTCCTTTTGTCAAAATTGACCACTTGTGTACCGTTTTTGCACTCCTTTAAGAAAAAAAATCTTTTGGCATCTATCATTAATGTGTTGCTGGTTTGTGGGTGGAAACGAATGTTTTTTTCCTAGCTGAAACTAGGAATCATGTAACCGAGAAACTTATTCAAATATCCCCAAGACATATGTCATCACACTGTATCATGGAAATGACTGACCTTTATAATTCAATCATTTTAATTTCCTTCTCCAGCTTGCCTTGGTGACATGGAGAGAGTGTTTATTCAGACCTCTAAATAAACAGGTGGGCCATCTTTGTAGACTTCTTTTAATACATTGCTGGTTTTTTTTAAATATATTGCTATATCTAAAGTGCAGTTTGTGTTTGTGCTCTTTTGCCATCTATCACTTCTCCTCACGCAAGGTGACGAATGCAGTACTGAAACTCATCGAGAGAGAAAGAAACGGCGAGACTATTAACACCAGGCTGATCAGTGGAGTTGTACAGTCCTATGGTGGGTTTCAGCTGGAGAGTTTTTATTATTTTTCTGAAGAAAAAAAAAAAAAAAAAAGCTAATACTTATATAATTGAAGGAATGCATTCCCCAGGCAATGCATATGCAAATGCAATTACCATATTTTTTGTTGCTCCAGGACACATTCTTTAAAAGATTTGATATAATTGGTCTAGCAGGGCTGAGCCCTCCTGTTCATTAAAGATAAAAAGGCATAATTTATGGCTTCCACATTAGATCATTTGCTGTTTACAAATGTCTTGCGGTGGATTATTTTGGACAATTGCAACAGCACATCCAATGATTGTAAGAAAAATACACAAAAAGGTAGGGAAAAGGGAGTATGGGGCTGATTTCCTTCTAGCCCAGACTGTAAATCCATGCATCCTATCAGTGACAGTCATGTCAGGTGATTACAGAGTCAAACCCCCCCCTAGATGTGAGATTTTGGCAAGATAACAAACTTAACACTTAAAAAATATTGAATGCAGCTGTGTGTGTTCTAGTTTGCCATACATCATTCTTATTATTCCATCAATGAAATCTTATCTCATAGAATGCATTGCTCAGCCCAAACAATTTCATTGTTGAGTTTCATTGTTGGTAGGTATTAGATTGTAGCCCTCCCTTCCAATATCATGACCAATCATCACTAAATATCCACAGTAAAAAAAAAAAGAGATTACATACATCACTTTGCTCTGTAAGTCACAGCACATGGCATATAAATGGCATATAATGCATTACACTTCTGTTTGTCTCTCACAGTTGAACTGGGCCTGAATGAGGACGATGCCTTTGCTAAAGGACCTACATTATCTGTATACAAAGAGTACTTTGAGAGCCAGTTCTTGGCTGATACAGAACGCTTCTACACAAGGGAAAGCACAGAGTTCCTCCAACAAAACCCTGTAACTGAATACATGAAAAAGGTGGGATATCAGCAACCCTACCGGAATTTGAGTGTTTGAGTGAGAGCCTGTTTCTCTCCTGCAATTTTTTATTTATTTATTTATTTATTTATTTTGCATGCAGGGAAAGGTATAAGTGTGCCATTTAAAATGTACATTCAAATCATGAAATGGGAATACAGAGTCAAAATAAAACTACGAAATGTTAACATTTGTCAAAATGGTAAACCACTGAAATTGCCGGCTTTATTGAAATATGAGAGATGGTGAATTCAGACATTGCACATATTAAACCCAAGAACAAAATCAGTATTTAAAATGTGTGTCAGCCTGACGTTGTCACCACACAGCAGATGGAGCTGGATTTAATGTATTTTTTCCGTGTGTGTGTGTGTGTGTGTGTGCGCGCAGGCAGAAGCACGGCTGTTAGAGGAGCAGCGGCGGGTTCAGGTTTACCTTCATGAGAGCACACAAGACGAGCTGGCTCGCAAGTGTGAACAGGTTCTCATAGAGAAACACCTGGAGATTTTCCACACAGAGTTCCAGAACCTTCTGGATGCTGACAAGAACGAAGGTGAACAGTCTCTTCAATTTAATTGAATATTTTTCTGCTTTCTAGTAACATCAATGTTTAGTTTTTACTCCAAACACAAGTCAATACGTATTAAGAAGAGTCTACATACTGCTAAATAGGTATGTAGATCGATTTTTTTTTTTTTTTTTTTTTACCTATATATGTAATGTGTATATACACACACACACACACACACACATTGGATAAATTTCATACATAGTGAGTTTCACCTCAGATGGCTCCTGCATGGTGAAATACCAGTTATACCAAAAATACATAGTGTAGGCAGTATAGCACCATGTGACACCGTGTCCCAAACTGAACAAACAAACTAACGTTGTGTCTCAAATCACATTCCTATGTACTATTCTAGACTGCTATTGAGTACTAAAGCTACCGATTTTCCTGTTACAGTAAGTGTACAGTAAACCTTAACCTACCGAAAGGTCTGTTTTGATTCTTCTGGATTTTCTAGATTAGTAAATAATTTTAAATGTGAGGTCATAGTTTTCGATTTGAAACGTAGCCCACTGACAATCACACAGACTGCAGAAAGTTTTAAAGAGAAACGGAGCTTGTCAGTGTGTTTAACATTACTACACATTAAATCGCTAAACGTTCGACTTGGGAACCAGATGGCCTGAGATGGCCTTTGTATCTGATGTGCCATCTGGTGGATGCCGCTTTTAATCCTCCAAACATACATAAGGTACGCAAGCGAGTATGTGAACGGTGCCACTCGCACAGCTGCTGTGTGCACGCACATACGTGTGGTGAGCGTGAAGTGTACTTGTGCCTTTAGAAGCACTTTGCTTGCACAGCTGATGATGGATGTTTATCCAAAATGTCCTTTTTCTCTGGAAACTTTGTACTCTGCTTAAGTTTTACTACATCCACAATAATTATACATAACGCTAAACAAAGTACTTGGGCTTGGATCTATAGTTTTAATCTATTTGGACTTTGACAAAGTTATGGTCATTTTAGCTGTCTACCACAGTGTTTTGGCATAGAAATTAAATAATGAATATTATGAATAATGAATATAATAAATAATGAAACAGTGAATTAAAGTGCAGGCTTTCAGTTTATATTTGAGGGTATTTCCACCCAAATCAGGTGAATGGTTTAGAAATTTTATTTTATTGGACAGTTGGTTGCTCAGGTGTTCCATGGCCAGATGTGTGTTATTCCCTCATTATTTCACTTACAAGTAAGCAGATAAAGTCTAGAGTTGATTTCAAGTGTGGCATTTGCATTTGGAATCTGTTGCTGTTAACTTTCAGTGTGAAGTCCAAAGAGCTGTCACTGCCAGTGTAGCAAGCCAAGTCATTAAGCTGACAACAAACCCATCAGACAGACACCAAATCACCTATTTGGTACATTTTTAAAAAGACAGAACACACTGGTGAGCTCACGTACACCAATGGTGTGATGGATGACAGATGACATTCTTTGCCTGGTGAAGAAAAACCCATTCACACTGTTGTCCAGATCAAGAACACCCTCCAGGAGGTAGGCGCGCATCTGAGTCAAAGCCAACAATCAAAAGACGTCTTCACCAGAGTAAATACAGAGGGTTTACCGCAAGATGTAAACCATTGGTAAGCTTCAGAAACAAGAAAACCTGTTTAGAGTTTGCCAGAAACATCTTAAAAAGCCAGTACATTTGTGGAAAAAACATCCTATGGACAGATGAGACAAAGATCAACTTGTACCAAAATGATGGGAAGAGAAGAGTGTGGAGAAGGGAAGGAACTGCTCGTGGGCTGCCAGTGAAACTGGTTCCCTTGGTTTTTTTTGGGTTTTTTTTGATGATGATATGACTGCTGACAAAAGCAGCAGGATGAATTCTGAAGTGTATAGAGATATTTTATAAGCTCGGATTCAGCCAAAGCCAAGCTTCTTAACTCATTAGAAGGCACTTATGGTGCAGATGGACAGTGACTCTAAACATACTTCGAAAGCAACTCAAGACTTTTTTAAGACAAAGAAGTAGAATGTTCTGCATTGGCCAAGTCAATCACCTAAACTGAATCTGTATATGTATTTCATTTGCTGAAGGCAAAATTCAAGGCAAAATGGCCCAAGACCAAGTAGGAGCTGAGCTTGAGTAAAGGCTTGGCAGACCATCAACAGGGAAGGAACCCAGCATCTGGTGTTGTCTAGGAGTTCCGACTTTAGGAAGACTTTAGGAAGTCATTGACTGCAAAGGATTTGCAACAAAGCCTTCAAAATGACTATTTAATTTATGATTGTTAGTTTGTCTGGTTGGTTTTGGTCCAAATATTAATGGTCCTGGCTGTATCTGTCCTCTTTCTTCCTTGGAAACTTTGTGTACTACACAAAACAAAATTTATACTTATATTTTATCCCCTGCACTGCAGATCTGGGCCGAATGTACAACCTCGTCTCACGCATCACGGATGGTTTAGGGGAGCTGAAGAAACTCTTGGAGACGCACATCCACAACCAAGGCCTGGCAGCCATTGAGAAGTGCGGGGACTCAGCTCTCAATGTAAGCCAGCAGAGTCAGAATAAAACCAAGATTTGTTTCAGAACATTTTGAATGGTTTCTGCATGACACTCTTGACTGAGGCATGGTCTGTCTGCCAGGATAAAAATATTTCTGTCTTTGATTAATCAGTGACAGAGCTAACAGTTGAGCAATAATTACACAATTTTACAGCAGGGCAAGTCAGCGGTATAAAGATATAATGAATTATGGTTATAGCCTTAGAGTAACAGATCCTTAGCTTGGTAGGTACGTATAGTCATGGTTGGCTCTCACCAGCATGTGGACAGAATAAGATTACAATGGCATTATTACATAAGTATTTACCCCCCTTTCCCACATTGTGTAGTATCACAACCTGGAACTGAAATGGACTTAATTGGGGTTATATGTTGTGGATCTACACAGAATTGCCCATAATAATGAGGTGGGGAGGGGGGAAACAATGTAGTTTTGCAAAATTATTTACAAATTAAAAACATTATTGTGATTGCATAAGTATTCACCCCAGTTGTAGTGAAACCCCTAAATTATTTCTGGTGCCATTAGTTGCCATCAGAAGTCACATTAGTTGAATGTACTTCAAAACAAAAGCATCACAAAGACCAAGGATCTATCAAAACAAGCCTGGGACCTGTTCTGGGAAAATCTAAATCAGGGTTTGCTTATAAAAAAAAATTCAAGCTTTGAACATCCCTCAGAGCACCACTGAGTCCATCAGTCTATCTAAAATAGAAAGAATATGTCACAACCAGGAGGACTAGATTAGGCCATCCACCATAAGTCATGGGTAAAGATGGGATTAGTCACACGAGCAACGATTTCAGTTCTAGGCTGTAATGCTACAACATGTGGAAAAGTTCAAGAGGGGTGGGTAGTGTAAATTACTACAAGGCACTGTAAATCACATCCTCCTGAAATGGCATAGTTAATTCCAGCCTCCTCACACCAACACTAACATCCTGCCTTCTGTGAAACGGAAGCCATTTGTTTCCAATTATAAATCTTCACTGAAATACTTTATTTTAATTGCAGGATCCTAAAATGTATGTACAAACAATACTGGATGTGCACAAGAAGTACAATGCATTGGTGATGTCAGCATTTAATAACGACGCAGGCTTCGTGGCTGCTCTTGATAAGGTTTGCATTCTGTATTTTGTCATGTTTTAGTTTGGCTTTATGGGTTTTGAACAGTTTGCTTCAAGTCAAAATTTGTTTCTTCCTGTAGGCCTGTGGGAGATTCATCAACAATAACGCCATTACAAAGATGGCTCAGTCCTCCAGCAAATCTCCAGAACTGCTGGCCAGATACTGTGACTCCTTACTGAAGAAGAGGTGAATACTTACCTGCATTAGTATTCTCTTTAGAATTACTGTAGTGAGCTACCGAGTGGGGAAACAGTCAGACTAGGGCTGAGGGACCCTGTGAGGGGTCTGTGAGAAAAAACAAGAACTGCAAATAATGTGTTGTGTTGGTGGAAACTTAATAGCCAAAATGTTATTGCACACATTTGAATAATGAAATTTGAATAGTTAGATTATATTTATATTATAAATCTGTACTGAGGGGGAGTACATGGAATTTAATTTACAGCTGAAGGAGTCCCTGGTTGTAAAAAGCTTAAGAACCTGTGCATTGCGATATCTGTCCTACAGTATGTTATATAAAGTGGGCTGTAAAGCACTTTTCAATTTTCATTTTAAACTGCTGGGATATAAACCTTTCCCTTTTACCCAAATCATTTGTACACATTAGTATGAATATCCTGCTTTGAAGAGAATGAGTTTGTGGTGGTAAGTGTGTGTTCTCTGATGTTTTAAAAAGTTACTGTTGTTCTGTTATTTAGCTCAAAGAACCCTGAGGAGGCGGAGCTGGAGGACACACTCAACCAAGTGGTGAGTCTCACGTGCACTAAAACATGAATCTTTGAACAGCGAAGTGGCGCAACTGTGTAAAGTTAGGTATTTCATTGTTTAAAGTAAGACTGCTGATGCGGTTTCATATCTGAATGTGAGTTTCAGCCCGCTCCCACACACGAGTGTAGAAAAGTAAATAAAATAAATAAATAAATAAATAAACCTTGCTCCTGTCTAACTGTCTTATGGGTTTTGCAGCTAGGGCTGGGTAATATGATGATATAATATTGATATCTCAATGAATTATGTCACAATATGCTTTTCTGAGATGATGTGCCATGATATCTTGTTTTTTGTTTTTTTTAAAGAAATTAAATTTCAGACTGGAATCAATTGATTTGATGTTAACATTTGTTAACCTTTAAAAAATTGCAAAATGTAAAAAAAAAAAAAAAAATTACAGATTTTTCTGCTTCTTTTCAGTATTTTTTTGACATAAATGAAAATGATTTTTAAATATAAAAAAAAATTTAATGTGTTTTTGTATTTTTGACATTAAATGTAGCATCAATGTTTTTTTTATGCAACACTACTGTATTATAGGCAGTCTATGAACAAGCCTATATACTGTACCATGATAAATATTGTGTATCGTAGAAATGCCTTGTGTTATGATATCTTTGTCATATCACACACCCCTACTTGCAGAACAATCCTGATGTTCGTTGTGGTGTTAAAAATCCATTTCAGACGATTGCTTCCCTTTACAGATGGTGGTTTTCAAATACATTGAAGATAAGGATGTTTTCCAGAAATTCTATGCCAAGATGCTGGCTAAGAGGCTGGTTCACCAGAACAGTGCCAGCGATGATGCCGAGGCCAGTATGATCTCCAAATTAAAGGTTCGTATAATAGCTAACTTAAAAGCTTCTGGGTTAAAGATTTTGCCGAGAGCTCATTTATCTAGCTTTAATCAGATTAAATGGTTATATTTAATGACATACTTTCATGGACATTTGCTTGCATTCGTGTTTATGTACACACTTACAGCTTGACTATTTCGATGTAATGTGGATCTGGGCCCGTCTTTTCTCTGCAGCAAGCGTGTGGTTTTGAGTACACCTCCAAACTACAGCGCATGTTCCAGGACATCGGCGTCAGCAAGGACTTGAACGAGCAGTTTAAAAAGCACCTTTCAAACTCGGAGCCTTTGGACTGTGAGTGCACTTCCTCGTGGGAATAGTGCTGCTTTTCTCGCCTCCTTATACATCTCACATTTGTGTAGGAACAGATTTACATACACAGCACTGTGCAAAACCCTATTTATTTTTTTTTTTTTTAGTATAAATTTTGTTTTTATTTTATTTTTTACTGCTACATTATCGAGTACAAAAACATTTTAGATTTCCGAACATTAGTTTTCCAGCACAAAAATTAATTGTTACAGTAAAAATGTTTGTATGTCAGTAAAGAAAGCAGCAGATTACATCAGACAAAAAAAAAGCAGAATGAAGGCTGCTGGGTTTCGCTGCAAAAATAAGAAGTGAGTGTGAGAGTCAAAGTCTCCAGAAGAACTGCGGCTGCTTCTGCAAGATGCTCAGTAACACTTACAGCTCATTTCCTTATAAAACTGCACTAATTGTACCTGAGACTACTATTTAAAAAAACAAACAAACAAAAAAAACAACAAAAAAGGGTCGTCCAATCAAATATTGACTTTGTTTCATTTATTAATATTTACTGCTCTTTATAGTATTTTTTAAATTCAGAAATATTTAATTTCATTATTTTTGAAGGCATCTTTGCTCTACATCATGTGCCTAAGACTTTTGCACAGTACCCTGTGCATGTGTGTATGTGTGTATGTGTATATATATATATATATATATATATATATATATAGTTTTTTTTTAAAGGCTCAATTTCTCAAATCACCCTGGTTCTTTGTCTGTCTGCGTCTCTCTCTCTCTCTCTCTCTCTCTCTCTCTCTCTCTCTCTCTCTCTCTCTCTCTCTCCTCAGTGGATTTTAGCATTCAGGTTCTCAGCTCAGGATCCTGGCCTTTCCAGCAGTCATGCACATTTGCATTGCCTTCAGAGGTAAGATACTCGGCACAAAACTCTTACACACATTCGGGAACTTGGCAGCATCACAAAGCCACGTTTGTTTTACTTTATTTGTGCACGTTAAAATAGGGCTGTAAAGATTGACCAATATTTGAATAAGGTTCATTCATTTTATCATTTTATCATTTTATCAGTCCACCAGAAAAGAGTAAGCTCCCATGTGCTGTCCGGGCCCATGTTTTTGTTGTCCAGAAACCTTATTGACTAGGCTAAAAAGTAGCAGCTAATGTAATGTAATAACACATGGCCAGCTAGTTCGCTAGTTAAGTGCATTAATACAGACTAAGGGAAATGAAAGAGGATATGAATTTCCAAGGAAGGGACAACTGTGTAGTTATAGGCTTTATCCTCTCTTAGTAAAGATTTTCATGTAGCACATGAAAAAAAAGTCTGGCCTCAAAAAAAAAGTCACCAGATCAACTGTTTCGGCTATGAGATGTGGTCTTCTGTCCTCGCATCACGAGCAGAATAATTTATTCGAGACTGATGGCTGCTGATTTGTTCACTCCTGTGACCTAGTAGCTTTTCAGTAGAGAGGAAGTTATATCACATGGAAGCAGCTCTAAATCATATTGCATTTATTCCGTAGAGGCTCTCTGTGTTTCATCCACTGAGCTGAAATACTCATCATATTGTCTCAGGAGAACATTACAACAATCAACTTAAGTTCTTATGCTAGAGAATACAACCAAGTTTTAAAAGAAAAAAAAGAATGGAAAGCTTGTTCAGACGCAAAACGTCTAGGTTCTCAAAACCTCATGATTCTTCTTTTTTTTTTTCCCCCCCCTTCTTCTCAAGCTGGAGCGCAGTTACCAAAGATTCACAGCTTTCTATGCCAGCAGACACAGTGGGCGCAAACTGACATGGCTCTACCATTTATCCAAGGGCGAGCTAGTCACCAACTGCTTCAAGAACAGATACACTCTACAGGTCAGGCAGTGTATCATATTATAACATCAAAACTGTGATGTCCTATAGGCGCAGCGTGGGCATGGAAACATTCTACTTTTAATTTAACATGTCAATATTCAGTGGCAGATAGAAAAGCAGGGGAAATATGTGGCATGCGACGCACGGACAGTATTGCGTTTGATTTCTGACGTTAGTGTTCAGCATACCACACTGAAAAGCAAACTCTTCATTGCATTTCTCTTAGATCGCTTTATCTAAGTTTTTCAATTCAATTCCGTTTTATTTGTATAGTGCTTTTAACAATGTACATTGTCACAAAGCAGCTTTACAGAAATAAATACATTCAAATTAAATTACCAAAATTAAAACCAAAATCTCTAATGAGCAAGCTAGAGGCGATGGTGACAAAGAAAAACTCCCTTTTTTTTTCTTTTTTGGGAATGTAACGCTGTCTTTGCCTCAGAAGCAGATATAATACCCTATTGCACTGCATTTCACATTTATCAGTGCATTGCACTCATGCAATGGGCAGCCGTGGCCTAATGGTTAGAGAGTCGGACTTGTAACCCGAAGGTGAACCTGAAGGTCGTGGGTTCGAGTCTCGGGTCCAGTAGGGATTGTAGGTACCCTCAATACCACGACTGAGGTGAGTCCCCTTGAGCAAGGAACTGAACCCCCAAAAAAGGCTGCCCACTGCTCCGGGTGTGTGTTCACTACTGTGTGTGTGCACTTGGATGGGTGAAGTGCAGAGTGATTCCAATTATGGGTCACTCACTCAACACTGAAGTGCAATCATTGTCCAGTCGTAGCCTAAGACCCCAAACCATGCTCTGTAATCAGAGAGAAGAGAGGGGAGAAGAGTCTGAAAGCGTCTTTGTCCAAGAACACATTATATAGTTTCTCATAGGCTCATTGTTTGTTTGTCCCTTACGAAACTCTTATGAGAAAATGAAGCTCACACACGTGGCACACACACTCACACATTCACACTGAGCACAATGGAACCGAATGCCAAAAACACCAAAAGTGTGAGTTTCACATAGAATCACCCTACAACACTACACACACCAGATCATTTAACTCGTTTTATTTCTAGAAAGAAGGGAAACTGTCTGCCAAAAGAAAATGTCAAGCTTGATATAAAAAAAAAAGAGTCTAGAAATAGGTTTAGTCTTATGTTTGATTCACTGTAATCTTATAATAGGAAAAATCAGATACATTTGGCTATATTCAAGATACTTTCCCTTGATTAGATGTCATTTTTTGCAATGGTGTTCTAAATAAGCAATTTAATTTGAGACTTTGATTCCAAATCCAGTTCCTGAAATGTAAGATTTTTCCATTTGATGTGCTTGTGCTATGTGTTCATATAATATACAGATGTTTATATTTGCCTCTCTTTCAGGCATCCACCTTCCAGATGGCCATTCTGCTGCAGTTCAACACAGAGAACAGCTACAGCGTTCAACAGCTGGCCGACAGCACACAGATTAAAGTAGTGAGTAGCAGAGCACATTCAATCAGCAACAGAGTCGCTGTGTCTATTAAATATGATATTTCTGTGACTATAAGATATATTCATAAACTAAGAAAACCGAGCAGACTGGGCAGAAAATGCTTTTTTTTTTTGAATCATGTCCAAGTCATGACCAAAGTCTATGCCAGAAATGATTTCTCAGCCAGTGGTGCAAGCATATGCAATATTATTCTATAAGAAAGAAAATGATAAATGAAGAATGATAAAATGATGTACAACATAAAAAGTTGAATACCTTGATCAGACCTGTGAAATGTTGCCTTATGTAGCTTGCTATTAAACTTGTACTCATTGTATTTATTTACCAGGATATTTTGGTTCAGGTTTTGCAAATCCTGTTGAAGTCCAAGTTGTTGGTAAGTGCTAATCCCTTCTTTGGCATAAATACATGAACTTTTTGCAGAAATTGAGGAATTCTTACTTCAGTATGGCCTTTACACATTTACACACAAGCGTCCATGATGCACACTGCGTCCCTGTTCATGTCAGTATTATAATTTGAGATTATGACAATGGCCTGTTGGTTGGATATAAAAAATAAAAAATAAAAAAAAAAAAAACACAAAGCAGGTTTTGGAGACTGAGAATTGTCTTGCAGCTCGAGCGAATGAAACACAGGAGAAGCCATGACATTTTGAACTGTTCATGATAAGACTGCTTAAAGTGATGTATTGTACAACCCATGCCCAATGCTGTAAATACTGTATCTCACAGGTTTTGGAGGACGAGAATGCAAACGTCGATGAAATGGACTTCAAACCTGATACGCTCATAAAGCTTTTCTTGGGCTATAAAAAGTAAGTCTGTTATCTAATCGTTCTGATTTTTTTTTTTAATGGCTAAATGCATCTGGAGTCCTACCTTTAAATCATATACTTCATCTGAACTTAATTGCCACAAGCAGTTCTGCACTCATGTCTCCAACAGTGAACTTGATAACTTCAGCAAAACAGACTTCATGTGAAAACTCTAATGAATTTCCTGGTTACACAATGGCAGTTTTTGTCCGTGCAGTACACAGTTATAGAAGAGAATTATTTATAATCGCACTATCCGGTGTCACCCAGATGTTCCCTACTGAGTCAGGTTCCTCTCAAGGTTTCTTCCTCATGTCGTCTCAAGGAGTTTTTTCCTTGCCACTGTCACCTCCGGCTTGCTCATTAGGGATAAATGTATAAGTTTAAAACGTATATCCTGAATGTATATATTTCTGTAAAGCTGCTTTGTGACAGTGGCCGTTGTTAAAAGCGCTATACAAATGCAGTTGAATTGAACTGAATTATTCACATGTGGATAAAAGCCTTCGTAAACTGAGGCCAAAGAAACTGTATCTTCTCTCCGTGTTTACAGCAAGAAGTTGCGGGTCAACATCAACGTGCCAATGAAGACGGAGCAGAAACAAGAGCAGGAGACAACACACAAAAACATCGAAGAGGACAGAAAGCTCCTCATACAGGTGAGGAGAGATGACACATGCTGGCACATTTCATGTCTTTCCACCTTCAAGCATCTAAGCGTCTTTAAGCCCTCACTGTGGATTATGATTACATACAGCATGAACTTCATTTACAAAATAGAAGTATGGGATTAGAATACAGTGGAGTTTATGATTTATTTATGCAGGAAAGTTGAAGTAATAGAGCTGGGACGTCAAACGAACACAGGAGGAAGTGGGTTCACATTATTACGTGTTGAACGCAGTGTGCTTTAAAATGCTGGTTAAAATGAAAGCGTCTGTATCCTAACCCTAAAAACACTTCACTTCTGAAATGAAATCAAGTAGTTCAGAGTGTTTCCTTTAGGACTAAATTCTTTTTGTGTACAGGAAATAAATTATACTTTAAACCCTTTTGCTGTTGCCAGGGTTACAGTAAACAAGTGGTACACAGATGATAGGCAATTCAGAGTCTATGCTGAATCATTCATCTCCTTGACTCTCTCTCTCTCTCTCTCTCTCTCTCTCTGTGTGTGTGTGTGTGTGTGTGTGTGTGTGTGTGTGTGTGTGTGTGTGTGTGTGTGTGTGTGTGTGTGTGTGTGTGTGTGTGTTTAGGCTGCTATCGTCAGGATTATGAAGATGAGGAAAGTACTGAAGCACCAGCAGCTCCTTGCGGAAGTACTAAACCAGTTGTCGTCACGCTTCAAACCTCGAGTCCCTGTCATCAAGGTGAAACACTACGCCATAACACAGCGTCTCCTCCGAAATAAAAACGCTTTAAATTTTCCGCAGAATTGTGTGCCGAATTTGACCCGTTTTGTCTTTCAGAAATGCATCGATATTCTGATCGAGAAGGAATACCTGGAGCGCGTCGACGGCGAGAAGGACACCTACAGCTACCTGGCTTGAGCACTTATTTCTAAAGTCCGACTCGAACATCATTCCCGAAGCCTCTTGGCTTTCATTATAAGGGATGCACTCAAGGAACTGGACACTGGAGCTCCTTTTAAACGCAGGGGTCTAACACTGCTGTTCTCCTGAAGTCTCGGCTCAGCCGCTCAGGATCTCCATCACCGTTTCCGTCTGTAAATAAGCCGCCATACCCTTAGTGAGACCTGACCTGGCTTCAGGGTTGCATGTTTCTGCCTCTCATCTGAAACACGTAGCTAATTAATTTAATAATAAACTGAATGACTTTGGACTGACTTTTAAAAGGTTATTATTGCATCTAAGAAGAAAAATCATGAGTTCAGGCGGCGCTTTATGAATATATTTGTTAAACTGGCCCTTGTAGAGTTGTGTAAGCAGCCTTTATCCGCTCCATCATTTGTATAGTGTGGTTTGTTTTATAAATGTCATGAATAAACTTTAAATTTTCTGTAAGTTGTCTATTATGTGCTCTTTCCAGTCATTGAAACCTCATCACTAGACACACTGAGGCTCGTCGGTTTCCAGAAGTATCACACGGCTGTAGAAGATTTGCGTTTTCTCAGCCACACGCGGTATAGCAGGTGAAGTGTTAAGCAGTTTGTGCCATGTAAATAGATTCTCCTCACTAGTTTCTTCTTTACCTCTTTTTTTTTTTTTAACAGCAGGCCAAAATGGCAGCAAGTCGGACACTCCTGTGTTTAACCAGAGGAGCAACTGGAACCTGTACTTCAGCAGTAAGATCATTAATGTATAATGAAACGTTCACGTTCTTGGGATGTGAGAAGGTTTCATGGAACTCTGATTCAGTAAATAAAAAATAAAACACTTGGGGGTGTGCGCTTATAGGAACATAAACAACAATGGGGTGTTAACAGCAACTCTACCGCTTCACACCCAACGTGAAGTTGATTATTTTCCTATAACAGCATGCCCCAAAATATTTTACTCCTCTTACAGCAATTTTCAGACAATTTCAAACTAGTTCCTGTTATCGCTTATCTTATAACAGCCATAAACAGTCGTTCCCTAAGCAGCCTCACTTTTTTTTTTTTTATGCCTCCGCCATCGAGTCATTATGTTTCCCGGTTGTCCATCTGTCCGTCCATCTGTCCGTCCACCCATCCAAGATTCTCATTAGTGTGATATCTGAAGAACAAGCGGTTGAATGTTGGTAGGATTTATATGGAATGATCACTGTAAGCAGCACCTGAACCGAGTAGATTCTGGATTTGATCCAAACAGGGTCAAGGTCAGAACAAGGTCAAATGTCTGAAATAGTATTTCTTCAGTTGCATCCCATCTGAAGTACATTTTTAAGGGTATTTCAGGTATACAAATTAGTAAAGAGAAGGACTAGACTTGTGGGGATCATCAGCGTCGAGTTGTACGTGTTCCTTCTCTAGAGATGATAAGAAAAAAAACAATGACAAAGAAAAACAATTTTTCATGATCCTGAATACTTTCCCTTTTTGGAAAATGTAAAAAAAAAAAAAATAACAATAAAAAAAAAGCTGAAGAAAATTAATGAACGCCTTTCGCGGTTTGAGACTTCAGCAGCGCTGGTGTAAGGACAATTATGGGATTATTGATTGTCAGATTTGTCAAAAATAATAAAACTGGATAGTTTTCTCGATAGGGCGATAGTTGTCCTTCCCACGTCTCTCACGATCCTTAGGTTATTAAGCAATAGTTTATGGTGATCTCAGACAGTCATTCTGCATACCTAGCCTCCTCTTAAATGACGTTTTAGGGATATTCTGAGGTGTTAACCACACAATAGCACTCTGGTCTATACACCGTGTCCATTTAACATCTCTTGTTGAAGACAATACATTCAGTGCAGACTTGCTGAAATAGTAGGACACTGGGGAAAAAAAAAAAAAAATGGCCTCCGTATTTCATGTGTGTGCATCACACAATTCAGAGAAATGTGTGGTAATAAGAAAATAACGTGGTGGATATAGCAGGCGACGAGCTTATTTTAGTTTTCTTTATTACTTTCAACAATATTATCTGTAAACATTACAAATCAGCACCTTGTACAATCAGAGGCAGAGAGAAACAGAGTGGTCACAAACCCTCAGGGAAAGAAAAACGACTGAAAGACTGAAATTCTCAGGAGAAACATGCTGGTGAGGAGCTATCGACCTCGCACTGAGAAAACCATCAGAATTTTACTTGGCAAATCACAGCAAAGTTTTTAATAAATTACAGAGAAGCCAAACCTGCTTTCAGAGTCGGAGAATATAAATAGCGACAGTTAAAGATCTTCACGTGAAGGTGATTTGAAGCTGATCTTATTGCTATGGTTTTATCACAACTTCTCATATACATATTCAGCTGGACTGCATTTCATGGGTCATCCAACATGTTTGGACATGTTTTAGCTGGGAAAATTCCTGCGTGGTCTTTAAGTACCGTGCCGCCAGCCTTGACGTCACACCACTATAGCACTATAGCACCATTCGCCTTTCATTCTCCAAAAAAAAAAAAACAGTTTCCAGTAACCCTTAACATTAAGGGTTGCATAATAATCATTAATCACTTATTATACTGTTACGTTATTCATTACCATCACTGATCTAGTCCAGAGGGTCTCAAACCTTTTGGAGGCAGGGACATTATTAAAATGTGTACAATAATATTCTGCCTATTTATTAGAGGCATAGAGCTTTTTATTCCTCAGCTGAATACTACTGAATAGTACATTAGGTCCAAGTTGATATTATTTATAGGACTTCTTTTGCTGTTGAATGACTGAGGTTTAACCTAAACCCATTCAGTTAAAGTGTCCAGTCAAACAGGCTAATAAAAGCTTCATAATAAATATAAGAACTTTCATAATGGTAGGTCGTCATTTCCAACACTAACAAAAAAAAATTAAATAAATTACAAAACCACAGACCCCCGGCTATGCATCACAGACCGCACTGACAACCTGTATGCTAGTAACTATTTACTACGTCTCAGTACAAGCGGTAGATTAAAAGTCTTTACCAGTGAAATAACAGGGCCATTCCATCAGTCAACAGTGACTTCATGGCTCACTGCTAAATTCTTAATCTATTACTTCAAATTCCCTAAAGTGATATTGAAATTTTCCTCACATCTCAGCAGTATAAAAAAAATAAATAAATAAATCTGAGCAGAGAAGCAAATGCTAGTGCTAGTCATGCCCCAACGCTCAGAGAGAAAAAAAGAACAAATGATATAAACCACCAGCATCCAATCCATCAGGACAAAGAAGTGTCTCTTGCACTGCCTTAGCATTCAGCCATTCTAGCCTAGGCATGCGGCCTGGAGGAAACACTGAAAGGGGGTTGACTATAGCTTTAAAGAAAAGGTGATCGAGACATCCGTTATATATAAAATCAACGATTTAAGAGTATAATAAATCATTAATCCATGCTCAGACATAGCAGCCGATTTCTTTGAGGAGAGGAAAAAAAAAAAACACTGAATTATTAGGAAACGGTTGTTGAGAATAATTCAGCATGTTATCGGTTGACTTGTGCTCTTGATTATGTGATATAAAAAAAAGAAAAGAATTATCATTAATAATAATAATAATAAATAATAATAAACATTGTGCCAGTACACATTGGATGACCCAATATTTAACGACAGGAAGACCTTAATGACTGTCCAAACTTTTCCTTCCTACAGTGATGGTCTGGCAAAAAGCTGCTCAAAAGATGTGGAGATTACTAAAATAACAAAAACAAACAGTAAAAAGTTCCCTGATTCTGATTTCTACTCCATTTGAAATCTTTGTTCATGCATACAACAAACTCAATACACAATCACCAACATTTTAGGACACCTAAACAATTCAGTGTAATTTCAAGGCACCGCAAGTTAGATACTGTATCTATTCATGTTTTTTGTCTTTTATTTATTTATTTTTTTAAATACTTTTTTTTTCCCCATTTATTTTACAGAAACTGGATGCGTTGGCACTCCAGAACTTTCGAGGTATCAGAACATGATACCTCTGTAGATACTTGTGATGACAGACAAGCAGAGAAGGTGACTTTGGTTTTCATATGGATCAAAAACACCTCAACTTGATGAAGACTGCTGTAGCATAGTGAGACTCCGGTTTATTAGGCAGGGCTGATTTATACTGATACATCACGATGCATGTAAGCAGACGCGTGAAGGGGTTTATGGGTAATGTGTAGTTTGGAAAGGCTGACCACTTGTGTGAATCTGCAGTGCTGGGGGTCAGGCACAGGAAGTGTATCTAGTAGCACTGAGACAAGACTCAAAGCAGAAGCAAAGCAGAGCAGGTCGAGGACGGGTTAACGCGAGTTGTACGACGTCAAACGCACTTGTACCGCAGTGCTGTCGCATTCTCGAATCTGACTGGTCAGAAGTGGGTTGATTAAATTTCTATCACAGCAGCTCTGAGAGCAGTACCGGCTGTAATCCAAATCACAGGTTTATATTTACGCACTTGTTCTAATACATAATCGTTTCTCTTGTAATGACTCATTAACAGGGACATGTGTGGTGAACTCTCCACATAATCTAAACTGATAATAAACAGATTAATACATTCATAATAATTTACTGCTGATGCATAATCTTTAATAAGGAGACATTAATGTAACATTTATGGAAGGTGTCTCGTGTGCCAGTGCTCTGTGACAGGCAGTAGGTTTTTTTTGGGAAAGTCTTCAGGACAGAGGACTTTACACTTTCCGGTTTCTTGGTAACAACTAGCTGTGTTTTTGTCTTACTACTTTAACAGGCTGGTAATGGTACTACTGTTTATAGCTGCTGTAACATAATTGATAGCAGGAACTAACTTATGTGGTTCCACAACATTAGTTGTAAATATAAAACATTAAAATGTACAACGTGCTGCAAGTCAATTAAGAATGTTAAATCACTAGCAAACCGCAGTGGCATTAGAGGAATAAAACACTCTGGGACATGCTGTTATTGGAAAATAATCAACTTCAGAGTAGTAACAGTAAATGCACTTCATGTCATGCAGCATTACTCCACCCCAGTGCTGACTGTTTCCTATAACAGCACCTCCCCAAGTGTTGCATATCCTACTTATATGACCAACTACAAATTATTACAAAATAAGATCCGTAACAGTGAATTCTCTGAAATAAGAAAAGTGTGGGTTCAGATAAAAATAAAAAAAAATTTTAAAAAAAAAGGCAATGAGAGAGAAATTTTAGCATAATATGGTCACAAATGTAAAAAGTACAGCGTAAACAGCAAAATATCTCCTCATCTCATCCAGTACTTTGCTGCTTCGGTTCTACAGTGAAATCCAACACGGTCTTCTTTTTATTTTATTTTATTTTTATGGACATGCACCACTGACCGTGGGTGCACACGCTCATATTAGGCGCAATTATTTGCACAAAATGTTTGCAGTTTTGCAAACCCAGTATAAATCAGCCCATATACAGATTCTAGTACCTAATAAACTGGTGCTGAACCTGTGGTTTACTGTCAGTTTGGTCCAAAGGTTGAAAGACATCAGCTGCTTGCAATTAAAAAAAAAAAAAAAAAAAAACCCTATAATAAAAAGTTCGGAACGCTGGAAAACAAACAGCCCATTAGACAGTGACGGATCTCTACTAAACTTGAAGCTGTAAACAAGTGAATATTCAAGTTACTGTCAAAAAGTGAATTCCCAGAGTAAGCCTGTTGGTCATGAAAAATAATGACAGAAAAGACTGAAGTGTAAAAAAGTACTAGAAATATCCAAGTAGGCAGATCACCTTGTCCTATAAAAAAAAAAACAGTATTGAAACGTATTGAAACGGCATGTGGAGAGAAAATTCCTGAAGAGTGTAAGGCATTTGTTCCAGAGGTAGACGGATTCATGGAATTTCCATTTCACGTTCGATGCCCACGTACTTGAGAGCATCGGCTTGACTATATCTAAAAGGAAAAAGAAAAAAAGAAAAAAAAAAAAAACACAAAATGAAAAATATTGTATAAGCTGAGGACGCACAACATAAATATACTGCAGTTTTTCCCCACAAAATGTTTTATTTCATTGCTTTAAAAGCTTGGGCATGTATTACCAGCATTACCTGAAGAATCGTTATCCAAGTTACCCAAGTAAATTCTCTGCAAATATTAGCTAGCTGTGTTAGCCTACTTGGAGAAGTTTTTTTTAGTTAATGCCTATTGGATGCTACGCAAGTTCAAAACCTCAGAACTGCTGTACTGTTCACTACACGACTTCTCAATAGCATTTTGTTGTTTCAAGAACATTGCAGTGTGCACACTATGCAAGCAATCGCAGATGAGGCTCACGTGCTTTGAGTGTAAAGAAAAAAAAATAAAAATCAAAGCTGGCCAACACTTACCTGTAGTCAAAGAAAAGCTCCTCCCCGGTTTGTATGGCTCTCTTGGCAAAAATGCCTATTCTGTGATCCCCATTAACCATCATAACTAAAAAGTAAAAGAAAAAAAAAAAACAATGAGACTAGATCAGCTTTCCTTTTTTTCTATTAAAGAAACAGCCAAGACATGCCTGATGTCTTAAGTTTGTTTCTTTAATTTTGCAAGCATATAGCATTGTGCAAACTGCATGTCTAAATCAGCACACACTAGCCTTTAAAACATTTGGCTCAGTAGTTTGTACACAAATGGTTCCATCATCAAACTGAAATCATATCACCCAGCTCATCCATCACCCTCTACCCAGGTCTGAGGCTCATGCAGAATAATCCTTTTATTAGCTTCATTAACCTTGGAGCTCTAGCACAAAACTAAAGAAACAAACTTCCACTCCATTTGCGGGGGAGCCTGGAGCCTATCCCAGTGGACACCCTGAACCGGGTGCCAACCCATCGCAGGGCACAATTTGACTACAACGCATGTCATTGGGCTCGGGGAGGAAACCGGAGTACCCAGAGGAAACCCCAGAAGCACAGGGAGAACATGCAAACTCCATGCACACAGGGCGGAGGCGGGATTCTAACCCCCAACCCTGGAGGCGCGAGGCAAACGTGCTAACCGCTAAGCCACAGTGCCCCCCCTCACCAATCATACCGTGTTTGATTGACATTTGGTGTAATGGGAAGACTGTGTACATTTTATTTTTGGCCAAACTGCACCCAAGGTGCAATGTTTCGAATGCCTCACCTTTTGCATAGCAGTTGGGGTTGACAGAGTGATTGGCAAACCTGATCTTGTTGCCTTTCCTCGTCGCATCAACAACAAAATCTGCAGAAAAACCCAAAACTCATGTTAAACAAATAATGCACAAGAGCACAGACTTGTAACATGAGCGCAGAGAAACAGACTCACCATTGTTAAGGTTGAACAAGAAACTACACATGTATTTGTCATAGACCTTTCCTCTGCGGTCAGCCTCATCCTGGGAGATGATCTACAGGAAACAGAAATACAGAAATAAGTAGAGGGGGGGGGATACTTAACACTTGAACATGAGCTCAAACACCACAGCGTTACAGAAATCAGGTTTGTAATAAAGAACCTGAACCACATCGAGTAGCTGAGTTATGGGATTAGAGTGAGTTGAGAAAGATGTTCTTGATGCTCGTTGTTTTTCAGCATTTGACCCCACAGCAATTTTCTTTGTCAGTCTTATGACTAATAGTGTTCGGTTTTGTGTTTTCGCTCGTCGTTCTACGCTAATGACCTCAGCTGCGCCAATGAATGTATGTAAGAGTGGACAGCATGGTGCTATTTACTCCCTCTGTACAGTTTTGAAGCCTTTTTATGGTCAAATTGAAAGTTACCATCTTGACTAAGTTTGCACAGAAGGTCAAGAGTGGAGCAAGAGTCTGCAGAGTAGAGAGCCTGGAGCCAGAGCATGCTCAGTAGATACTGCCAGTCAGACAGTACATCCGTCTCTCACTCGCCCATATAGGTCATGGACATGCTGGTTTAAGAGCTAAAATAGTGCAGCAAACGCTATCTCAAAGAGGCAAGTAGAGCGTTATTAATTAATTAATTAATTAATTAATTAATATGTAAAATGCTCAACTGTCATAATTTGTGCAAGTATATTGATTTTAGCTTTATCGTCAGGAAAAGATTGAGTCAATTCTGACTTAGCTACTATTTGCTAGCTAGCTAACACTGGCTAATTTGGGGGCAAATCATTTGGGGGCAAATCATTTGGGGGCAACATGTGGCCTAAGGGTCCGAGAGTCAGACTTGTAACCCGAAGGTGAACCCGAAGGTCGTGGGTTCGAGTCTCGGGTCTGGCAGGGATTGTAGGTAGGGGGAGTGAATGACCAGCGCTCTCTGCCACCCTCAATACCACGACTGAGGTGAGACCCAACTGCTCCCCAGGCGCCGCAGCTAAAATGGCTGCCTGCTGCTCCGGGTGCGTGTTCACTGCTGTGTGTGGGTGCGTACGCACGCACGCACTTGGATGGGTTAAACGCAGAGCACGAATTCTGAGTATGGGTCACCATACTTGGCCACACGTCACCTCACTTCACTAATCCATTACGTTTATCAGGAATGCAAGTATAAGTAGTTAATGTAAGGTCCCACCTTAAAATATACTGGTACAGCAGAGTCAAAATTTACACTACCACTTTTCCACCTAGCTCTGATACCACTGACTGGCTAACCTTACCAAGCTATTTTGAGTGTTAGCCAAGGTCATACAATCAATAATGAAATCTAGCTAGTGCTGGCTGCCTTTGTGTCTGCCTTCACTTCATTCACTCACATTGGTTTGCTAGTTATAATATGTGCAACATACCAGAAAAACTGCAAAGAACGGTCCAATGAGGGTCCGTTTTCAACAGAACAAGACATGGCTTTGCTACGTAACTGTCAAGAGCTTCAGATGCATGTTGGAAAGTGCGTGCATTTCATCAACCATGCCCTTTTATTTATCGCCAGATAACTCCTATAGAACACATTTCTTGTAAACAAAAATAATGGGAGCGATACCAAGGTCAACTGAACTTCTCAGTACACCATCACCAAAAATAACTTGTGGAAATGTAACTTAAAATGTAAGTTTGGCTCATGTTCCATTCATTAACATGGTAATGGGTGGGGTTAAAAACTGTACGGAGGGCCAACATCCACCCATATACAGTATAGAAAAGAATGACCCGCCTTCAAAAGAATCACATTTTGTTGTTTTGCAGCCTGAAATGAAGACACAATTTGTGTTTTATCCAGCTGTATTTACTCAGTGCAACTTATAACATCCAAGTGAAAGATATAACAGCAACAGGTCAGGAAAAAAATAAATATATAAAACAGAATCACTGAGTTGGATAAAGGATCACACCCTTGTGTCAATATATTGGTGAACCACCTTTTGCTTTAATTACAGCCTTCAGTCTGTTGGGATACATCTCTACCAACTTTGCACATCTAGACCTTGCAAAATTTGCCTACTCTTCTTTGCAGAACTGCTCAAGTTCAGTTAAATTTGATGGTGAAAACTGGTGGTCTTCAAGTCATTCCGCAGATTTTCAATGGGGTTTAAGTCTGGGCTCTGAATAGGCCATGCAAGGACATTCACCTTTTTCTCCTTCAACCACTGTGTGGTCAATTTTGCTGTGTGCTTTGGGTCATTGTCATGTTGGAAGGTGAACCTTCTTCCCACTGACAACTTTCTGGCAGAGGGCAGCAGGTTTTCCTCAAGAATTTGACGGTATTTTGCCCCATCCATTTTTCCTTCTATCCTGACAAGTGCTCCAGTCCCATCTGACTTTAGTCTCATCTGACCATAACACCTTTTCCCACATGGCCTCAGAAGCTTCAAGGTGCGTTTTGCCAAAGCTCAGTCGTGACTGCACGTGGCCTTTCTTGGGGAGTGGCTTTTTTCTTGCAACCCTCCCATACAAGCCACATTTGCCTCTCTGACCAGTTTCCTCCTCGCTCTTCCATCAGGTTTGGAGAAACGTCCTGATCCAGGGAGGGTCTCAGTTCTACCAAACACCTTCCACTTCTTAATAACAGACTTCACTGTGCTTCTAGGGATTGATAAATTTCAATTTTGGTATCCATCTCCTGACTTGTGCCTGTCTACAACTTTATCCCGGAGATCTTTTGACCGTGCCTTGCCACCCACAGTTGATTGTTTGCTTCGGTTTCACTACCAAGGACCGAAATGCTCCAGGAATAGCTCTTTTATGCTGAGCTAATCAAAATGACCACAGCTGATCACAGGTGGAAGTCAGATTGCTTGGTGTGTCATTGAGATGGCCATTTAGCGACACCTGATTGAGTTTACAAGTCATTTTAGGTTGGGGGGGTGATCCTTTATCCAACTCGGTGATTGTTTTTTTTTTTTTTTTTCCTGACCTGTTGCTGTTGTATCTTTCACTTGGATGTTATAAGTTGCACTGAGTAAATACAGCTGGATAAAACACAAATTGTGTGTCTTCATTTCAGGCTGCAAAACAACAAAATGTGATTCTTTTGAAGGGGGATGATTCTTTTTTATACCCACTGTATACAGACACTGATCTGCACACATGCATACACACAACTCTACAGCACAAGAATCACAAGAGAGTACGTCCTAATGGACGAGCAGCTCCGTTTATCCAGGATTAAGCTGTTCTTTTATTGTAACTCTCCATGATGTGCCCATCACTGTTGAGGTTAAAACATAAAACCTTTACAAAAATGTACAACAGTAGAGCTTGATTTTAAACGCGCTCACCTCTCCACAGTACTCTGAGATGAACTCATTCTTTTGAACCGGCTCTTTGATGAAGATGCCCCATCCTGCCACGTCAGATGGTGCCAACAGTAAGTGCTGAACACAAACAGGATTGAAGGAGAGAAATCTATTATAAACAATACGATTCATGATAATCACATAATCTTGTGTCATGATAATCAGGTAATCTTGATAATCTTGTTTATATCGTGGTTTTCAATCATTCAGAAACATAATAAATATAGCCATGAAGACGATGTTATCCTGTGCATTTTGAGGTGGGTGCATGTGGGTGTAGAAGTAGAGCAGAAATATATTCATTTATTATTATTAATTTAACATCTTTGCACCTTCTTGGCTCCTCTTTGAATGCTGCAGTTCTTGCATGAGACATTTTTGCTGTCCCAGTGATCAGCAGCGCCGCAGGTGAGACAAAGGTCGGGGTCGCACTCACGCACGGCCAGGTAACACGGACACTGCTTTGTGTTACACTGAGCCTTGCAGCGGCAGCCCGGGAAACGGTTCTGGCCTGCATGTTAAAAACCAAAATTTTTTTTTAGAATTATTGTTATGCTACACTGGAATATTTAATTGTAAGCAGAAACATTTAGTACAGCAGCATGTGTTAAAAATATGCTACCAGATGTTGAGAAAAGGGTGGGATGTTTTTAAAAGAAAAAAAATAAATTAAAACAGTTAATTTAAACAGCATTAAAGCAGTTTCCCCAAACAAATAATTGTAGGCATGTGTGGCAGGTTTATAAGGTGTTTATTGTTGACATCTTTGGAAAGTTGTAAATAGATGCCACAATATATTTAAAACCAGATTTGGCTTTAATAGGTCTCAATAAACCATGCATGTGTCTATACTCACACTCTGAGCTGCACTGGCAGAACTTCTCACAGAAATTTTGAGCAGTGACACATGGGCAGGAGCTGTCACATGGTTGCCTCGGGTGGTCACATGGCTGGTAGTTGTAAACGTGATTGGAAGAGCCATCTGTGAGGAGAACAAGACCAAAACCTTATCCAACATAATGATCCATCATTTCGGTTTCTGGTACCTTTGAATTCAATCAATTAGATAAGACCCTGCCTGAAGGTAATTAATCAGTACTTGACTGATTGATCAACCAATCAGAATCTGCTTCATTAAACTGTGTATCAAGCCCATTGAATGAGACATGGTGTCTGTTTGTCTTAGTGAAGGAGCTCTATATCATACTGGATTAATATGTGATTAATATAATGGATGAAAGGTTCACAGAATTGGAAGGATAGACAGACACCACTATAACGCTTTTCTGAAAGACCGTAAATCAAGTCGTGTGCTACATTATGGCAAACAGAAATCTCCATCAACTCCAAAAACAACGAACGATACAAACCTTTCTTAAGTTGAATTTTTCGACAGTGTGTGGCCCACAACCTATAACAGAGATAGAAACTCTTATTTCCAGTTGAAATACTACAGGTGAACCAAAATGAACAAAAGGATGCAAAAGCAAGCATCCTCGTACGAACATGCCTGTGTTTCCTCTTCTTCTTTCGTGGAGGTGTGTCTTCATCTTCAGCAGGCGCACGTGCAATGATGCTGGACTCCTTTACCCTGAATTCATACACCTAGCAAATAAATTGGAAAAATTGACCAAATATGGATTGTGTACAGATGATTCTTTAGAATAAGAGACTCTTGAAATCACTGTACTGTCATACAAACCTGTCTGCAGGTCTTGGAGCCTATGAGGCGAGCGATGGCACAGAAGTTGTCGTAGTAAGTGCCAATGAGTACACGGAAAAGAGAGGCCTCCGCTCCGCTCCAGTCCACGTTCTCGGGAGGATCAGACATCTTCAATTTCACTGGAGTCTGGCAGCGGGAATTCGCCTCTGCACACAGACCAATAGAAAAACTTACACAAGGTGCGTAGATAGACCAAGCTTTGAGAAACATGAGCATTAACATGTCTGAACTGTGACTGCGTGTCTGCCGCTTCAACGCAACAGACATTTCATTTCATTCGAAGCATAAGTGTCGTAAGTCTAATGAAATGTGCAAAACGATTTCTAAGCTATGAAACCTTTAGCTTTTTTAAACATATTTGTATTCTGATGTATTAGAAGGGGGGTGTACTCTGTATATTCCCTCTTCCCATACCTGAAGAGCTAGTGGTCTCGTCCTTCTTGTCCTCATCGTCTTTATCATTGCTGTCGTTGGTGTCTGTCCCTCCCTCTCGGTCGCTGTCCGTGTCTTTAGTTTCTGCGTTCACGGTTGGTGTACTTGGCCTGCTGTTGCTGTTGGCAATTCTGCCTCTGCGTCTGGCTGCCGAACGCTTCAGCGGCGTTTTTGCTCGCTCAGCCACCACACCAGCTGCATACTCCTTCACCATGCCGTCCTGATGTGCATTTCCATTTTTGTTGAGAATGTTAAGTATATTTTTATGTCCAAAAATAAAAATCAATAAGACATCCATGAACAGTTCATATGTATGGCCCAGTTTGTTCCATGTTATTTTCCCCAATTTTCAATTACATTTTTTAATTAATTTTTCTGTCTTGGGATTTTTTATTTATTTTTTTATTTTTACACATTTTACCCTCTAACACTGTGGTTCTCAAAGAGAGATCCATGAAGTATAGCGGTCCCAATTTTTTTCCCCCATTACAATCACAACCAACCAAAGTTAGAACGTCAAACTTGTTATATTTATATTTAAAATAATTATTATTATTATTATTATTATAATAATGTTTGGTCACTTGACTGAATGGGTTTAATCCTTAATAATTCAAAAACAAGTAGCCCTTTAAATAATGTCTACTTAAATCTAATGACAGTTTATATAAAAACGTGTTCTGAGTTTAATGTTCAGGAATAAATCTTCAAAATATTACTATATAATATGATAAATAATGAGCCTAATATTTAAACATCTAAATTATTAAGCTAAATCTGTACTGAGGGGGTCCATGAAGTTTTCTTATAGTCTAATGGGTCCCTGGCTGCAAAAAGGTTGAGAGATCTTGCTCTAACATACCTAATTTGATCACTTTTGAACTTTTATGGATTTGATGTTTTACTTTGCCATTTTTTTGTCAGTTCTTGCATATAGGACAATACTTTATATACCATTTATTAAAAACGTGGCTTAGCATTCCAACAAGCGTTGATATTATACTTTGGGTAGTAAGAGGCAAAACCATGTGAGCATATAAAGATATGATAACTAAAGTGACATACACTGCCCGGCCAGAAAAAAGTCGCTGTTCAGATTTTAATAGGCAAATACATAAGAGTCTATGAACGGATCATTAAATCATTAGATCATTAGAGTGATTATAATGTTTCTAGCATGTTATATGTTTGACAACAGTTCTTTTAATCTTAAAAGATCTTGACCAAAAACTGATGCACCGCTTGATGGAAATCAATGTTGTGATGTTATTTCCATCAAGAGGTGCATCAATTTTTGGTCAAGCTCTTGTACTGACAATGAAAGAGGTGAGCACTGTGTAAAGTCTCCTCCAGCACATCCCAAAGACTTTCACTGAGGTTAAGGTCAGGACTCAGAGGTGCCAATTCATGTGTGGAAATGATTCTTTATGCTCTCTGAACCATTCTTTCACAATTTTCACCCTGATGAACCTCGGCAGTGTCGTCCTGGAATATGGCCATGATACGTCTTTCTACATGGTTATTAAAGAACTAAAAAGCTACACGCTTCATCTTTTAAGATTAAAAGAACTGTTGCCAAACATATAACATGCTAAAAACATTAGAATCACTCTAATAATGATCCGTTCATAGACACTCATGTATTTGCCTATTAAAATGTAAACGGTGACTTTTTTTTGGGCCGGGCAGTGTATTTATTGTGATACACACCAAATTTTCCTTACCTGAATCAGATACATGTAGCAGTCGAGGCCACACGGCTTGCTGTCCTCCATATTCTCCAAGTTCTTGCGTTTGTACGTGTTCGGAGTTGCATGAAAAGCTGTATGGGGAAGCACAAACGTCCACGTCACAAACCCTTTCTTCGTTCTCTCAGTGAGACAGTGTGTGGGAACAGAGCTGAGACTCACGGTGAAGGAAGCAGTCATATTTGAAGCAGCGCCTACAGAAGAGTGTATGGAAGGAGTGCAGGCTCTGCTCCCTCTGGACTGATTTGGCGTTTGGGCCGTCAATGTTGGGCGTGCACTCAGGAGGAAGGGTGCCTGGGAGCTGCTGCTCAGTCAGCTCCTTATACCTGCGCACAGTTTAAAGGGCAAAGCTTTACTGTTTGTCATTATGTACTCTCTTGAAATCTGAGAGATGCTGCTTTAAAACATTGTTTCCTCTGCAGTCCCTGATCCAATCACATTGTGCCAAGTATTCAGTGTTCTCGATTGTTGGTTAGGTGTTCGGAGTATGCAAAAAATGTGTACTGTCTGGACCAGTTTGGGGAAACACTATTTTAAAATTAAGCACTCACGTACATTTAAGTACTTAACAAGTTGCTTGTTTTAGACTCATATCTTTGCTTCTGCTGATGATATTGAGTTTAAGAAATTGAGAATGATATCAGTAAAGCCAATTTGAACTAAAAACATAGGTATTAAAATCAAAATTTTTTGCACATTAAAATCTTTATATAAAGTATAAAGATGTCCATATTGAACCACTTTATACTGAATCAACGTGAAATATTTATGCTGCATGAACAAATCTATGCAGTGCTCTTGCTTGATGACTTACTTTTCTTTGAGCTCTTCTGGTGATCCTTTATCAGGAAACATAGAGGAGATGGCATCAAAGATTTTATCAGATGGGAACTTTTTTGAAAAGTCACTGCTTCGACCTATGACGGCAATGACACCACACCATAAAAGTTTAGGAGCATACGACAATTTAGGGAGTGAAAACAGTATAAACAGTATGAGTATAAGGAAGCTGCACCTAAATTCGGTTTGCTTAGGGACAGAAAAATCAGTATATGTGTTATGTCTGTTGTACTAGAGGTCAGATAAATGTAGCACTATATTTGTACTGCCTCTAAAAACCAGCACCACCTACTGGTGTAGTTTCGTCTAGTGTCTGTCCTGTTAAGTGTTTAGTGTTGCTGTAATTCAGCACTACATTTCCTGAACTGAAGCCATTGCTACACGCCTGGTCTTAATCGCTGTCAAGCCGGAAAAATAGGTACCTTTCTATAGCCTTTTTCTAACTGCAGAAATAGCATGAGCAAATGTAACACGTATGTTGCGTCATTGATATACCCCAATATATTTGACTAACGTCTGAAAAACTGAAACGAAATCAAAGCTCTTAAAACGAAGTCATATGAAAAACACCATCCACTCTTACTCTCAGAGTTAAGAAGCTGGTCCTTGCGAGAATCTTCAGCAATGTCCTTTGCGTCACAGTTGTCTAGTTTGTAATCGTGCTGGTCCTCTTCTTCGTCGTCGTCGTCATTGTCATTGTACTGATTGAGAGCGTTCACCAACTCCACAAAGATCTCATCATTTATAAAGCCACATTCTGAGGAGGAGAGAGAAAAAAAAGAAAAAAGAAAAAAGAAAAAAAAGACCATAAATATTTGAGATTACAATATGCAGAATTCTGGCAACTGAAATCTTGAAATCTGAGCATTACAGCAGCAATGTTTACAAGCATCCTAATAACCAAACAATAATTTTACTGATTTAAAAAAAAACCCATAATAAAAAAATCTTTTTTATTGTTTTTATTGTTTATTTGTTTTAGAATGAAGGCCAGTTTGAATTACGTCTATCCAAACAGAAGACCTGGTTTGAATAACTAAGTTGATTAGAAAATACTGCGGGCAGATTTAAACAAAAAAAATCTGAAGTAAAGGTGTTTTGCTGTTCCACACCGGTATTACAGTACAGACAAAATACACCTTGGGAAAAGTTACATCCTGTATACCAGATCAACTGTCCTTACCACCAACTTCTATGCTTAACAAGAAAAACATTACTTGGGAAAGATCCCTGGCACAAACCTCTATCTCCGTGAACTTTGCCATCGTAGTTTTTAATAAGCTCTTCTATAAAAGTGCCGTCCTGGTCCAGGATCTCGTCTCCCATATAAGGGATGTTGTGCAAAACCGTCTCATCTTCAACCTGCAATACAGTACCTGGATTAGGTCACAGAAGGTCTACAGTAAACCGATTCTTTGCTAATTATGTACTTTACCATAAAGTTTTGTTGGAGCGGTGACCAGGAATACATCACAGGCACAGAAGCTACAGCGTTCAGGGTTTTAAGAGGAATGACTTGTCTGGAGAACTCCGCAAAGCCACTATCTACCGTGCACTGAAAAGCAGGGGTCATGTAGAATTTAAAAAAACGCTGCAATCTCGCAATGTTACGCTTCAACCGTTTGCTGAAAGAGAAGCCGGGTGCTAACCTCTCTCGTTCCACGTAATGAGCTCACGGGTGTCATGATGTGCACTGGCTGAATCCGCCGCAGCTTCCACTCCTGATTGAGGATGTCAGTGCGCTCTATAATCTTCTGCCTGTTGGAGTTGAACATGCTCTGTAGAGGTGGATAAAAGGCAAAAGGCACTGTTTCAGCACTGTTCCGTCATTACCTACGTTCATCACCCTGAACACCAGCCATGAATAAAGAACGACTCCTATTGCTTTACAGTCATGATGAATAAAAACGCATTTTGAAGGTCTGGGTTGTCACCTTTCACTTTGTGAGTCCAGCTTGAATTTTAAAACACAAATCACAAACTAAACAGTTTCCAGGTGAATTTTTTTGGGGGGTATTTTAATTAGAACTTTTGTCACATTTGCTATGCTATTCGCCCACTTACACATACATTCTGTCTGTTTAGCAGCTGTTATGCTCTCCAGAAAGAAAAGAAAGGAAAAAAATAAAAATTCACAGAAAGCAACTAGCGACAGACCTCTACTCACCCCAAAGACCTCGTGGGATTTTTCTGCCTTCCAGCAATATTATAAAAAGAGTAAAACGCATTCCAAAATCCCTAGAGGACATACTTTTCAAAAGATGCATTTCCATATATAGTTTCGAGCTATTACAGTTTATAATAGCCAATCTGTGGTTAGAGGAGGCCCACCTTAACCTCGTCTGCTCTTCGGAAGCGTTTCAGTTGGCGTAAGCGCATGTACTCGGACTTCACTCTCCTCCTCCAGCACACTGGGCCTTTCTCCGATTTCTTCCCAGTCAAGCCCATGGTTTCCCTACAGAAACACACACATTCGTTTATAGAGAAATTAAACGGGAAAAAAAAAATCTCTGTGCAACAACAAGCTGTTCATGTCGGACCAAACATACGGGGAGCGGCGCAGGCAAGACGTGAAAGGCGCTGACTAAGTGTGAAGTAACAGAAGAATTCACAAGTACAACATTAATCTTGATGAACTTGTCCATAATCACCTCACACAGACTTCAGAGCAACTGTTCTGTCTGTCGTGTTGTTTTTTTTTTTTTGCAGTTTTAACGGAACATTCAATTGATGAACAGATTCTGAAAAAAAGGATGTATGGTGTTTTTTTTCCTCTCCCAAATTTGCTCAAAATGACAGCCTTTAAAAGATTTTTTAAAAAATAAAATAAATAAAGACATCCCAATACTGCCTTGTACACAGGACAGTAAATTTTGGGAGCACAAACACTGCCCAAAAAAAAAAGCTGCCTACCTACGCACTAGCTACAGAGCTCCTTCCAAATGGAGCACAGGGCTGGGAATAATTTGAAGTTTGCAATACTGAGCATGTTCTTCATACCACATCATTGCGGAACTCTCAGATCTGATTAATAAAAGGTGTTGATTAATTTCCTTTACCAGCAGCTCTGACTGCAAAGCTCACGACAGGTTTATATTAAATGTGCTTGTTCTGATACATTACCGTTTCTATAGCAACAACTCACTCACAGGAACTTGTATCTCTCACGCTAGACATAATATAAGATAAGCAGAATAAAAATGCCTCAGTTAAGAATTAAAGTATACGTTTATATATATTGATCAGATGCAACTTTCTGTGAGGAGAGGTTTATTTAAAATTCAAGGAAGGAGTCTCCAGTGCCGACTCTTCGTAACAGTTAGAGGTAAATCTGTTTCTTTACATTTTTATTTTTTCAGTCTTCAGGAAGACAGTTGTCGCATTTTGCAGTTTCTCACCATCAAGCTGCGTGTTTTTGTTTTTTTGGTCTTGTTAACCTCAAGAGAACACGAGGAAATGACTGTTTATGGCTGATATTTGGAACTAACTTGTTTCATGGATGTGGATTATTCTCCTATAACAGCACACCTTATCATGCTTTATTCCTTATTTGAGCACCAGTGCATCATGATCTTTAAAACCTTTACCTTGTTTAAAAAAAAAAAACAAACAAGCAAACACTCTTCCACCATTTCAGATTAGAAGACATGAGACAATTAAAATTATACTGACCTGAAATTGATTCTTCAATTCTCTCTTAAATGATATTGTATGGATTTTTGTTTCCAAAATTTTGTTTCCGTAAACCTGACAGGTGATTTATCGTAGACCACTGGATCGTAAATGTTTACATGTGAACTTTTTTGCCTTTAAATATGTACATATTTGTTCTGACGGACTTAACATGAATGCATGTTGTTGTTTTTTTTTTTTATGGCAAGTGGCTATACTAAGGGGAAAATAAATAAAATTATGATGCATTTACGTGCATGCAGATTCAATATAACTGCATTGGGGCACCATGAACTGTAATTAGGAAAAAACTTTTTAGAAAAAGAAATAAATAAATAAAAAATTATATACATAACATGAAGGTGGTTTTTACCCCAATATGTGGTTGGTTGCTTTCAGACAGATAAAATTACCTGCGTTATTAGGAGCAAACTAGGAGCCAGATGGCTGTTTGCTGAAACAAAAACCTACCCAAAGGCTTTGGGGAACATCACCATGGTAAGTCCTTCAACATAATGGGATAAGCTGTTCACTTTGAACTCCAGGAAACGTCAAGGGCAAAAACAAATGTCAGGCAAAGCAGATATGGAATGCAATTCATGTCAGTGGATATATGAAATGCTTAAGGTTAAAAATTAACAAAAGCACTTTAATCAAACTTGAAGATTAGGATGCATTCTCAGATAGTGCCATTAAATAAAGAAGTCAAATAAACAGACAAAGCAAATGAAAGAAAAAAGTAATATATGTATGTGTGTGTGTGTATGTATATATATGTGTATATTTTTTGTGTGTGTGTGTGTGTGTGTGTGTGTGTGTGTGTGTGTGTGTATATATATATAAAGAATGAATTTCAGGTGTAACTAGCAGGCTGTCTGTTCCTCCTGAACGCCACACTTCAACATGAACTCCCAGGCTTCTGCAAAGTCTGGCTGATAACCTTGCCTTTCTGAGTGCCTGTGTAGCTAGACGTTTAATTATCACTTCAAACACAGATTATTAAGAACTTGGCAAAACATTTGAGAAAAGCTTTTATTATGGAGGTTATTATTTTTATAGCTGACTAGCCTGTAACTACTTCAGTAAGGTTACCTGGCTAAGCTGCTTTAGCTGCTACAGCTGTAACAACACGGCGCCTCGGTGGGTTTGTCTTACCTTCAGAAGTCCAGTCCACATGAAACACTCAGACACTCAGAGTTCAGTGTTCAGTGCTCAGAATGTAAACGAAGCCGTCGGCTGCGGATTAGCACTTAGCTAAGCTAAGCTAAGCTAACTCGGCTAACTAAGCTATGAACACTGACTTCACCTCCAATACCGGCAAGCTCGCTAAACAAAGCCAACAAAGCTCCTTTCAGCCCGGTTTCCTTTCCAAGCTCCCCGCGCTTCGAGGTCCCTCACAGTAAATGCTAAAGGACAGAATTAAATTTGAAATAAAATGAAATTGTCTTACAAATTTCAATATTTCCGTTGCTGTAACTATTCAAACCCGCTTTCTCTCCGCTCTCTCTAACTCCGCCCACTTTGGGGCGCTGCAGAATCAACGAGCGCCAAAACAAATTAACCAATCACAGCGTCCCACATTCATGATTCTTACTATCAGGCAGTCTGATAGGTCACATGGTGCATTGAAAGGGTCCAATCAGACACTGCTCTGCGTGAGGGGCCCAGAATGGGGAACATGTGGAGAAGTTCTCCTTTGTTCTTGGGTTTTTGAAAGAACACAATTTTTGTGTATAAATAAACGGACCCCTCACATGACCGGTATGACCTTATTTATTTGTTCTTTTATACTTCTCAAACGAATTGTTGGAGTGAAGCGCTTTTGAGGCTTTTTTAATCATTACACTTATACAAATAAAATGACCGGTTTTCATTTTAAGAAATTATATTATACGTCGCACTGTTTTCTTGGCGTGTTAATATAATTTGAAACGCATTCTTTTCATTTTTGGATCATAGCGCCAATGTAAACATGTCAGTTTTTAGCCTTGTAGCCTTTAGACTCTTTGAACTTGAGTTCATCCGGTGTATTAGACTCCGCCCATTTTCCTGACGTAACGGGTACAACGCAACGCGTGCTTACGTCATTCTGCTGGCGGAAGTGGATTCCCCCTTAGTCGTTTTTCTTTTATTTAAGAATGCACAAAGCGGGTCAAATTGACCTGGTAGAGTGTGATTTTTGAAATATTTGATCAATAAAAACATTTTTTATATATTCCATGCAAGCCTTAACAAACGTGTTTCTGACCATCATCAGTGTCATTTTCATATTTCTTGGTCATAGGTTGGGAAAAAGTAAAATTTATATCACTAACCCAAGACTTCATAAAGCGGGTCAAAATGACTCCTATGCATTTCCTATGGAATTTTGACTTAACGTGGTATTTTTTTAAATAAGTTTTTTCAATAATCATATTTTTTTCCTTAAAACCCCATGGATTACTCCAAAATCTGTTGTGACTTTTGTCTCTGAGCCAAGAATTTGCCTCAGACCACAGCTGTCACATGACATCAGTTGTCATGGCAACAGTCATAACAGAATTTTCAAATCACAGCAAGCATAAACCTACACCACACTGCTCCTGTGATCCTGTCAAGTAAATTCCATCCATCCATCTTCTGTACCGCTTATCCTACACAGGGTCATGGGAGAGCCTGGAGCCTATCCCAGGGGGACTCGGGGCACAAGGCAGGTGCCAACCCATCGCAGGGCCCAATCGCGCACACATTCACACACCGCAGACAATTTAGAGATGCCAATCAGCCTACATTGCATGTCTTTGGACTTGGGGAGGAAACCGGAGTACCCGGAGGAAACCTTCAAAGCAGAAGGAGAACATGCACACTCAGAAGTACACAAGGGCACAGAGGGCGGAGACGGGCTTTGAACCCCCAACCCTGGAGGTGCGAGACAAACATGCTAACCACTAAGATTTGAAACACAGATATTAATATATTATAGATAAACTAGTTAGTAAATGATGAGAGATGGCATCTTGCCAATTTTATCAAGTTCTTTTAGCAAGTATTATACTGAATAATCCTAATATATGAGAATGACTGAATGATCATATATATCATTCAATGATTCATCCAACCTCTTTGCCTAGATTACTTTCATGGCTCGAGATGCCAAATATGCTCGCATGTTTGAACAGATACCTGCAATGGCTTTGGAGTCAGAATCAGTGTTCAGGTGATGATCCAGACTACAGACCAGGTTGTGCTGGAGATCAGGAACATCAGGATGTATCTGCATTACTCCTGGATGAAATGACAGACGATTGCACTGAAGAGTCCTCAGGTGAGGAAATAGAGACCCAAGTCCTGTCTAGTTGAGTGAGCCGTAATGGCTTATGTTGGAGTAGTGCACCTCCTATTCAAAACAGAACCCAACCCCACGTTCTTGAGGGAACGTCCTGGACCAGCTCCAGGGCCCATCACCATGTCCCCGAAAGATGCCTGGGAGCAGTTTGTCACAAATGACACTGTTGAAGCAATTCTGATGTGTACAAATCTTGAGGGTCAAAGGTCAGCTACAGCAAGGGGAAAGCAATGGATGGACATAATCAAAAAAGAGTTCAATGATTTTCTTGGTCTCTGTCTTTTGGCTGGAACAGAGAAGAACTGGGGTGTATGTGTCCGTGAGCTGTTTTGTGACATTACAGAATCCAATTTATAAGGCCACTATGAGTACAGGAAGATTTGAAGATATCCGACACCACCTTTGTTTTGACGACAAATGAACAAGAGCTGCCTACAGACCACATGGCACCCTTTAGGTACATATGGGACCTCTTCATGGTCAACTGTCAGAAACGTTTCATCGTTTCATCCCTAGTGACTGTGAGACAATTGATGAACAGCTGGTGCCCATCCGAGGAAGATGCACGTTTACCCAGTACATGCCAAGCAAGCCCGCAAAATATGGCATCAGGATTTTCTGGCTCTGTGATGCACATATTCCTTATGCCATAGATAGTGTTATCTACACTGGAAGACAGCCTTGGGAGGATATCCAGAAAAACATGGGTGCAAATATTGTCCACAAGCTGTGCACTAGTCTGAGAAACGCAGGTGTGATATCTTACTTTTTTATGACACAAATATATGGCACTCTATCTATAAAATGCAGATGAGTCAGGATTCATTTTAGTTTTCCAGTTTAATAAGATGCCAGGATGCATTCATGAATTAGAAGTGAAACTGTAAATAACAATGAATAAGCAGTAAATAATAACAAATAACAATTATACATGTAAATGTTCAGATATACATGTTGAATAAGCTCAAATGTATGAACATACTGTATTGATTTGAATTGATGCAAGAAGAACACACTCAGTAAAAGATTTTCACAGGCTGGAAGGGTCCCTGAAGGACTAGTGGTTAGGCCTCGGCGCTCCCACCGCCATGGCCCAGGTTCGATTCCTGGCAAGGGAACCGACCCCAGACACTGGGGTTGCACAAGACAGTGCACCCCCAGTGCTGGTCCCAAGCCTGGACAAAATTGGGGAAGGTTGTGTCAGGAAGGGCATCTGGCATAAAAAGTGCACCAAATCAAATATGCAGACCAACGATCAGCTGTGGTGACCCCTTCATAACAGGATGCAATATCTCCAAGAACACTTTTTTTTTTTTTTTAATAAATACACAAGTGTTCCACTTGCAGAATAGCGACTGGAGAACAACCTAACCCTTGTAGCAAAATAAACCAGACATTCCACCAGTATTCAAGGCCTCCAAAACTCGCCATCTTTACACCACTGAATTTGGCTTCAGGGGTAACATTACCATGGTCAGCTATGTGCAGAAGAAGGGCAATGCAATACTTTTGTTGAGCACAATGCCCTACAACAAGTCAGTGGATGACAGAGGTGCAAAGAAGAAACCCGAAGCAGGTTTGTACTACAACAAAACAAAAGGGGGCATTGATGTCATGGATCAGATGATCGGCAACTACACCTCAAACAGGCAAACACGGAGATGGCCAATGGCTCTATTTTACAACCTCCTAAATGTGGCAGCCCTCAATGCTTGCACACATTTTAAAGCCCAGCACCCTAAGTACCAGAAAGGTATACCCCATGCCTGATGGCTGTTCCTGAAAGAGCTGGCAAAAAATCTCGTCACTCCACAGATCCAGTATCGGCTTCAACAAAATCCCCACCTTCGAAGCCATGTCATTGTGGCAGTGAAAGTGTGCGGTGAATAGAGACAGACCACAGGAAAGGACAGCTGAAGGCCCAGTAAAAAGGAAGAGGTGCAAACTCTGTCCAACAGTTATGGCCGGAAATTGCGAACTTTTTGTGCGAGATCTTCTGTCCCTGTCTGCAAAGATCATTCTCACATTATCTGCGAGACATTTGAGAAGTGAAAGTTCTGACTACAACATGAGTTAGAGTAGTATTACATTTGTTCAGTTAGCTCAGAAAAAGTTAGACTGCGTTTGAATTCATGAATACATTGAATACATTAAGATTTTATATTTTTTTTTACTGCATATGTGCTAGGGAAGTGAACAAATAAACACGTTTGATAAAACATTTGTGTATCATCCATTTTTTAAAATAATTTAATCAACAGGACACATTAGTGTAGGTTTTTTTTTTTGGTTCACACATTTTATATTGATGCATCATTTCCCATATACTTTAAAATTAGGCATTCTCTTCCAATGTGTGACATGTAATGTTTTTTTTTTCTTTTCATAGTAAATCTTTCCCTTATTCTACAGGGTGTCCCAAAAGTCTCCATACATGGGGGAAATTAACACTTTTTAGCAAAATGTCTTCCAAACTTCTTCATACTTAGTTGATATTTCTTTTCAGATAGTCTTTAAGAATGCCTTTGACAAAAGAAGAAATGTACTGAAATCATTCTCATGGCTGGATCGGGAACCTGTCGCAAGGTTGCAATGGACTTTAACAGGAAACATGGCAAGCACATCACACACATGACACTTTTTCCAAACTTAACAAATTCAAATTCAAAAAGATTGGAAATGTTGCAGACCAACCAAGAAGTGGGCGTCCACGAACATCCACTGATGAAGGCACAACCAACTTGGTGCTGTTGCAACTGGAAAATTTATCTTTAAAGCCTACATGTGCCTAGTGTTAGCACCTGGCAAATTAACATTGATAAATAAAGATTAGTCTTTGCGAAGATGTAGCCAGACATTTACTCTGATTACATATCAAGCAATCAAAATGTTTAGAGAGCCAAGGTGCCTGAATGAGGCGGAGGCATCTGATTGGTCCAGATGGACTTTGCATCTGAAATCTAACCGTAACTTTACACAGAACCCAAAGCCCATTCTTTCCTTGTGTTGTGTTGTGTATTACTTTGATACTGGTGTATAATCAGCCAACTTGTTCTCGTTTATACAGTGTATTTATGTTTTGCATTGTGTTCTGCAGCCAAAATTTTAGTCTTCCTTCATGACTCTGTAATATAAACAGTGTAAGAAAGATTTTTTTTTGTTAAAGACAAAAGACTTTCCTCATACATTTACCATAGTTTGAGTATCTTCCATTGCATGACTTACGTATTGTGTAAAAACATCCGATTTGTGTACATGGGAGTCAAAAGCCCTGTGTAAATGTAGCCTCTGTATGCCCCCTTCCTATAACCTCAAAATCTTTAGTCAAGGCTTCTGGTAGGCCGCTCTAGGACACTTTTCCTAGATTAAAACTATCTTGGCTAATAAAGCAAGTCTAATCAATTTTTCCTAATTAGCATCACAAGATCTTTGCTAAAATAGTTTTTTTGGTTTTTTTTATAAATTGGTTTTATATTGGCTAGCTATAGCTCAGAGTAGCATTCAGACGAATAATTCCAAAGCATGGTATTCAACGATCAATTATATTTTATTGAGGAAGCTGAGGACATCTTGTAATGAAGCAGACATCAGTCCAAATGCTTGGTCTTGTTTAAACTTCTCATTTTTAGTGGCATGTATGAACACACTACTTAACTGGTAACACTTAAGATTATTCACTATTGTATTAATATTGATAACGAATTATCCATGCTGCTCTGATAAGTCAGGCTTGTTACAGAACCAACAAAAGGTCCCGGCTCCTGCATCCATCCATCTAGACCTGCATCCATCCATCTAGACCTATCTTAATGGAAGTGCACAATCTTAAATGAGGACAGCCAGTTGTTTTCCCTTTTCCAATTTTTTTTTATTTAAAAAGATTTTGAAAAGAAATCTAACAAACAGTGCTTTGGAATGAACAGAAAATTCTGCTTTCAGAAACAATTGCTTACTGCAAGAACAAGTCAGACACCTGAGGTCTGCATTTTATCACATGTCAGGTTCACAGTTTCTCTATATACCTTTAGAGTTCGTCTTTCTTCTGTGATAATTTTGTTGCATGTTCTTCTAAGAATTTGCTTAAACTCTCCATGTTTCTTTCACCACCTGAAAATTGAATGGGATTCTGCTTCTTGTTGCTGGGGGCAAAGTATATCGTAGGAAAGCCTTCCACTTTGTAGGCGTCGTGTGGCACGTCGTTGGCCGTGGCATCCATTTTGGCGATCACCAGATTCTTCTCGTTCTTGTATTTCTTTCCAAGAGCGAGGTAGTCGGGCTCCATCTTTTTGCAGTGACCACACCACGGCGCATAGAACTCGATCAGGACATCCTTCTTCGCGTCCATGACGATTTCATCAAATGTTTTCCCAACAACAACCTTCACAGGTCCCTTGTTGTTCTTGGGAATGGGCTGCGACTTGACGATGGGCTTCAGTTTGCCTGTTACAGAGTAATAATATATACGACTAGTGAAAGGCTTATAACCCAGTTCCCTGAAGACATATTGGCAGTTTAATACCCGTATACCGATAATTAGTTATACAAAAAGTATAATTGTAACGCACCAATGGAAAATCAGTGGTGTTCACTTATTTAACACAAACCACATTATCTGCTAATGTCCTTTGGTTTTTAATCTTCTATTTGTGTAGCTTGTTTTACTCTTCATCCTGAAATTAAAACTCTACAAACCACACCCAAAGTTGTGGCCATTACACTACCACTCAATTCAGTTTACTGCCCTGAACAACTATGAAAATGACAATAGTTATAATACCAATATAATATAATAAAATAACTCTGACTGAGCAATAATTCCTTACAGTTGTGTTCTACTAGCATTAAAAAGATATATGGGTTATATGACTATTGTAGAAGCCCAGTGAGTAGCAAATCCAGCAACTCCTCACCTTTTTTAAAGCCCAGAACGAATTCCCGAAGCACGTCAGAGTCAAACTCCTCTGGCTCCATCGCATACTTCTTCCCTCCTTCATCAAGGATGCCGACGTTCACCTCCTCGCCGCTCTCACTGAGCCCGAAGCTCTTCAGCTCGTCCGCATAGTCTTCCTCATCTGCGATGGCGAATGTGTACTCTGGGAAGTCCTTGGCCACCTCCAACACTTTGCTCCTCCAGTACTGTGTGGCTGTGTACAAAAAAGCAAGACCACTAAAACAGTGCTGGACAAGAGGCTAATGAATGCGAGTGGCACATGATAATCAATTAAACAATATCTCTGGAGATAAATCTAATGACAGTGATCGTCCTCACGAGTAAGGAGTCTTTCTCAGAGCAGAAGTTTAAGTTTAAAAAGTACATTTTAATAATACAATATTGTGATCTAGTTAAAGTGTATTGTGAACATGAATGATTTTTACTATACAAAGTGATAATGTATCAAACCATGTGCATTAATATACACCTCTGAGTTGCTTAGAAGAGAATATTTAATCACTTACCGGCTCTGTAATCAAAACTGAAGTCAACACCGTAATACACAACCACCAGCGGACGTTTGGAGTATCGCTTCTCAGCATTGCTCTGTTTTCTGTGTCCCACTAAAGGCAGCGTGTGTTTCTTAAAGAAATCCTGAACGTCTGAGGCAGATGTGGAATCCTAAGGGGAAAACATATAAACTTAGAACATGCAAGAAAAAAACCCTGAATCATTTACTAGTTGAGATCAGGCAGGCAACTACAATACATCAGTTTAAAAAAAAACAAAAACAAATGGAACACTCTTATACACAATATTATTTCAAACACTATTTTTAATTATTTCTTCTGTTTTTATTTACCCTCATTTTTGTTTTTCTGACTTATGTATGCTCACTCATGCTCATACATTCACTGCCACTTTATTAGAAACAGGCTCGCCAAAACTGGACAGTTGGAGATTGGACAAACATCTCCTTGTCTTTTTCCATAATCTTCATCTGTCCAGTGTAGGTGAGTCTGACTCCCTGTTTTTGTCCGAGAGTATGTAGAGTAGAGTAGAGTATGTTGAGATGCTCTTCTGTTCACCACGGATGTTAAGAGTGATTATTTGAGTTACCGTAGACTTCCCGTCAGCTTGAACCAGCCTGGCCATTGTTCTCTAACCGCTCATCAATTAAGAATGCTAAAGTGTCACTCACTGGACTTTTTTTTGTTGTTGTTTTTCGCACCATTCTGTGTAAACTCTAGTTAATGCACTATTCTGCTGACACATGATAGGCGCAATAGATAATGATCCTATTAAATCATTAATTCCTAATAAATTGGACAATCTGTCTATGTCTCTACTTAATTAGTCTCTTTTGTCTTTTTATTTCGTGTAAAGCTCTTTGAGCTTTTAAGTATAAGATTTCTATACAATCATCATCATCATATACATCACCTCCACTAACACCCTCATTTTACTTATGAAGGACATCCGGGGACTTACTTTAATGGTTAAGGTGCGGGATGAAGGCTCATATTTCGACCTGAACTTCTCTGGCTGGAGCATGGCCACCTGGCCAGGTGAGGCCTTCAGGAACTTGGCAATTTCATTAGTGAACGTGTGGCGGAACTTGTAGTCATCTCTGAGGGTGTTGCCTAGAAATCAGGTACGAATATTAAAAATAATCTTAAAATTTAGACATAGATGTTCCGATAATCATAATATTCAACACACACAATACTGTCACCACGGACAGCTTTTTTTGTAGGGTTGCACAGCTTACTGGTACTGAAAGAGTTACCAAATACTGCATTTTTCAATATTAATACTGGAGAACTTAAGTAGTTGTACACCCGTCCCTATTCCTATGCAGCCACACAGACACATTATAAGCATTATGTAAAGTGGGCAGTGTTTAACAGAATATTAATGCCAGGACCGGAGAGCAGCACCATTTAGCTCATAACAAAAACATTCGATTTTACAATCATTAGTCTTTCAGTTAAAATGACTAAGTAATGCAGTCATAGCAGGATAAATGATGTTAAGCTGATCTCCATCGAGGGCTTTGAACTTTTTTTTGTGCTGTGCAAGTTGCAGCGTATCTTTAGCCAAAACAAAGCAAGTGTGGTGGTTTTCTTGTTTTTTCCTGTATGTTAGAAAACCTGCTCCGTGACAGCCAAAAACCATTAAATACATTGCCAGGCATGTTTTACGTTCTATGTGCTGTTGTTATGTTTTTAACATCTTTCATTATCAAATTCCCTGGTTCTGGTTTTCTTTTTTTTACCTTAGTATCATTTCAGTGCTTGTATTTCAGATGAACCCTTTGTGCTACCATAACACCACTGTCTAGCTATTTTAAAGGAGAATCATGTGTCTGAGAGAAGAGAACCCATTTTAAGATACAACGTACTGTTAAAATTATTCACACTGCAAATATGTAAACATGTCAT
>CM040996.1:12398488-12412318 GCA_022985145.1 Pangasius djambal
AAAAAAAAAAAAAAAAAAAAACACGGTAGGGCAGATACTAAGGAGATGAAGGCATAAGATGCATCTCATGCCTGCGTCTCCTTAATGTCTGCCTCACTCGGAACGTGAAGAAAAAGAAAGTACACCCTCCTTCAATTCTACGTTTTTATTGATCAGGGTGTAAATAACAATTGTGTAGGCTTCACTAACTTCTAGAAACAAACAAATAACCTGAGCAGACAACAAAAAAAAAAACACAACAGATTTCAATATGCATTCATTTTTCCCCCCATAAAGTAAACCAGCATTCAGAAGCCAGGTGGAAATAAAATAAGTACACCCTTCCTGCTTCCACAACCTTTAAGAGCGTAATTAGCAGCTAGGTATTACTAATGAAATGGACAAGATTAGTTAACGATCAAGGAGTTTGACTACTTCTATAAAAGCAGAACTTTTGGCAGTTTGGTGTTCTGGAGCACTCGTGTGTGTGTCTACATCATGCCAACAACAAAGGACATCAGCCATGACCTCTGAGAAGTAAATGTTGCTGGTCATCCATCTGTGAAGGGTTATAAGGCCATCTCCAAACAATTTGGGGGAAAAAATGACTGCATTCTGAAATATATTGTGGGTTTTTTTTTGTCACCTGAGGTTGTTTGTTTGTTTATATAAGTTGGTGAGGACCACACAATTGCTATTAAGGCCTTGATAAATAAAAACATACAATTAAAGGAGGGTGTACTTTCTTTTTCCCCTCATGACTGTACTTGTTAGTCTGGAAATGTTAGTCTTGAAATATTTCAGACTAGATGAAGCCAGATCTATAGTCAATGGCACATTGTGCAAGAGTAACACCACCCCACCCCCTTTCCTTGCTGCATGCTCTCAGATACAGAATCAACAATTTTAATTAAATAGTATAATATGGTACACACTTATTTGTTTGTTTTGTTATTGCAAAAACAATTATTTTGCATACTCGTTGCACTGATTTTTATTTTCACTGTAAACAGTGTAGTCTAAAAAGCATTGACGATGATAATGTGTAGCCTGTGTGTGACCGTTATCCGAATCTGTTGGTCATCAGCATTTAACCGAACTAATAAAGCCTATAAATAGCAATGTCCTTAATCAGTTTTTGGTGTAACTATGGAAAAGAGGACTAGTTAACTACTTTTTTGAATTGCTGGTCAATTAGTAAAAAGGAATAGTTGTGTAATCCCTTGACTATTCTGGTACTTACATGCTTCTTGATAGATCTCATAGGCAGCATCCTCTTCACTGGTGAACACGCCAACAATCACAGCATCATCTCCATCTTTCACCAGTTCCTGAATTTGTTTCATGGCCTGCACCTGCTTGGATGGAGGGCCTGCTTGCTCGCTCATGTAATCAACAATACCTGGACAAAACCATTTTCACGCCAATGAGCTACGAACCCCATATAAAAATATATGCAACAGTAACAGAGGTCAATAACATGACGTACCGTATTTCTCCCGTGGTCCGTTGTAGTCGAACGCTTTCCCCTTCCTGAAGATTTTGAGTGTTGGGTATCCAGTTACGTCAAACCGGGAGGCGAGGTCAGTCTCTGCAGTGGCATCGACTTTAGCCAGTGGTATAGGAGGGGTTCGAGTGCTGAGTTCCTTGGCAGCTTTCTCATATTCAGGAGCGAGTCTTTTACAGTGACCACACCTGTTTACTCAGAAAAAAAGATGCTAATTAAACACTTCAAGTAGATAAACAGTGGAACAGAAATTCTCAAATATCCTGTATAGTACCAACCAGGGGGCATAAAACTCCACCAGAATGATGTCAGCATTATTAACCACATCATCAAAATTGTCCTTCGTCAGCACCAGTGTGGCCTCTGGAGGAGGTTTCCAGTCTGGCTGTGCAACTTCTTTAACTCGCTCGACAATAGCTGAAAGATTAAACCCAGGTTAAACACATGCTGGGTTTTCACTTCTAATATATGTATGTATTTAATTTGTAGAGTTTTATAGATTTAGCATTAATGACTGGTTTCTTCACTGAGCTCCATCATTATTTCAAACCTTTCCATGTAAAGCACTTGATTTTGATTTTGGACTCAAAATGAAAGGGGCCACAGCTGAGTGCAAAAGTTTGCACACTCGCACACAAAATAATTTAACTTATAGAAACAAGATATTTAGTGTGTTCAGTTTCACACATGTTCCTTCATTATTACAAATAACAAAAATGGTCAAATGATGCAAGTTAAGATAAGTTCAAAAGTTTGCATCTCTCTTTCTGAATGTGATATAAATACTCTCATAACTTGTAAACCCTTCTATTGACTTTAGATCTTCTTTTGTATTGCCTTTCTGTTGATTGTGCTTTGGATTGTTGTCTTGATGCAGGACATATACACATTTACAAAAAATAAGCCATGAAGGATCCAAACCAGAGATGGCTCCGAACCAATACCTGGTATAGTGTCGATACCAGCAAAAAAAAAAACAATTGTGGATCAAATATCAGCGAAAACATATCGGATAACGTAACAAACTGCAAATATTAGAACTGGATTTGGAAAAGAAATTTATTTTTGAAACTGGAAATGTTTACATATAAAAAGAGACTTGACTGTTTTTTCATTTGTTAAGATTGATTTTATTATATTTATACTTTATTATAGTTATCATATTTACAGTGCAAGTGATTTTTGTGTGAAAGACTTTTACTGAAGTGCTTCAGTTTTTAAAAAGCATAGTAGTTTTAAAAGAAAACAATATCAGATGGGTATTGGAAGATTTCGGAAAAGAAAAAGTGGTATTGTGCAATCTCTATATTTATTACTATATACTCCACATATTTGCCATCTTCAGTATATATAAATACAGATTATCTTAGCACAGCCATCTTGAGTATTTGCAGTTTCTATCTGCAGAATCTGAAACTAATGAGTACTCTTCACATGCTACACAGTCAAATTAGCAAACTACAAGTTTTAAGCACTTACGACTAGGGTGGGGAATACTTATAATAGTAATTATATACAATCCGATTATAAAAGATAGAGAAGCTGTCAAGATATAAAAAAATATATATATTAAAAAAAAAAACCATAACATTACAACCTAATGTGCATACTGCAGGCACTAGTACATGAACCTACTCTATTGTTGGGAGGTTAAAATTTATTTTTCCCCCCATTGTTGCTGTCCATCAATTTTTTCTTGTTACACACACACACACACACACACACACACATTATATATATATATATATATATATATATATATATATCTCACGCAGCCCTACTCGGGAGAACGAACTCACCTTTTTCCGTTCGATCTCCATCGTAGTCCACCGCCTCTCCCTTTTTCAAAATTTTGATAGTAGGATATCCAGACACATCAAATTTACTCGCAAGTGAAGTAGCCACAGTGGCATCGACTTTCGCCACAGGGATCGGAGGATCGTTTTCCTTGAGTGTCTGAGCGATCTTCTCATACTCCGGTGCAAACTGCTTGCAGTGGCCACACCTGTCAGGGAGGAGGGTAGTAAAAAAAAAAGTGAGCTAGTGTTTGCATAGTGAAGCACCTTGTAAAGGCTGAATACACCCTCTCAGTGCGGCGACTTACCACGGCGCATAGAATTCCACCAGCACCGTGTCTTTGTCCTCTATGAACGTGTCAAAGTTGGCATCAGTGAGAACCAGCACGCCATTTTCCTCTTTGACCTCCGTGCTGTCTTCGTCATCATCCTCATCGTCATCATCGTCCTCATCATCTTCAGCGTCCATGTCGCCGTCTTTACTCAGCGCTTCTCCTGAAATTTACATAACACTTTAGTTGGCTAAACAGGTTTTATTTTTTAATATTTCATATATATTTTTCCCCCCCAAGTTGTCTGTTCAGTAAGGCTGGGCAATATGACCATTTCATTCCAATACTGTGATGTTTGTCACAAAACACTTTTATTAGATATCACGGATATCATGATAGCTTTAAAATTTTTTTTTTTTTTTAATAATTACAAACTGATAGGAAGCCACAGATTTCATGTAAAAATTTGTAACTACACATTTTAAAAAAAATTTTTCCAAGTGTTAATTTATTTCTGAAGACATTAAATACAGGCATCATGAAGAATCATTAAATCAGAAACAGTTACAAAATACGTCTATCATATTGTGGATATCGTTTCATTTTCACAAACTGGAAGCAGCTGACTTGATGTTAAATGCTGACTTTGTACCCAGTCCTTAAACTTCAACTTTTACTTTTTTTTTTTTACAGAATTTTAACATTCCTCTTTTTCAGCGTTAATTATATTTGTAGACAATGAATAAAAAGTATCATCCAAACTGGGAGGTTTTCCTCGGTTTCTTTAATACAACATGACATACCTAAATATTGTGATGCATATTGTGTATCACAGAAATGTCACTGAGAATCATTATGACATTTTTGTCGTATCTCCCACCCTTACTGTCCGATGCACTTATTCGCATAGCCGTAACTATCCATGAGGACACGAAGGTCCGTTCCAGAAGGTTTTGGGGTTGTTGTTTTTTTTTAAACCCATCCACAAGTCAAATTCAATATAACAACAGCAAAGTTCTGACAATGTGCTGTTAGAATGTAGCCTTTGCCTACTATGTAGAAAAACTTCATTTCAGCAGTGATGACTGACTCTCAGCTGACCTCAGAGCAACTGAGGACACTTTACACATCACACATGATGTTTAGAGAACAAAACATGAGAGAAAAACAGGACACGCACATGCACATAGAAAGACAACTGTAAACCAAAATACTTCACTCTAATATTTTAAATTAAGCAGGCTAACTTTTAAAGTCTGAGCTGTGTGCAGAAAAATGGAAGTATAACATACCAGATTACAAATGAACAACTGATGCACTATTTTGCATTGTAGTTTATTAACAGTGAAGTGAATCACATTTCTGCAATCTGGACCTTTAATGCTACTTATTAGTTTTATTCCACTGCTTCCTGCAGTGCACTTTTTATGGCCTTTTTTTCCTTTTTAATTTAAACCATTTTAAAACTGAACTGAAATAGAAGCAAATCTGGGTGCACTTTTTTTTTTTTTTTTTTTTAAATCTCCCCCCACTCATACAAGTACACATCTTACACCAGTACAAGCTACCTGTTCTGAGCATCACAGCAAAATGGATATATCACTAATCGTACTTGTGCATGCTCAGATGGCTATTTTCTCCTAAAACCTGAGCTGATTGTTCATGCAAAATCAAGAATCATTCATGTGTGTATTAATAATGTGCATGCATTCCCAGCCCCTTACACTCCTGGCTGTCTAGCAGGCCAGGCCAGGCCAGGTCAAGTCAGTGCAGTTACTAATGCAGCATGGTGAAAGTGTAAGAGTGAATGATGATCCCAGATCTTCCTCACCCTCTTCCTCTCCTGTGCTGATGGTAATGAAGTGGGCTAAGCCGAGCAGCACAATCAACAGCAGCAGCAGCTTCTTCATCTCTCTGCCTTTTCCACTGGGCCTTCTCTCCTCTTCAAGCCTTTCCACTTATCCCACACTCACACAGTGCACTATTCCAGCAGTGCTGGCTTTATTTTTAGACGTTTCGCTGTATAAACTACCCCCTAAACTGCTTCTCTAAAGCCAAGTCTTACTTTAAAGCCGACCTTCCCTCTAAAGGCGTCTGTCTGAAATGCCTTCGCTTTGCTTCTCGGCTCCACTCCGCGTCTCAAACTTGTCTGACTTGCCACGCTCTGATTGGCTGGCGGATGCTGGGCTCGACCAATCAGAAGTCGCCACTCAAGACCATACCGTACGTACGTTCGGAGCTCTGATTGGATAATTGTCAAGTAAGGCACAGAACTACTGGATGAAGAGAAACGCCACGCAATAAACTTACTGTAAAAGAATTTAACCGTTTATTGAGAAGAAAACTTGGGTAATGTTAACGCAAAGTCGTTACACGCAGCGTATCATTCATCAAATAACAACAATTTAAATACAAAGGAGCGCATATAACATAATATAAACAAAAAATATATCCTCGAAAACAAGAAGGTCTACATTATTGGTAACCAAAATCCTTTAAAAGCCATTAATAGAGATTTTCGCCCAAGGTTAATGTTTCTATATTGACTCGCCCGTCCACTTTAATAGGAACACCTGTACACCTGCTCATGTTTTATGTAGTTATTCTATCAGCCAATCACGTGGCAGCAGTACAATGGATAAAAACATTCAGATACAGGTCAAGAACTTCAGTTAAAGTTCACATCAAACATCAGAATGAGGAAAAAGTGTGACTCTGTCGTGGTTGTTGGTGCCAGATGGGCTGGTTTGAGTATTTCATAAGGAGATCTGCTGATCTCCTGGGATTTTCACACACAACCGTCTCTAGAGTTTACACAGAATGGTGCGAAAGACAAAATACATCATGCGTGCGGAGAGCCTGCAGGCTGAAACGCTTTGTTGATGAGAGAGATCAGAGGAGAATGACCAGACTGGTCTGAGCTGACAGGAAGTCTATAATTAGTAACTCGAATAAGCACTCTTTACAACCGTGGTGAGAAGAAAAAGTATCTCAGAATGCACAGGAATCTGACGCTATCACAGGCACAGACTCACACAAACTGGACAGGTGAAGACTGGAAAAAGAGCAGGTGAATTTTTTTTTTGTCCAATTTGGGTGAGTCTGTGCCCATGATTCCTGTTCTTGGCTGACAGGAGTGGAATCTGATGTGGTCTTCTGCTGTTGTAGCACATCCACCTCATGGTTTGATGTTTTGTGCATGCTGAGATGCTTTTCTGCTCACCATGGTTGTAAAGAGTGAATATTTGAGCTATTATATCCTTCCTGGCAGCTCGAACCAATCTGGCCATTTTTCTCTGACCTCTCTCATCAACAAGGCGTTTCCATCCACAGAACTGTCGCTCACTCAATCTTTTTTGTTTTTCGTACCATTCTGCATTCAATTAGAATATTTACTTTTTCCCCCCTCCTTTTTAGTGTTCATTTGTTCAGACAATAAATAAAAGTATCATCAAACTGTAAGCTTTTACAGGTTTTTTAATGCAACACAACAAACCTAAATATTGTGATACATCTTTTGTATTTGATATCCACTATATCAAAAGATTAAATTCAGAGTAAATTCAGAATAATAACATTCAAATTCTGATTTTTGCACTTAAATTCAAGTTACTATTGACGTGATTCTTTGTGTTGCATCACTTTAACATGAAGAATTGTAAAAATCCTCAACAGCACTGACCTGGAATGCTTACATCTTCCTCTTCACCCTGTTTTTCTTGTTTCTGTACATGAGATTCACACAAACAGAACTGTCTACATGACTTTCTGTGAGATGGATGGTTTGTCAGATTCTCTGTCAGGGAGATGAAACCTATAGGGAGTTGTGAGCTGAAAGCTTTATTTGGGATTGTATTATCACAGTCATTGTCCTCCCTGGTCAGCTTATATATTTCTGATCTATTTGCCTTTAGCCTTTCACTGCCTTCAACATGAACACTGATGGTTCGATGTATGCAGAGAGAAGTTTGAGAGTCCTTTAACTTCTTTACAGGGGATGGGGAGATGTTCTGATGGGCTTTTTGATCTGCGTAAAATGCCCAGTCACGGATTCTTTCCCCACTTCGTCTAAAGTGCTGCAGGGTGTTCCATTCAAGCAGTGACCTTGTAGTGAAACAAGTACATATTTACGGAGCGGGCATTATTTACATTTATACATTTGGCATACAGTTTTAGTCAGAATACAGTCCAAGCACAGCATTGAGAAGTTAAGTGTTAACCACTGAGAAACCACTGCATTTATGTGAATTGTATCTCAACTGAGGTTCATTTCAACACTACAAAGAAATTTACCTGAGACTGCTTTCCTCATAAGGGTATAAAAATTCACAACACACAATTGGCATTATTTCCATTTCCTCCATTTTGTTTTCATCACCATCCTATAAAAAAATTAAATAAATACAGAATAAACATGACAGGTGTGCAGTTATAGGAAAATAATTAATAAAAGCCCAGTGTGATATGGCCCATATGCAAAATGCAGAGTTACTCTTAACACTCCAAAGTTGATTACTTTCCTATGACAGCACACCCCAAAGTGTTTTATTCCTCTTATACCGAAGCAATTTGCCAATGATTACATGTATTATTAATTAAAGAAAGACATGTCATTCCTTTTCATTTAGAATTTTACAGTTTACTTTAGGGTTGTGGAAGGTCTGTGAGACAAGTTATTTCCTGTTATCCCCTAAATTATAGCAGCTATAAACATTCGTTCTCTCACACGCTTGTCTTGAAGTTAATAACACTAAAAAACACAGTTTGTCAAGAAACATTAAGCCTTCCATCTTGAAGATTCTCCCAAAGCAGAAATGTTACTGAGTGTTGCAAAGTGCTGACACTGCCGACTCCTTCCATAAACGTTAAATAAACATCTCCTTACAGAAAGCATCCCCACGTCAACTATTACACTTTTTCTTTGTTAAATAACAGTATATATTTTATCTGCCTATTATTAGTCTTAGCATCTGTGAAGCACAGTGAAGTAGCTGTTAGTAGAAATGTGACTGTATTAGAATGAGTGCATTTTTTTTTTAATAAACCTGTGATTTGCATTGTAGTTGTCACTCCTGTCAGAGCTGCTGTTATGCCAAATTAATCATCACCCTCTGACCAATCAGATTTGAGCATTGTAGTATAAAGATAAGTTGACAGAGTATAAGAGATAGCTTAATAGTTATAATGTCTACCTCTGAGCTGTAGTCATATGCTGATGTGAGAGAACTCTGGTCCTGGTCTTCATTGCTGCTGGAAATGACATTGAGCTTGAGCAGGAGCTCATCAACGAGATCCTCAAACTCTTCCAGGACGAAATTCTGTACAAAAAAAACAGTAATGGTAATTTGATTTATATGCTCAGGTTTGTAATGATTTCTTTCATATTCTCAATCACCATAATAATGTAATCAGTGATATAACAAAATTTGAATCTAAGCAGACAAGCATGTCTACTCCCTCAATCTGGATTTGGCTGTGGTTACTTATTTAATGTCTTATAAATCCGCTTTCATGTACTGTGTTAAGTCCTGAGCTCTGTTAATGTCTAAGCTAAAAGTGTAAACACATTATAAATCTATGTTTATGAACACCTATAGAAAGGCACATGAAGCATTAAAATGTCCCTTACGTTACTGTTGGTATGAACAGTCCGTTTCCGCCTGCCTTTGCCAACAAGTGCCAGAGCCATATCCCGGATATAAGTGCAGAGCTCGCTGACGGACAGATGATGTTTTCTCCTTTTATGTTTTGCCCTTTTCACAACTGAACTGAGTACACCAGTTATCTGTTAAACATCAATGCAAATGAAAGAAACCATTTGAAAGAGTTTTAACGTGTGCTATTCATACTGGATTCTATCAGTGAACTTGCTACACATACCATTGCTTTCACTGCAAAAGACACTATGCAGATTAAGGCTCCGTAGCAGCAAAGCATCCAAGAAGCCTGATTTTTGTGCAGATCACCAAGCTTTCTAATGCCAAACCCATGCGTGATAACAGAATAAACTGATTTTGGTAAGGTGAGAAGGTTCCCCAGGGAGGAGAAAGCAAAAACAAGGATCACACCAGTTACCTGAAATCAAAAAGCAAAAAAAAAAATCAAGCAGGCTGCACAACTTCATTCATATTGATGTGTTCTGAATCTGAATCTGTGTGTACCAGAGGCCAAAGCAGGCTGGAGAAGATGACTATCACTGTAGATACAGCCGTGTTCATGGCTTCATTTAGGCGTAGCAAGGAGCAACATTTAATCAGAAGAATGAACATAAGGAGCCCATAAAGTGAATGAGTGCACTGTCAAAGACAAAAAGAGTTCATATACTGGTTATTTTCCATGACAAAATGTTAGTTACAATTTTTCCAGGCATCTATAAATAGTCATAAATTTTCACGTCTTCCCTTTATTTTGGGTTAATTTAAAGCAGGTTATATTTTACTATCTGGAATTGTTACTTTCAAACCTCTGATTTGCTGCACCATAATAAAATGGAATCAAACACATATGGTGAGTTGAGACAGATGCTGTCGCAGATCATTGTCATTACTTCCTGTTTGCTTCCTGGCTTTCTTCATTACTGATATCCTTGTCTGCTTGTGTTTTGAACACTGATAACATTACTCAGATACATACAGTAACTCATTAAAGAAACTGTGCCGTTACATCCACCTATCCCTGGCTTTCCTGCACTGTCAGTAACAAACGTACAGTACAGTACAGGGAGATTTTAATTCCCAGGGGTATAAACAATATATACAATAACAATATACTTGCTCAAGGGCTCAACAGTGGTCCTTAGGGTCCAATTATGTAGCTTAAATGAGCCTTAAATGTACACTACAGTCATTTCCCCAGGTGAAAGATACAAACCAAAGGGACAAAAGATATACCCTTGAGTGACAAGCATTTGTGCCATATTTTATACCCATGGTACAGATTAGTAATCTGAGAGTATGTATTAAGGCACATTTTCACCTTGGCCAAGTACAGATCAGATTGAAAGTGAGAATTGTGCTTTTCAGTTTTCGCAGTGCACAAATTTAGACCAGAAAAAAACCATGAGGGATATGTGAGGGGATTGAAATGTACTCGCAAAATCTTCAATAGATAACTTAAGCATTTATATAATAATTTAGATTTCCTGCAGTATGCTGATGATTACTGCAGTCAGACTTCACCAGTGCTTATTTGGAAGAAGTTAAGCCTCAAGCCTTCTGCGTTCTCATCTTCCCAAAAGAACTAGACTATGAGTTTGAATTGAACTGCCTAAATACTTCATATGTGCTTACAGTAGCCATGACAGGTCTCTTGACCAATTCAGAGGCTGGAGAGAAAGCAGCTTCAGTCAAATCCTAGACAAGATTTCTCTGCAACATATTTCAGCTGACACTTATCTACATGTCTACTACCTGTTCCCAAGAGGAAGCAGGACTTAAGTCAACAAATGTCTTGAAATCTTCTCTTTGCAGGTGTTCCACTGTATCTGTGATCAGTGTGAAGTGATGCACTGAACAGACGAAGCACAGAAGACTGAGCAGGACTACAATCACCTGCAAGACAGAGATAATGTATGTGAGGGTTGTCAGAGTGATTTATAGCAAAAGGAAATGAAAACATATGAGCAATGGAAATTACTTCTATCCATTTCCACAGGTCTGTCCAGTAACGCCGTCCTCTCTGAGCGATGACATATGTTTGAAAGTAGAGTTGAAGCAGAGTGAGGAGCAGCAGGAGAAGCTGCAGGGGCAAAGAGATGGAAGTGGTTAAGAAAAATAAAATGACTTACTTACAGCACGTTCTTATAAGATTATAACAGCTATAATAGTGCATCTGTATTTGTGTAGCAATTACGGTTATGTCTTGTTAACTTCAAGGGAGAGAGAAAACAACTTTTTATAGTTTGTATAACACAAGTCATAAGAAGAATTAACTTGCTTCATGGACATTCCACAACATTAAATGTAAACTGATAAAAAAAAAAAAAAAGCATCATTATTTAATAAATAAAAAAATGTAATTTTTGGCAAATTCCTGTTATATAAGAGGAATAAAACCCTTTCTGACATGCCTGACTATAAATATAGTGTGTTTTCTTGATTCCAGTAGAGTTCAAACTTAATGATTATTTAAATAACTGTATACCATCATATCCAATATATCATCACACCCCTGAATGTAACCTTTGAAACGAAAACTATTGCTATCAGCCCTGCCACTGTACTACCAGGCATCATGTGATATGAGCAGTAAGATAAGGTCGATAAGACTGCCCTTGCTTTCCCACCTCTGCAGCTGTAGTGCAGTAATCAAGGGCAGAGGCGGAGTGATGAAGTCTGGTAGAGTAAATGAAGACTGAGGATAGAACGGCTCTCATGCATGACATTTCTCCAAGCATGGTGACCGTGGTAAAGAGGTTATAAACAGGGCTGTATACAGTGAACTGCAGCATTATGGCATGGGTGGAGCTGCCCATCCAGCCTGAAGTCCACAGTTTCTTAAGCCTGCTGGATGCTTCAGACCTGTAAGAGAGGTAGTCATGGAAACGGTTTGTAAATGTTAAGGGATAGAGTAAATAATGCCAGTTAAGAGAACTTGATTATACAGTGTTACTTTAATAGGAAATTTGGAATTTTAAGTATTTGAAACACAAGAACTTCACAAAAAAAGCAATTAATAATTATTTTTTTTAAAAATGATTGTGAGCTTTGGATTAATCAATGGACATTTTCACCTGTTTTTTCCTAAGGAGACATTAAATCCTGCTCCCTCATAACACCTGAGTTTCCCACATTGGTGAGGTTCAGCGAACACATTAAAAACAGCTGCTAGAGCTCCAGAGGAAGACTGAAAAGGGGACAAATGTCAAAAGTTTCCATTTTAGACTTCAAATTTTTCAAAACATTGTCTTAAAATGATAGGGTCTAGATCTCTTTCTCTCTCTGTCAAGCTACACGCTACTCCTGAAATACCAGTGATACCAGGACCTGCCTGAGTCATCCTGGTTGGAGTTCTCATCACCCGAAAACCACTCGCTGCTGCTGAGGATAGCCCCACACGGACAGCCTAAAGATCAGTGTGATTACTGTGGATGGTACCATATAGAAACCATAAACATGGCTGTGGATGTTCTTCCTTGGATAGCCTTAGGACTGCAATTACTACAAACAGTTTTGCCGTCAAATCTCCATCATTCAACCAACAGTTGAGAGATTCAACAAAAGACTATAGATTTCAAATTGACAACAAATAGACTTCAAGTTAAAACTTTAATGAATTCAGGAATGCCTCTGATGCTCATATTCATAAGTTGCTCATGAGCTCATTAGTTTCTGGTTACACAATTGCACTTTCTGACCATATAGTATACAGTTATAGAAGGGAAATGATATAATCGCACTATCTGGTGTCACCAGATGTGAATGGGTTCCTTTCCGAGTCTGGTTCCTCTCAAGGTTTATTCCTTTATATATTTCCGTAAAGCTGCCTTGTAACAATGTCCATTGTTCTAACCATTTGTGGCAACTATCTGTAAAGTAATAAAACACAATGGTTCAATCTGTTATAGGAAGATTATGAACAATGGGGTGGTGTGATATGTCACCACCCCGGAGCTGATTATTTTCAAAGTCCCCCTGAGTTTTATCCCTGTGTTGAAAAAGTTAAAGTTACAGCCTTACCACTGACTGTTACAAAGTGCTGACACTGGAGACTCCTTACAAAAATGCTAAATAAACATGTCCTCACAGAAAACTTCACCATATCAACAATTATACATTTTTTATCTGTTTATGTGTCCCCCATAAAGCTTGTTATTATACAAATAATAACATATTAGAACAAGCGCATTAACTTAAACCTTGCAGCCAGCACTACTTTCTTTAACTAGCTTCTTAGTCCTCATTTTACTCCTTTCTTCAGACTGACAGTCTCTTCAATAATAGTGTAACTGAAGTGGTTTTTCTTCAAAAAATGGCAACTGATTTAGTATTTCCAGGTGAAGGCTAATTATAAGTTCCTCGTTAAGACAGAAGATTCTGGAACCTGGGGGTTGAATACTTACACTGCCCTCCAAAAGTATGGAAACGCCTGAACAAAATTGGGTTTTTGGGCAATATCAGCATAAATCCTCTTTAGTTAGTGACCATTTTGCATTGATAATAAGGGACAACACTAGGCATCCGAGCAGTCAGTTTATTCAAACATTGACTTGATATATTACTCCAAGCCTCCTGGAGGATTGCCCAAAGATGATTCACACTGGTTGGACACTTCTTAC
>CM040996.1:12412418-12459918 GCA_022985145.1 Pangasius djambal
ATCCAAAATTTGAGTATTTTTCTATGTTATGTTCATGTTTATGTTCATAAACTTTTTATTTAATAAAATATGTTTTCATAGTTTGTGTTGTCCCTTATTATCAATGCAAAATGGTCACTAACTAAAGAGGATTTATGCTGATATTGCCCAAAAAACCTATTTTGTTCAGGCGTTTCCAAACTTTTGGAGGGCAGTGTATGCAAGCAGCATTTTTCAGTTCTTCTTTGAAATACTTGCTGACCATTAATGAATTTTGACTTTGAACAGTCAAAACTAAGACTGTAAGAGAACATGAATTTGCAGTAAAAATACTGAAAGGAAGAATGTGGATATATCATTTGTTATTCAGACAAATCTGATCCATTACAGGGGGTTGAATACTTTTGCAAACCACTGTATCTAATGCGGTGTAAAATACAGTGTAAAATGATTTATGGTATACCTAATATAAAGCTTTAAAGGTATGAGGGTGAGTCAAATGAAAACCTTAAATGTGCAACACAAATTAGACGAACAGTACAGATTTAATGTATCCGATTTTGTCACATCGATTTGTAATAAACAGTTTAGTAACCCTTTTTCTGAGAATGTAGAGGTTTTTTTCCCCCAATACTATAAGAATATTGTAAAACAGCCTGTGAATAATTTTATACTGAATCACTGTAAACTGCAACAGATAAGCCTGATTAGATGGAGTACTTTCACACAACTTTCTGTTTGATCAACTAAACATTGCAACACACTTGGGACAGTGCGTGTACATTTCATTTTTCACCAGACTAACCTTTTAAAATCAGTTTTGCTCATCGCTGTTAGTGACTTACCTGACATGATGAACTGTGTGTACCTTCCATCTTCATAATGACTGCTTCTCCAATTAAAGAGACAGTTTTCACCTGTTAATATCAGAGCATCAGTTTCTGATCATAATGAATCACCTTAAAAGAAAATGAAAATCTAATCCGTGTGTAAGCATTTCCAAGCTATACCTACCTTGTTCTTTTTTTTTTAATTGTTGCACATTTTAACTTAATTATCGAAATGCCTGTTTGTCACTAGTAGTAAGAATGTCATCTCCATTTTTATTTCAGTTGCCATATAAAATATCATTCTCCCAGAACTGCATATTTTCTATTTCTTATTTATAATGGCTTAAACACTTAAAATGTAATAATTAATCCAAAACTATGAATTATTTATCTTTTTTTAAACTCTCTGAGTAATCAAGAAGATTACCCATCAAATTTCACATTAAAATAAATTCCCCCCAAAACCACCAGAGGTCGCTCTTATGTCAGATATTACTAATTCATACCGATTCAAGTATTACTTTATAATATAAATGATCAGGAATTATATATGCTCCCCACAAGACCTGCCATTTTGGAGATGCTCTGACCCAGGCCTCCAGCCATCACAATTTGGCCCTTGTCAAAGTCGCTCAGATCCTTACACTTGCCCATTTTTCTTGCTTCCAACACATCAACTTTGAGAACTGACTGTTCACTTGCTGTCTAATATATCCCACCCCTTGACAGGTGCCATTGTAATGAGATAATCAATGTTATTCACTTCACCTGTCAGTGGTTTTAAAGTTATGGATGATCGGTGTATATATATATACATATATATAAAGTATCATCCTACACATCCTAAATCATGTGTAGCAATTGAACTTTAAACAATTAAACTAAAGCACTATAATTTTCAAAGCTTACTTTGTCTTTGTCCAACCCATTATAATCATGGGAATAAAGGTACAGCTCATGTAGAAGTGTGTTTGCTGTCCAGTTCCACCAGTCATCAAGCTTCTGGATTGAAGGACTCCTGTATTTTCAACAAAGCATTATGGGTTAAATGACCTTACCATCAGTATATTCAGTATATTCAGTGCTTTCAAATAGGTGGCATTTACCCAGTGAAGCGAGCTCTGACTGCCTGATTCAGAAGGAACTTATCATTAGAGGACTTTCCGTAAGCCACAAAGCCGACTATTGATGAGGCAAAGATGTAAAACACCAGCTCTCTGCAGAAAAAATGAAAAAAAAAAAAATTGATACCACACCTCCTCATGTATGTTGTGCTCCCATATTATTTTAGTGACAGCCAATTCCCTTCATCTATTATTTCACTCTAACCTGTGCTATGTGAAGGGCGTTTTAGGGACTCGATCCATCTTTTCAATCAATATTACTGATCATGTTAAAATTTCAAAAGATTTCTATAAATTCTGAACAGATCTGTCAATAGGGGAGAGCACTGCTAAATAGTGAACACTATATAAAGTGTAGGTCAGAATGCATTATTTTTTATATATATAGTTTTGCACTAAGGATTCATAGAGACCTTATTGTTTTCTGAAGATGTGTCCTCTTTTTAATTTGACTCCTCACACTTTGCAGCTCAGTGGAAGTAGGTGGACGTGCAAGCCGCAGGTATCTGGCTCTCTGACGGGCTGCTAGCACCTGTCAATCAAAAACACCTCTGAGTGAATGACATTCACCTTTAATACAGTCAAGACTTGCCATGGCAAAGAGCACACACATATCAGGAGTCTAGGCTATCATATTATATTAAAGGGCACTTATTATAATATGATAAAATAATTTTCCTTTTTTTTATTATTATTATTATTTTTTTTAAGTTTCCAGACGTTTCGTGGTATAGGCCATTAACTATATTATGAAAAGGAAGCACATCTGGAATGTGGATGTGGATCTGGATGTGCATTTGGAAGCCTGTATTAAAGAAAAGAATACTGGAATTTCTAAGAGATTTAGGTCCTTAATGTCTTGAACCTATATCACTTTGACAAGAGAATATCCATACTTATTTCCAAAACATTCCCTGAACTTGCACACTTTTCCAGGACTGGGAAGAAAAAAAAAATTTTCAGGCTTGTATTATTTTATATGTAAGGAATAAAACAAAACAGGGCTTGCTGTTACCGTAAAATATATCTGATTCATTTCTTGAAACAGCTTGTATTTCAGTAACCTGGCAATGATTGCATTAATTTCTAAATTTAAGAATGACATGTCATACTTTTTTTTATCAATTTGTAGTTACATTAATGTTGTGGAACATTTGCCAAAAAAAAAAATGTGGTTCCTGTTATCACTTCAACTGTAGCAGCTATAAACTGTTCCATCATCAGCATCGTTTTTTCCCCCTTACCATTAACTATAAACTTTAAACATTAACTATATAAGCACTAACACTGGAGACTCCTTCCACAAATGCTAAATAAATGTCTCCTTACAGAAAGCTTCATATGTTTTCTTTGTTAAATAACGGCACATTGTATCTGTTAATATTAGTCTGTCCTGTCCTAATTCAGGCTCTGACAAGAATTAAACGATAAGGCTTTAGAAAGAGGGCATTAATATACACCTGTGATTTGTCTTGCAGACGGAACTACTGTCAGAGCTGCCGTTATAGGAAATAAATCAACACCTTCTGACAAAGCAGATCAGAGAATTCATCAGCACTGTGGTATATTCAATTATATGACACTGTAATATTAAACATACACATACTGTTCATATACTTTGAACTTTTAAATACAGACTCTCTGTAAATAACTGTTTATATAAAGATTTAGGCATCGATTTATGAAAAGATTCTAGATGAGTTTGACCTGCATTACATTCGTGTTGTAGCTTCAGTGCAAAACTAAGACTACATCTGATTAGGTAGACATTCCTCCAGGATGACTCTTTCAAAATTCAAAATACCTTTTCCAAACCCATACTGATCTCCTCTGTGGGATGATAGGAGCTGGATAAGGGCTGCTTCTTCACACAGGCTCCATTTTGTCTGCTATTTTTTAGCAGCTCTATGATGGGTTGATCATCAGCGGAGTTTTTCCAAAAATAGCCTTGATCTCCGTGTCGCAGAGTCACAGATACCGCAACAATAAATATCTGAATTGGAACAAATCATTATCATCCCATTGTCAGTGCATAATCAGAGCTGATTAATAATTGCTAGTAGATTATTAATGATTTCTTCCGAGCTGTCATAACTGACAGACTTATTTTATATTTAATATTATGTTTCCACCATAATTTTATGCTCATTTCAGATTTTATTAATGAACAAGCAAAATTATTTTATGGACAAATAATTATTTTTACCCTAAGATTAGCATGATTAACTAAAAAAAAAAAATATATATTTATATTCAGATATTTTTAAATAAATGTTGAAAGTGTACTGCACTGAAAGCTGACACTAATGACACTAATTGTGTAAATTAAACAAAATTACTAAGTAATAAATAAGCTAGGGGGTTAAATAGCTCTTATATTACTCATATATAAACATATGTAGAGGTATAGAGTCATACAGCAACATGAAATGGAAATGATGGACAGATTTACCATTGCTGGGTGTGCTGCAAAAGCACAGAAAAGCAGAGAGAAAAATACTGACTGAATCCACAAGAGACACTTTGTAGAGCTGAATCTGTAAAGAAAGTGTTTATAAGAGTCTTTACTATTAAAGGAATACCACAGCATGTTTAATCATAATCTCTGTGCACCACATATGTAGCATATAGGAATTCTCATGGACAATAATAATCGTATTATTATTACTTGAGAAAAGAATGAAAACCCTGTTTAATCAAAACCCACTTATAAAGGAGGTCTTGTTGAACTTTGTCAATAAAAGGTTAATGAAACATTTTTTGTAGGATGAATTCTTGATTCTTACAAATGTATTTGTAAATCCAGACAATTACATTGTAAAAAGCGCTATACAAATAAACTGAATTGAATTGAATTGAATTAAATCCAGCGTCTAATCGGTATAACTGGGCCTTTTAGAGGCTAACTGCAGGCCTCTTTTAGGGCCTTTTATGTAATGTGTTACAAACATAGTCAGAATAGCTTAATGTAAACAAGGAAGTGTCTCAGTTTCCTCCTGATCACAATGAATAGCGCAAAATCTCACAAGTAACTATCCCAGGAACGCTGGGCAGGAATACACCCTGATTCCATTCACACCTACTGGCAAATTAGCATTGTCAATCCACCTACTGCCCATGTTTTTGGGAGGAAGCAGGAAACTGGAGAATCTATAGGAAACCCACATGGACACATGGAGAACATTCAAAACTCAGCACAGACAGTAACCCAAGCTCAAGATCGAACTAGAAACCCTGGAGCTGTGAGACGACAATGCAACCTGATGCACTGCTGTACTGCCCTACTTTTAATTGTTGTAGTTTTAAATTTGCAAGATATACAGTAGTTGTGCCCTGGATCCCTGAAGGACTAATGGTTAGGCCACAGCGCTCTCACCGCTGCAGCCCGGGTTTGATTTCCAGCTAGGGAACCAGCCCCAACCACTGGGGTTGCGTGCAACAGTGCGCTCTCAGTGCAAATCCCAAGCCCGGATAAAAATCAGGGAGGGTTTCTTCAGGAAGGGCATCTGACGTAAAAACTGTGCCAAATCAAATATACAAGGACCAATGATCCACTGTGGTGACCCCTAACGGGAACAGCCAAAGGAGGAACGAACAGTAGTTGTGCCCTATGCCTTCATTATATGTCAGTTATCAGTAAACAGGTTAATTGCACATACAAACCTTGGAATATTGCTTTAGAGACTTACTTCAGCCCCAGAATTCCAGTAATGATTACACAAGTGACGGACAAACACAGCCACAGCGCCCATGTCCCATAGTAGCACCAAGTTCGCAGAGTTCTACTTCTTCTAGAAACACTGTTCTTTGAGAAACTATTTACTGCAAGCAGATCATAGAAAATGGTAAATACGTTTTATTAGCAGCCAATCATTTTACTATGCTTCTGTATTATAAAACTGTATATCCATGCTACAGTGTTCCTCTCCATATGATCTGTGCTGTACCAAAATCCTGATGCTCATCTACATTTATCATACATTTATCATGCCTACTGACTGTAATGTAATCTATTTGAATTATTGTAATGCTACTAAAACACCATTCTTTACCCATTTACCCTCATGAAGGATACAATTATCTATAAATATGCACTAATATACTAATTGAAAATGCTTCTATGTCCTCCTATCATCGCAATCACCCTACTTTTTTTAATGTATTGTCAAGTTATAAACTGGTGACACATGTATCCTTGCCTATGACTCATTTTCTAAGGATGTGCTGATGAGAAATTCTTTATTAAATGTAAAAAAAAAATAAAATTTGGTTGTGACAATTGTCACCTAAATGTAAAAGATCATGTTTTCAAGTGCAACTTGTCTCTAATAATATATTTCTTCACCAGTTATATCCACTGTCTACACATGGTACATGCTGAAAGTTTATCTATACCTGAGCTAGACGCAATGGCATTGTGTTGTACTGTACACCCGCGTATAACGACAATACATCTTAAACTAACTGAACATATTTGGTATATCAAAAACATACAAACCTGCAAAAGAGCTAGCTTGGAGGTTGAATCGAGTGCTTTTGAAGATTTCGCTCTGTAATTTGTCATTGTCATGAGGAATATTTTCTTCAGTAATTTCAATGCAAGAGATAGAGTCAGTGGGTTTCTGCAGTGCTGAGCTTTCTGTCAGTTTGCTGCAGGACATAGACTCCAAATCACATGCCTTCAAAACCTGTAATGCAAACAATAATAATTTAAGGGAGTGTTTCAGTTAAACGAGGGTTCCCTTTCATTTTACTGTACCGCACCTCAGATTTATTTTTCCAGGGTGAAACTCTGCTCCACGAAACGTTCAGCTCAGACACACTATCCCTCAACAGAAATGGATCCCGATCATCTGTGAATTTATTATTAACACCTTACACTGACAGCAACAACAGAAAGAGCAATACTCTTATATATGGAAGATGTCTTGCTTGATTGTACCTTCTATAGAGAAGATGTGAGGCATTCTGACTTTATACTGATCCCCTGAATGGCTGCCATTTTTGTTTGTCTACAATTGCAAGAGAAAAAAAGGGATGGTCACAAGTATTATAACATACACTATATGAAGTTAGAATATATCTCATGATAAAATAATATCTCATCTAAAAATTAACATTCCATGATTGCATGTTTTAGTTAAAGAGCTTTCATCTTTACTTCCTGTTCGAAAGACATCAAATCATCAAAATACAGATCAAGCCTCATATTGGCCAAAGCCTAAGCTTTGCCAAGAATCCTAGATTGGCCAAATGTGTAAAAGTGGGAAATTTAATGTTTAAAAACAGTAAATTGAAGAAAGTGTACATGAATAATGAATCAGTTTATTAATGTTAACCCTTATATACGTTTACTGACAAGACAAATGGCATATCTTTCACAAATGTATGTTAAAATTACAATGTTTTACATTGTATGCAGTTGCTGAACTTCATGTTTCCTATGATTTGGAGTTTAATTTAATATTGGCTATCTAACAACAGATTCGTTACCACAATGATTTCATTGCTAGCTAGTTAGCTCACTAAAGTGTCGATAAGCTAGCTAACAGTAATGATACGTGAAGGATTCATTAGTTGGTAACTTGACTAGAAAAAAATTGAAAGAAAAATAATTCACTTCAGAAATATAGAAATGATTCATATATGTATTTTTTCACTTTTAAACAGTATGTAAAAATGTTGATTTTGAAAAGATTTGGCAAGAAATGGTTAATGGGTACGGTTGGCTAACATTAGCAAATAGTAATAGTTTAGTGTGTTCCTAATTTTTCAGGACGAAGTGCTAGTTAACTAAGTTAGCTAGACAACAACTATATTTTCTAGGTCTTCTCATATTGTTTGTATGTAACATTTAATAACATTCCTACACTGCTGCATCATTTTATTGAGAAGATATGAACAAATTCATTCTGACCTGGCAGATGCGGAAGAGGAAGGATACAAGAGAGCCTAAAGGCAACAGAGTAAGTGCACACAGTCCTGTCCACACTGAGAGCAGTGAAACACCGATCAGGCCTGACTCCAACCAGCACTGACATCATGAAAACACAGAGTAAAGTCAATATGGAATAAAGTTTGATCTGCAAAATAGGGATTCTGCATCATTTCACTGTGAACAGTTTGTGTAAGTGCTTACCTGGTCTTCTTGTAAGTATATAAGTATGCAGTTAGCACACATGTAAGCCTGCAGCAGCAGGAAACATACACTCAATCGCTGGATGTGTGTATGCGTGCTGTAAGATGGCCGACTGTACACAGACAGCCATGAGTGGAAGTCCTCTAAGCAATCAGTAAGATTCAGATGCAGTAACTAGACAGAATGAAAGTCACACTTGTTTTAGACATAAAGCAATTGTTAACATTAATATTCAGTATAATTGCTCCTGTGATATTGCTTTTATACCACAGGAATATATTAAAGAGAAATTAATATCGAGTAAGTGACATTTTGGACACAATATGGCCAAATGTTCTGTTTATTTTTACTCTGCTAGCGGAAATAGATCCCAAGGAAGCCACACTCACTTTATAGCATGAGAAGCAATCCTATCAGGTCCTTGAACAAGTCTTGAACAAGTATTTTCTTGCGCAATTCTCAATCAGTTTGAGGCGTGCGCTATAACTGGGCCCTTGCAACACATTCAGGTTCTTGGTTATGACCCACTAGCGTGTAGCTTTAGCAGTTAAAACAGGTTTTCTTCTAGAATTGCCCTTCCATCTTGCCCTCAATCCTGACCAATTTCCCAGTCCCTGCTGATGTAACGCATCCCCACAAAACGATGCTACCATCATCTTGCTTCACTGGGGGTGGACTTCTCAGTGTAATGAGCAGTGTTGGGTTTCTGCCAAACATAGCATTTTGTGACACGGCCAAGATCAACCTTGTTCCACATGCCTGCTGAGTATCCAAATGGGATTTCGTTTTGCCCTTTGATAACTTTCCTCCTTCCCTCCTTGGATGCTTACCAGTCACTGATGTTTGGTGGATGGCCTTCTCAAGGCAGATTTGTGGTTGTGTCATATTCTTTGCATTTTTCAATAATGGATTTAATGGTGATCTGATGGCAAATGGCTGCACCAGAACTAATCTAGCTTCACATACAGTATATGGGAGCAAACACAACTTTTACCTTATCTATCTATCTATCTATCTATCTATCTATCTATTTTAACAGACTTCAATATTATGTAAATGAATTTTATGTAAATTTATGACATCGCAATTAAGTACAATTGTAATATTCGGGGGGGGGGGGGGGGGATACATATGCGAGGCACTATTCTAAGCATTGCTGGCACTCACCTCTCTGAATGTGAGCTGTCTGTCTAAAGCGAGCAGCTTTCGCTCCACTCGTCCGTCTCCTTCATCTACTGCCAACCAGCACTGCGCCAGAAAGGTCCAACTTGATCCATCTACTATGTCCTTCACCATCACGTGATTCAGGAACCAACTGGGAGATATACCTCCACCATCGTGCCACACACACACCTGCCATATTTGGCCCAGACTCTGAGCTGAGCTGAAAAAAATCACACAGCAAACAGTTTCTGAATTTTATGAGCACACTAGTCAAACTGGTAAATGAAGATTATTCTGTATATGTAATTAATGCCAAAACATAATTGGTGTCTCAAGTGTCTTATTTTAGATTTGCACTGGAGCTCCAAGGCTAATGTATATAGCTAATAAATAGGGCAAGCTTATAGCCATTAGGTTAGCACTGTGCAAATTGCATGAATACATTATCAAACAGTCACTTCAAACAGCATTGTTGAGTTTCCAGTATCTCAAACAGATGTGTTTTTGTGGTTTCTGACACTGTATGATGCACTATTGTCTATAAAATTCTAAAAATAAAAAATAAAAATAAATAAAATGCATCACAGAACTAAACTCTTATTCAGGTAGGAAGTGTGGCCTTAAGTGTGAAGGCAAAACTTTTAGGTTAGATGTGATCTGCATGATAATATAGTTCTAATTTACAAATTAACAAATACATTTATAAATACATATTGTACTCATTCCTCGATTTGTTTTGTACATTTAAGTAGAGACTTAAATGTACAAGACTTAGTATATTTAAATACGGCTCATATAAATTCGTATGTTTTTACATACAAATGGTATTACTTCTAAGAATGTCATTTAATGTGAGTGTGTGAGGATTAGAACTTTGCATAGTGCTAAACTGCTTCCATTATTTGTTAGCTACAGTGCAGATAAAGCAAACACACACCAAACATGAGATTATGAAAATATTGTGTACATTACATTTTAGGCTGAAATATTGCCATCCTGTCACATTAAAAATTCTGCTTTGCTGTTACCTCAGAATAAAGGTTGTCCTGGAATTGCGGGTGAAGAGTGCGTGGTCAGGATTGCTGAGTTCTCTTGTCTGAGATACTCCTTTCTCACCATACAGAACTATGTGAACCTGACACGAGAAAAAAATGAAAATTAAATACTATCTATAGACATATCAACATAAACCCTAGCGTAGTGTAGTGTATTTATTTGTGCATGTGTATAACTGTGTCAATATTGTGAGTCTCATTCATCTCAAAACACAATATTCCACTCCTTTAGCGGAATAGTGCAGGGTCTAAAACTACCCAGAACTGTCTGTTTTATCAGTTAAAAAAATTCTCAGTTGATACTTACTGTTAAAGAAAACATTACTTATAATTAAGAGCGAAACTCTAGTTCAATAACTGTTTTTAAAACCAGATTTAAAATCATAAATGTCATACTTTGTTTTGATCTTCGAGTATTTTTGTATTTAAAGCACTTAGAGAAAGCTTATCATACCTGCATGAGATATGTTTGTATAAATTAAAACTGAAATATAGAAGTATATATATTTACACACAGCATGTGCTTCATTTTGCAAAACAGCTGCAACACCATATACATTTTGTTCAAACAGTAACCTTGTTTTTTTATGCAATATGCATAATGTTCATAAAGTTGACTCTGACATTGTTTCTAAACGACTAATATGTGATATTAACACACTTAGTACGCATCCTCTATACCAGTGGTTCACAAACTTTTAGCAGCCAGGACCCCTTTAACAGTAAGATAAACTCCATGGACCCACTTAGCACAGATTTATTTTATGAACCTTTCTTAAATGTATACAATAATATTTTGGCTATTTATTGGAGCCAAAGAGTTTTCTATTCCTGAACTTTCTGCCAACAAACACATTAGGCCTAAGTTCACATTATTTATAGGAGTACTTGTTTTTAGGTTATTGTGGTTTGGGTTAGTTTGCATTAAACCCATTCAGTTCAAGCGATAAGTCAAATAGGCTAATAACTAAAAAGATGTATACATTACATTGCCACATATATGTGCACACCTGACCGTCACACCCATATGTGCTTGCTGAGCATCCCATTATAGATTTAGTCCCCTCTTTACTGTTATAATCTTCTGGGAAGCTTTCCACTAGATTCTGGAGCGTGGCTGTGGGGATTTGCTCATTCAGCCACATGAGCATTAGTGAGGTCATGCACTGCTGTTGGGTGAGGAGGCCTGGGGCGCAGTTGTTGTTCCATTTCATCCCAAAGGTGTTCAGTGGGGTTGAGGTCAGTGCTCTGTGCAGGCCACTCGAGTTCTTACACATCAGTGTTGGCAAAGCATGTCTTTATGGAGCTTGTTTTGTGCATAGGGGCACTGTCATGCTGGAACAGGCTTAGACCTCTTACTTTCTTACAAAGACATGTATACAGTTGTGAGCTCCAGCATCCAGGCCCAAATGGATGTGATGGCCAGTAAAAACAATTTTGCACTTTTAAAGAAAATTAATGAAAAGTGATTGGATCTTGTTGAAGAAATACAAACTGACAAAACTGTATTAGTGGACTCCCAAGTGGTGCAACAGAAAAGCGTTCACCCTCTTGCAAAAGAAGCAAAATTGGCCTCTCTTGCTGCGGGGATGGCATACTCTGTCTCCCCTGTCAATCACAGAGACACTAGCCAATTGCAGGCTATGAGCTCATGTATGCAGAAGAGGGTAGATAAGCGCTTTCCTCTGAGTGTGTTATGCTGTCCTGTGACGCACATGAGCAGCAGTTCAAAAAGATGCGGTTGACTGGCTTCAGGTGCCTCGGAGGAAGCACACTTTAGTCGCCCCCCCCCCGACTCTATTTTGTCACCATGTTGAATATATTGTATTTTCATATGAGTACACAAGCCTTGGTTAGTACCTTTGCTGTCATTCTGGCCCTTGATCTGAGGCCTGTGTCAATAGTAACAGCATAGAGGAACTGGTCCGAAGGATTGTTTTCTGGCAGGAGGAATGTCCCCAAATTCTTTTCCACCTGAACATCAGCATGATTACAAAACACCAACAGCACAGCGTAGAGGGCCACTAATACCCCTATTACAATACACACCATTGGATTGGCCCGGATGCTGAAAAAGACACCAAAATTCAGATCAAGACCACACCATGAAGGACTGTGATTGAATACATACAAGCATATAAACATTACCTTATATACTCAGTGATGTCTGAAACACTGTGAATGCTTTGGATCATCTGATGTGCAACAGTGAATGATGACAGCTGGTTGTAACTGAAAGATTATTAGGCCAAAATACAGTTAATATGTGGCAGATGTCTTCATTTAAAGTGAATTACAAGTGAGGCAGATAAAAGGAAACAGAGCTTTTTAAAAGAGCTGGTTAAAGTAAGGGACAGTAATTGGAAGGACAGAGCACACACTGGTTGCCAGTTACAAACCTGCTGGTGGACTAATCAAAATTTCTCCCAATTTTTCTCCCATTATCCCATGAACTTTTCCCTCTCCACTAGCTATCTCTCCCTCATCAAATGGAAGCTACCAACAAGGGTGGGTGAAGGGAGCATGAAGCCAAGTAATGCATTTTTTCAAACTGGCGCTATTGCTATGTCAGCATACATGAGCTCACATACATCCACAACTGGTTAGACTCCCTCTAATTGATAGGGGAGAATGTAATGCCATCCTTCCCACCCAGAGAACATGGCCAACTCTGCTCTCCTGGACTCTCCCAGCAGTGGCATAATCAGTATTCAGACCCACAATATCAGAAAACCATATTCTTTAACCATCACATCTCAAAATATTATAAGCTGGGAGTATGAAAAATTCACCATGCATACAGCCCAATACAACAGTTATCAGTACATCACAGTATCTGCTTACATCTTCCAATTTCCAAATAAAATAACCAAAAAACATGTAACTATTTTGATACCACCCAATTTTTTTGTCCAACTTTCCATCTCACTAGTTAATTCTCACTTATCACAGTGCAGCTCAAACAAATGCTTCCTCTGTGAAATGTCAATCCAGCCACAGTATCTATTAGCAGTGTTGTTCATGCAACAGAGCATCCAAATGTTATTATGTCATAAAATATATAAGCCAATCAGTTTCCACAATGAAAATATAGACCATAAAACACTGGTTTGCCAGGAAAGAGACAGTGCATCTAAGGCTGACATGTTCTAATTTATCATACCAATATACACAATATACACACCCAAAACTAAATCTGTACATAGTAGTATAGTACCAGACCTGCAGTTGACTTTGGTTGAGGTGAAACTCTGCAGCACAGAACATCCATCAGATCTCCAATCTTTCACACCATCCCAAACTAAACATTGAGTGGAATCAATGCTCAGTGTGTAGTCCACTTCATCAGCTATGTATTTATTTCTAGCACTTTTATCGTAGTCAGCATTGAGGAGCATCAGATACGCAATCCCAGGATCTGCCATTCAAGTGAAGCAAGACAAAATTCAGTATATAGCAATGACATTCTGATGTACATTCTATACTTTACATATGTTCCATAAAATCTAGAAACCTTTCAGAGATGAAGCGGGTAGAAAGATCTGAGCCACCTGTCCTTTCCAATGATAGACCTTACGTACATTGTACAAAGAAGGTGTTGGTCTTTGGTGCATTCTGTGACAGAGGAAAGGAAATGTTATACAAAACTTTTTTATATATATATTAAAAGTGTAAATAAATTTGAGACATAATATATGGGGGGTTTCCTCAACCTGAAGAGCAGCAGGATGGGGAAAGCATGTCTTGATGGCCTTCTGAACTCCACTCTAATCTGCACAGCCTTCTTCAGGAGCTCAGCTGTGATGTTGAATTGATGAGTACTCACTTCAGAGTGTGAAAGTGTGAACTCCACATCTGTGCTCTTCTTGGACGGAAATGATCAGATTTTAGTGATCCACACCAAAATCTCGTGCAAAATTGTAGCACTAAACCCGCCACTCCCTCTGGAATAGCTCAGCAAAAAAGGTAAACATGTAAACAATGTACACAATATCCCCCTTATACCAGTGTAGTAAATCAGCCAAGGTTGCTGCTTCATGAAGTTGCTGGTAAGAATTACAGGAAGTCTATTCATTCATCGTCAGTAACCCATTTATCCTGTTCACGGTCATGGTGAATGGTGAACACTGGGCATGAGGTAAGAATACACCCTGGCTGGCATTGCAGTCCATCACAGGGACCATGCACACATATTCACCATATTCGCCAACTCATTCACAACTAGGACAATTTAGCATATCCCGTCCACATACTGTCATGTTTTTCAGAGGTAGGGGGATAATACAGAACTAAGAGGAACCCCAGACATGAGGAGAACATGCGAAATTCCACAGACAGTAACCTGAACTCAGGATTGAACCAGGGACCCTAAAGCTGTGAGATAGCAGTCCTACCCACTGTGCCACTGCCCACTGGAAGGCTAGCTCAACCAAAATCTTCTCCGTAAATACTGGTCCAAATTTTCATATACTTGCTTCAAATTATGTTAATTAGCAGGATGGACTCCCAGCTTACCTCTACAATTCTGCCCTTAAACTTTGTGAGGTTGGGCCAAAAGGGAAGAATGATAACAAGCTTAAACAAACTTAAACAAAATGATTCTGGCTGTCCAAGATGGATAAGCTTTACACTGTGTTCACTGCACATTGTTTAAAGATTACAGTAAGTCATCTCTACTGAAAAGCCTAGCTTTGCTTGACTCGCTACCAGCTGCCAAAACACAGGCCGAAGTTGTCAAGCTGCTAGACCCTCTTTGCCAACTCATAAGTTATTTTCCAGTTTCCTTATTGTGTGACTAAATTGATCAATAAACGTTTAAGATTTTTTAATTGCCTTATTGTTGTGGTCTACCAGTTTGACCGGCTCAGCCTTGTGATTTGGCAGCTGGTAGCTGGTCAGTCTGAGCTTTTTCAGCAGGAATAGTGTGTCGTAAACCATATCTGCTCATCGCAGTGACATTAATGACCTGGATATATTATGAGGCAGATATTTACAGGAAATATTTTGCGCGGGACAGACTTCTATTACCAGTTTTATACATTAGCCTCTTAGGGCTAGTGCAAGACTAAAGAAGCAAATATTGGACATCAAACATTCTGAGTATTCCACTATATTTGTGGAAAGGAGAACATTGTGAAATATGTGAAAGTTTACGTACTCGCTGGAACACATGAATTCTTAGAAATTTTGCAGTCTTGAGACCATGTTGGCTTTTGTCAGTGTCAGTGAAATAAAAGAACTTAAAAGTGTACATTTTTCTCTTCTTGCTTCTGGAACTCAATGATGAGTGGAGTGGACAAGTGCCTCATTTTGATTTCTCTTCTCGTGCTGCAGTTGAAGAGTTTCATGTCAGCAACATGTCCGTTCACCTGGAAAATACATCATACATGATGTCAGTTTTCAAAATCACAGTCTACACAATGTTTCACTGACAAAATAACACTGAAAATGAAATTATGCTATTGTAAAAGCATTTTAAAAATTATAAATAAAGTAGTTCCATCTTCAGTGATGACGTAAGAAATACAGTGTAAAAACTTTTTATTATGTCACTACTATATATTCATTAGTGAAGCACAAAATTCACCAACTGTTTTCCCGGATTTTATTTTAATTGGTTAAGCCCTGTCATGTGACCAGTAGTAAACACAAGAGCCGGATGCTATTAAACTAAATGTGAAAAATGATTGAATGTAAATTCTATCCATTACCTACAGAACCACAAAAGTAATTCATGCCACTAGAAATGAAACTTGAAATGTAAGTTATTTTCAATGTTAAAATCTGAGTTTTACCTGTAGTGGAGTCTTAGCCCAGTGATACAGATTCTGCCTATAGGATATAATTAGAGTGATGAAGCAGGATTTTTGATCATAATCTCTGCCTGTGTGTTTAATCACTGGCATATGAGGAATATAAAATGTGGTCAAATCAACATTTTTTCTTGTGACTGGGAAATCACAATTCTGCCACGCCTCCATTTTTATGAATGTGGTATTCACACTGAACTGAAGCTCTCTGCTGGACAACAGATACGTCTGGAATAAAAAGAGGTTAAGACATTAGATATAATAACAAAGATGGTATAACTTTTACCTGAAGCTCTAGAGGTCACAGGCAGAATTCATAGATTGTACAGGACCTTTAGACTTGTGCTATGGATATCCAAGGGAACCCTTTGAATATATTTAGAAAACACAATTATCTGTAAATCTAACTATATATTTGGTGATTGGACCTTTGTGTGACTCAAAGTTTATTGCTACCTCTTTTACTTAACAAAGATCTTAATTGCATGATATATGTATGACTTTCAACATCTTATTAATGAAGTAAATTGTTCCTACCATTGAAAAATACAACAGTCCTTTTACTGCCCTTTTTCACGGAAATTCAAGTACAACCTCTAAGTTTTTAGATGAGTCTTTAGGTATTTAAAATCAAATAGCAATAGCATATGAAGGCAACCCTCTTCCCGGCAGGTCTGCATGCCATCCATTCCCAAGACCTGACCCAGAATGCAGCTGCAAGACTTTTTTTATCCCCCCAAGTTCTCCCGCACCACCCCATTGCTGCGCTCCCTCCACTGGCTTCCTGTTGCTACCAAGTCAGATTTAAAACACTGATGCTGGCCTAGCAAGCCACAATCAGTCCAGCTCTCGCCTACATGAAGGAACTTATCTCTCTCAGGTCTGCACCACATTCTGTTCAAGCTTCTAGCCTGGCATAACTCAACCCACCATCCCTTGAGATACAAGGAAGACAAACTTCCCCAGGCTTCCTCTTCACCAAGCACTTCAAAGATCTTGAAGAAATTCTTGACTTTTATGGGTTTTTCTCACTGTAGTAATTCGTCTCTAACCCTGACCTATTGGTACTAGCATGATGATATGTTTTTGATGGAGATTACAAAGCATTTCGATAAGGCTGGGTGTGGACATCTGCCAAATGCTGTAAATGTAAGTCATGCGGATGTTCTACTAATGTTTGACTTACCAACACTGTGTCCGTAGTGATGTGAAGAACATCAAGTGTTAACCTGGAAGAAGGAATCTGAGCTTCCAGAATATACGAGAGGATGCGTATGAGAGCTTTCAACAACCACACGTCCAATAAGTAGGACTCACGAAGGGAGGAAAGATTTTGAATATATTTTGTCGCCAGTACTGCACTGTCAAACGTCACCTGCAAAGGGGTATTATACATTTGACTTCATAAACATTGCTTTGCTTGAGTATGAAAAAAATGCCTATGAATAGATTATACTCACTTGATTTGAAACTTTCATAAGATCTGCAAGAGTGTGAAGGATATCAAACAGCATTTCCTGTGAGACACGAAACTATAATTGAATGCAGTACACAATAAAAACAATACACAAATGTTATTGGTTATTATTAGTGACATGCAGAAATGTCAGTGTACCACACTGAAAAGCAAAACATTCATGGCATTGCTCTTACATTGCTTGATCTCTTGAAAAACAATCGGCAAGAGATTGCTTTTTAAATGCTGAACTTGTGTCAGAAGTTAATGTGATCCACGTTTAAAAGCAATCAGTGGCATAGATAGGCTAATACCTGGTTCGTGGCATCCAGCTGACAAATTGCAGAAACGAGAGCGGTTCGTGTTTGCGTCTGTAGTTTTACACAAGATTCTGGGTCTAAACTCAAGCGGTTCAGTGCGGCGGTCAGGAGAAAGATGTAATTAATAATGTCTTGGGTGTTCTTCATCTGTATTAGGTTGGTTAGATTACTCAGACCATACTCAAACCTGAACAGAAAAAAAGAAGCTTAAAACATTTCCAGAGAAGATTAAAATATTTTCCTGAATCTTAGAGGTCTTGATGTGTAATAATAGTAGGTTCTGGAGACTGTACTTGCAGTATAATATGTTATAATTTTTAAAATGTTTCTCTTCACTTTGGTACCATTACAGAAATGTGTAAATAATGTGTGTACATTGGGAAATTCAGCAAGATTAAACTGAGTGGTTGTGGTAGAAGCACATTCTACAATGAGTGTATAAATGTCTGTGAAGTCACCTTGACCTACTACTACTACTACTATGTATCCAATATATCTGAATGGACAGATGGCTGAAAAAACATACAATTCCTGATCTGGATTGGAGAGAGACATTGAATTTCTCTTGAAGCTCGGCCAAACTTTGACATTCACAGGACATGGCTTGGTAGATGCTCCAAATCTGTTCCCAATTGTAATGTAGATGGTGACTGTGGGAGACAAAATGTACGAGTGTTGAGAGGTGGAGAACCTTACGCAATCATAGCAAACAGCTATAAAGTTAAATTCAACTTGTTATTATTCATATACATATACCATTATGCGTATAGTATAGAAACTTGCTTTTTAAGCCAGTGGGCGCAGATCAACATTTAACATTAAACATGAACATATCATTTAACATTATTAACATTAAGCATCATTAAATCTAATACCCACAGTTGGCTGGCATATCAGTAAATACAAAGATTATAAATCTCATGAAGTAGCAGTGCAATTGTGTGACAAAAGAACAGCACAGTTTCTGTGTGAATGAGTTGTTTAAATGTTCTTTAAAGCTACCTTTGTAATCATTATATGGATGCCCAGATGGAAGGTAAAAATAGTGCTGGTAATCTCTGCCCTTATAGAGGAGTTTTTTTGTCGAGTTTCCAACACTAAAACTATATTCATACAAGAGATCCTGTAAAGAGAACAACAAACACATCAAATTAATTTTTTTTTAAAAATGCAAGAGTTCCTTGAAATATAGGGTGTGATAGTACTGATGGTCTAACATTCAACAATACGTTTTTGGTGCACTGGAGCTTTAAGGCTAATGTACCTAACATGTAATGAAAACCAGTTTAGCATTGTGCAAACGATATGAGTGAGGGGGAAAATTATGTAAAAAGTATTATTTTATGATTGAACATGTCAGCTGAAAAATCTATGAGCTGACACTGTGAGGTCACATGGAAAATATATGGATTTAGAGCCTATATCCTGGGGACCCCAGATGGGATGCCATTCAGGGCACCATGAAAACACTCATTCACACCTAGAGGCAATTTAGAAAAGCCATTCCCCTTACTGGTATAGTTTGGGAAGTGGGAGAAAACCAGAGAACCTGGGGAAACCCGACACGTACAAGAGAACAACATGTGACTCCACGCAGACAGTAACCCAAGCTCAGGATGGAACTAGGGACCTTGGAGCTATGAGGAAGCAAAGCTACCTGGTGCACAGCCATGCCACCCAGGAAAATATATGCAAAGCTTAGATACACTCATGTATTTCAAATGTATGAGAAATGTACCCAGATGCGTAAATCAAAATGTATTCATTATTGACTATTAATTAATTACATTCCATCAGCGTCGCAGTGGGTCCGGAGCCTATCTTGGGAATAATGAGTGCAAGGCAGGAGAATTCACCCTGGATGGAATGCCACACACACACACACACACACACACACACACTTTGACACACTCATTCACACCTAGGGGCAATTTAGCATAGCCAATCTGCATGTTCTTGAACAGTGGCAGCAACTCAATGCCCAACTCAATGTATTTGCAATGTATGTGTATCAAATACATTCGTGCCAATAATAATATCCACTCTGGTTCAAATGTTAAGTGGTAAAGGGGTAAGTGATGATACCTGACATAAATACAGACCTCTTTTCCTGAAGTGCAGAAGACGCTGAAGTGTGTGTGGACCTCAAAACCTGAGCTGGGCTGCACATGGCACACCATTCCCTCAGGAGCAGGGTATGTGGAGAAGAACAGCTGGGTCTTTCCCTGCAGAACCTGCTCAGAACCTGGCATCAGAAATGAGGAGACATCCCTCAAAACTCACCTCATCCTCTAACAGGCTGTAGATCCAGGATTAAAGGCATTGCCAAATTAGACTGTTTTTATGTCTGAGCACGAACGCCACAGTTAGTGGAGATGAACTTACGTGCAGAGACCTCCAGCATGTAAAGACTTTTCGGCTTTAGCATCATGGGTTTAAATGTGATAACAGATGAGGATATTCCTGAAACATTCAAACCACACAAAGTGAACTGAAGTCTCCAGTTTAGCACTGATCTGTACTGATTCAGTTTCTGAAAAATCACGTGAACTTCACTGGTGAATAATCACATGATTAAAATGTACCATATGTCTATAACATAAATTAGAAATTGGTTTTTGGATTCTTCAGATGTTATGTTATAGTGGAATTTTTACATGTAGCACGTGTTTTTATTTATCGCATTAGTTGTACACATTTTCACGTTACTTTTCATTTATAGGGCATGTGGTTTTATTATCAGATGTGATGACTCACATCGTTCTTTTTCATATATGATCTCATATTGTTCACATGATGTCACGTGTTTATTAACGAATTCATATGTGCTATGTCAGGGCATAACATGTCCTGGTGAAATGTATCTTCATATGTTTTTTCACGTGACCACAATGAAACGTATGTGCTTTTTTCCATAAGGGTTACGTTATGAACCTAACCTTATGAATATTAAGTATTCCTGCACATTGTATTGTAAAACATAGTGTTCTCAAATGTCCAAATGTTTCCAAGACAAATAAAATCACAGGACTGCCATTAGGGTCACTGTTAAGCCCTTGAACAAGACCCTTAACCATCAACTACTCGATGTTTGAATTTGATTCTGCCTAGATGAAGGTATATACCAAATAAATACACTATATGGCCAAAAGTTTGTGGACACCTGACCATCACTCCCATATGGGGTTCTTCCTGAAAGTGTTGCCATAAATTTAGAAGCGCACACTTGTATAGAATGTGTGTGTATGCTTTAGCATTACAGTTTCCCTTCACTGGAGGCCCAAACCTGCTCCAGCACGCCCCTGCTCATAAAGCAAACTCCATGAAGACATGGTGTGTTAAGGTTGATGTGGAAGAACTCGAGTGTCCTGCACAGAGCCCTGACCTCAACCCCACTGAACACCTTCGGGATGAACTGGAACACCGACTGCACCCCAGACCTCCTCACCCAGCATCAGTGTCTGACCTCATTAATGCTCTTGTAGCTGAATGAACACAAATCCCCACAGCCACGCTCCAACATCTAGTGGAAAGCTTCCCAGAAGAGTGGAGCTCATTATTACAACATTATAAAAAGCCCAAAGAAAGATGGAAAGACCAAATCTGGAATGTGATGTTCAAAAAGCACGTATGAGTGTGATGGTCGGATGTCCACAAACTTTTGGCCATACAGTGTAAATAAATGTAAATGAAAGTATGGGAAAGTGTGAAAAATCACCTGTGAGGGTGAAAGACTCAAAGAGTGCAGGCTGGATGAGCTCTCTGTGAAGATCCAGCAGGGTTTTCTCAGACACCACATGGCCGGGGCTGCCAGGACCTACCAGGTTATCACCATCATATTCGCTTGAATGAGAAATCACGTCGTCCAAATTGTGGGGTCCTAAATACACACCACAATAAATTAAAACAAATACATATTACTGATAGTTATACTTTCCTATTGCTATTATTATTGCTGCTTGTGAATGTCAAAAGGAGAGTGCATGTCTACCAGCTGGTCGGCCTACTGAAACCCCTGAGTCTGCTTCCTTTATTCCAGAATAAAAGTCCTCATAGTCTGTAGGGAATACAGAATAATAATAGTACTTTCATGCTCAATTATAAATTATATACATATGCCAATTATAAAGACATGCCTTAGGAAAACCATATATTTTATTATTAATGTTAATTCTTATCATTATTATCATTTCATTTGATTCTTATCATACACACACACACACACACACACACACACACACACACACACACACACATATATATATATATATATAGGCAAAAAAACACACTGTTTTTTTTTTTTAGTAATGGTGTAACATTATTGCAGTTTATAGTTCTAATATTTAATAATCAGTATAAAAAAAAGTTAATTTTAAATAATTAAACCATAATCGGTGTTGAATTCTCGATTCTGATTGGTCAGAAGGTGCTGATTAATTTTCTATAACCACACAGCTATGATGTATTGTTGGCTGCAAAGCTAATCACAGGTTTATGTTAATATGCTCATTCTACAACATTATTGTTCCTATAGTAACAACCGAGATGTAGATGTGGCGTTTTCTGTGAGGAGGGTTTATTTAGCATTTTTGGAAGGAGTCTCCAGTGTCAGCATTTAGTAACATTCAGAGTTAAAGATATTGCTTTAAGTTTTCCAACACAAGGAACTCTTCAGGACAGAGTTCTTAGTAACATGACAAGCTGCGGTGTTTTTTTGTTTTTTTACTTCAAGCTAGAGCTAAAAGAGAGGCTTGTGAGAGACTGTTTTGTAGCTCTTATAAGTGAGTAAACATATGTTATAACAGTAAACATAAATATAGACAGTAGAAAAGTATGATGTGTCATTCTTTAATAAATTAAAAATGTTTTTTGTTGGCAAATCACTGTGGTATACGTTAAATAAAACACTCTGGGAAATGCTGCTCATGGAAAATAATCAAATTCGGAGTGGTAAGTATCACATCACCCCATCACTGATTGTTTTCTTATAACAACTGTCATGTTTTATTCCATACAAAATTAATAATGTATTAGAAATCATTTATAAATAGCGATTTATAATAATAATAATACACATTGAGATTTTTTTTTAAACACATTGAGAAATGTGTAGCCTTATTTGTTAATTGATGATGTAGCAAAAAGTTATTGCTGAAGCAGCAGAAAGTTTCTGTATGTGTTTTTTGACCTTAAAGTACAACCATGACATCGCTTCTCTTTTCCCACCTAGATATCCGTGCTCATCAGGATATTCATCTGCAAAATCCTTCACTCTGGGGTTTTTATCTTCACTTGGAACAGGAAGGTGGAACAGAGCAAAATCCATCTCATTCACATCACCTGAACTCATTTCAGCTGTGAGGATAGAAATATGATTTAGTGATCCTAAGAAGGAAAGCTGAGAGGCTCAGCTCTGTAGTCAGTTATACTGACTCTTTAAGTAAGATTCATTTGCAGGGAATATGACTCAGAAGTTGCACAAATATTGTAAGAAGTAAAAGAAAAATTATGAAGTGGGGAATCAGATAAAAGAATGTGCATGTATTATAAAATGAAATTGTGCCTGTGTTCCACATTGACCTTAATGTCCACTTAATGATCAGTATAACTATAATTTCAAAATCATCCTGCTCTTTCCCTAATTTCACATCCATTTATATTGTAAAGTTCATGATTCATGATTTTAAATATGAATATCATGTCTACACCCAGCACTACAATATATGCATTATGCAAAAACCTCCTACACTCTTAAGGGTACTTTGGTTGGCCCTCTGGGGGAACCTTTAAAGATTTTATGTGGAGCCCTACAACAGATTGTTTCCCTATCCAGCAACCCTTAAAACCCCTTAAAGAACTCTTTTTTTCAAGTGTATAGTCATTCGGTATTCTCACTGCAAGCTACCTGCAAGCAATAGCCATTCACAGTGCAAGAAAGCATCTGTCAGTGATAAGGGGGTTTATCAACCAGAACATCTTAATCTAGAAATGACTGGATCACCACTTTAAGAGGCAAATAGAGAGTTTGCTATTTTATACCATAAATCAGTGGTTGTAATTCAGATATTGAATAAGTATATGTAAAACCAAATGTTTGACCTTTTGTCACATCCACCCAGTACAGTTCACTGTCACGCCTCCAGAGGGCACCCTTCTCCAAATTCTGTTGTCACATATACAGCATTTCCTGTTCACAGACTCTATAAAGGACATGGGTTACCATTTCCATTGCGAAGCCTTGCCGTTCGTTTGCATTTGAGTAAGGTCTGAGCTGTTGCTCTTTATTTGCCTTCTTGTGTAGACCCTTGCCTTGCCTTGTTTCCCTGACTACCCTTTGGAATTGCACTCTGATTGTGGAAATACTGTGACTTTTGTGTTTGACACTGGGTTGTTTATTCGCATCGAGTTTTGGATTGTGGACTTTCTTGTTAATAAACCTTAGAATGGATTCTCACAATGTCTCGAGGTGCTGTCAGTTACACGTTTAGTCAAGCAGTATTAGTACTTCATATTACTTCATATAGTGTTATGGTATGTTTTATGGAAGTATGGCATTTGGATTGGCATCTATGAATTAAATATTGCGTTGACATGTAATCATGACTGAAGATGGCCATAAGGGGAACAATTTAAACATGCAGACATATTCGCATGAGATCGCAGTTCACACTTTATGAGGTACAGCCTCATACCTGATGCACTGTCTGTCTCAGACAGCAGGTCTAAAAGGGATGGATTCTCTTGCTCCACTGAACGCCCCCATCTGCGCCAACTGACAACACTGTCACGTGTCATCTTAATTTCATTGCCGGATGTTTCTTTCTGATTTAGGATGGACAGAGACGCAGTATTGGCAGGCTCTTGAAAGAAAAGTGTGTCCTCCTCCAGTTTAGAAGGTAAGCTTATGTCCAAACTGCCACAGAAAGGTACTGGAGGAGAGGAAAAATTAAAAGAGAAACTAATATAAATGCAATGCTGTTACACCAAAGATTAGCAGATTTAAAAGTATTCTTACCATCTGGTGCACTTTTGCTAGATGCGTTTACTAAATACAGCTTCCAGACGTAGGTGACATTTATAGGACAGCTTTCACATGCAGCTGTGACAGAGAATCTCTCGTTCCAGTTGACTGAATTTCCTCTGCACTCTTTGCAAGATACATGAATGATGCTGCAGAAAAATGAGAAGTCATAGGAAGCTTTTTTTTTTTAAATCTTTGAATTAATAGTAAATGCAATGTGTATAGCATGCAGTCCTGTCTTCTCAATAGCTTAGATCTGTTCATTGTTTGCTTAATTTTCCATCATTTCTATAATGAATTATGTAAATGACATTATATCATGTTCACTTAAAATATTAATAACTTAAAACCTGAAATATTCACCACACTGCCTGTACTTAAGGCCTCGTCTGTTGTACTTAATATTGTCTGCATTTAATTTTATTTCTCTGCTCTGTCCAAAGTTGGCTCTAGACTTTTGGGGGTCCTAAACCAACATGTTTGAATAATTTGAACAATTTTGTTCTGATTGTCGGAAGCAATAGCAGCAACGGAAGAAATTCCTACCTGTCACACTTTTTTTTTCCTAAGCAAACTTTATCAACAACATACGTACCTGTCTTGACCCCCTGGTTTCTGTGAAACCCTAAGTAAGTTCTTATATTACTTATTAGGTAGATTGTTTTTTTGTTTTTTTTTTTAAAAAGGCAATTTTAGGTTATAAGCTTGGCAATCATCTAAATATGTAATGTTGCTAGGTAACATGAACCCGTTATATTCCTTTTTAAATAAATCAGCAACTGTATAGAGCCGTTTCTGACTGTGTATTGTTCACCTTTGTGCAGTATATGTGCAGTATCATGCTGAATTAAACAGATGAAACGTGCATGTGTAATGCTATGCATGTGCACCTGGTTGATTTAGAGCTCATGGTGATGTACATCTTGGATGAAGAGGACCGATTTCCACTTTGTACAGTAAGCGTCAGCTTGAACAGATCACAGTTAGAATTCAGTGCGCTTACAGGAAACATCAGCAATGCAGAGGAAGAGGGAACATGCCTGGAGAAACAGGAGGTCTCGGCCGTGTTCACCGGCCTACATTTCCACCTGTAACTTTGAGTGGAAAAAGTCACAATAAATGATAACTGATAAAAGGTAAACAACTGGGTTTCTTTTTTTACTTTCTTAATATTATAATAAATGTATAAATTTTTTAGAAGAACTCTATATTCTATCGTATACTTTGAAAATAAAACAGTGATGCCGTTTTTGGTTTCTAAAATAAATTTTTTTGACAGATGGGTCTTTAACCGCATTTGCTGGTGCCACAGAGGGAAAAAAAATAAGCATAAATTGCACCATTAGACTCAAGGATTGTTGTGGTGGGAAAATGATTATTGAGTGTATTGTGGCAACTATAAAAAGGATTCTTTAGGGAACCTGTATGGTATCTCTCGAAAGAACCTTTCATAGCATCTTTATTTTTAAGATTTAGATTCAGATTTTTAAATAGTCTCTCAAACCAGAACATAAAAAGGACCAAAAATATTTACAGTATTGGATACTGGTTATAACTAGTGTTAATGGCACCCATTTTCATCAAACCATTGCATATATTTCATGTCTAAAGAATTCATTTTTTTTTACATGACTGTTTTTTCCCTTGTAAAACATCTGCATGGCAGGACAATGAGCATATTTACGTTTTTAAAAAAATATGTTTACTTTACTCTAAAACACATCATTTTCAATTAATTGCACTTGTGGCGAACAGCAAATACATTTCAATTGAAGTCAGTGGATTATACATGGATTATTGATTTGATAGCTGTGAAATAGACACCACCTACATGACAAGGAACTAGTATAAGTTAGGATAAATGGACCTATTTACTACACGCATGCAGACATTCTCATTCACATTCATGGGTGTTTACCTCATAATGTTATCAGGAAAATCTGGGTCATATGATCTATGTCCATCCACAGTGATGTCTGAGTTGCTGTCGTGGCGGTTGATAAACACATTTGTGCCTCCAGTGATGACGCTCACAGGTGAGCTAGGCATCACCTCGATCAGAGCAGTGTATGTGCTGTAAACTATGCTGCCTACAACTTGAACCTTTGGGGTGACAAATGTACTGGTTAAAATTTAATACCTACTTAATGTTACAATATTTATCATTTTATAATTGCTTTTATAGTGCATCATGCTATCAGCTTACAATTTACGGTATTTCAAATATCCCTTCTCCCACCATGCTGGCTAAACTATCCAATTAACTATAGAATGCTGCATTTTACAGAACAGCCAAAGGCCAAAGTGGGAAAACGTGACTGTGTCCAGCAACATCAGGAAACTGTTAACTGACATTGCTCGCTGCTACTGCACCATACTGTAACAGTACCACGCTATAATGTAGGTAATGTTGGTACACAACTAGCCAGCTAGTTAACTGCTAGTAAACTAGCTTGTGTTTATCACAGGTTGACACACTGTATGTGTGTACCACCATATTTTTATTAATTTATATAACAGGTAAACCTTTAAAAAAAAAAAAAAAAAAAACACATTTCTTTATTACTAACATTATTTACAGCTAGCTAGATAGCCAGATTAGCATATATGTTCTGGTGCTAACATTTTCTGACTCATATATAGTAGTGACAGGTTCAGGCCACTGAGTCTATTTTGTGAAATCACAAACTGAGCTCATAAGTAACCTTTGTATACTGGGGGGAAAAAGTAACTTTATTGCTTATGTAACCATGTCAAAAACTCTCATTTTCACCTCTTTTAAAAAAATATCAGCTCACCCTGTTTTTAAAATCTTGCACACATTTTAAAATAACACAATTAATACCAGTATAGCATAATATTAACACTGAGCTCAAATTTAGCTGTACCTCACAACCATAAAAGACTTGTACAGACAGTAATATTAACTTTACCTTAGCTACTGCTCTATATGTGCCATAATGGAGGAGGTACTCTGGAAGCTCCAGATGTTGTTGGTTTGTTTTGATGCCTGTGGTTGAGAGTTGCAGTCCAGCCGGTCCATAGAGAGTCCAGCTGTAATGGAGTCCTTTGGAGGTGTTGCACTGGATCTGCTCTTCATACGTCACACCAAGACACACAGGCTGGTAACGCCACACCTAATACATGAAATAAGACACATGCAAAAGTCATATTTAAAATGTATTTGAATTTCGACTATGTTGATATATGGTACAAGAATACTGCTTAGAAAATCAACAAAACATCTAACCACAAATGGAGAAATTTACATCTGGAGTTATGTTATGGATGCTGTGACATATCTCTGACCTGGATCTTGCTGGGTCCCATGTTCTTCACAGGTGGAGGTTGGCATGGCTCAAGAACGACAAACACGTGTCCTTTTAAAGAGGCCGAGCTCACAAGGTTGGAGACGATCGCTTCTACTATGAACTCCCCTGTACTGCATGATGAAATGTTTAATAGCATTACTTAACATTGTCATCTATAATCAGGGTTGGCTGGTATAAAGGGGGATAGCAGGGCTAAGCCCTCCCTCTCTTTTTTTTTACTAGAAATAACAGCACCAGTAGCAGTGATAACTAAAAATACGCAGAATGATGTGAAGTAGAGGCTGATTTCTTTCAAGCCCAGAATGTCGATTCACAAAAAGTCACATGCCTCAAAAGTCACATTGAGACTTGAAGTATATAGACTAAACCTCCAATTAAAGTACAAAGTAATACACAAGGGGACAAAAGAACTGCGGTTTTTGTGTGGTTTGAAGATAAGATCTGGCTAATGGCAAGCACAGCTTTTCTTTTTCCTTCCTTTATTATGAGACATTGCATGATGAATGGTGTTGCCTATCTGTATTTCCATGAGTGTATGTGTGTGTTCTTATGTGTATGCACAATAGTTTTATGCCTATGATGAGGCTCATGCTTTAAGGCTCAGCCATAATGGTTTCATAATACTAACAGAGAATTGCTGACCTTTTATTCTGACCTTTTAGCCTTTCTATTCAATATCATGCTGTAACTATCTAAGATTGAAACTGAAGAAACTGAAATGTGAAAGACAGAGTAAAGGGGGATAGGTAACATCACAAAATAAAACATTAACTACAGCGTTTTCAATCACACACGATCAGATTAATAAATAAATATATAAATTTAAAATAACTGAAATTGGTGCATTTATACCTAATACATCCAATTTTATGATGTCCCTGCAAAACTTTTAATTGACCTTTAAATGACAGTCTGACACACTATTTAGACGCTCACTAAAAGAAATGCATTCTTCCTAAATCAGAGCATGCTTGTTACCTGTTAAACACATGATGCTCAGTATCCTGTCCAACTCTTCGTGTTCCATCTCCAAAATCCCAGAGATAAGTGACGCCTGTTCCAGCATTGATCCTACAGCTAAAAGGCACTGTCGTATTCAGCAACACCGAGCGAGTGTACAGAAGTCTGTTGAGACGCACAGCTCTTTGAATCACTATAGTATAAACATCAGAGCTAACAGAGCCGAGGCTGCTGGACATGCTGACCGTAACGTTGTACCTGCAAACCAGAAAACAACTCAACACTTAGAGCACTTACAACAGTGCTGAGTTCCAAAAAGAAACCAGAAGCATGATTTATAATCATTCACAACTACGTGTGTGATTAAATTAAGGAACAGTTCAGCAAAAAAAAATCACATACAAATTCCACGTTATATCTTGAAATGTAGCGAATCGGCCGAATGTTTAGAGTCCAATGTTTATTTCTATCATTTGTACTGTAATTACAGACTAATGTTACTAACAGGCTTAGCATTGTGCATGTCCAAATCATCACACCCTTGCTTCAAAACACCAACATTTTCAAGTCCACCATATCTCATATAAACAAGTGGACCAGTATACCTGTCTGGATGGAGGTATTTCTTAATGAATGTCCTGGATGGAGTTCTAACTGTTGTTTTGTCCCCGAAATGCCAGTGAAACTCGAGTGGGTCAGGCTCTTCAGTCATAGCCAGGAATTTAATATCTTCTCTTGTGGCATAAGCTTGTTTCTCAGTGTAGATCCAAACAACTGGGAACAAAAATTGAGATTAGCAGAAGTAAAAAAAAAAAAGAAGAAGAAGAAGAAGAAGAAGAAGAAAATATAGAGGCTATATTATAGCTTCTGTAATTATATATATATATATATATATATATATATATATATATATATATATATATATATATGTATATAAGATAAGATAAGATCAACTTTATTAATCCCCGAAGGGAAATTCAGGATATATATACAGTATGTTATACATTATAATTAAGAAACAATGTATTGATAAAGATCTTTATGTTGTTTCTGGAACTATACTCTTAGTTCAGGGTGCTAAGCTTCCTTACTTGGAATCTCTGAATTAGGGAAAACAGGAAATGGATCTATGTGTACAGAACTTTTAATGGTTCAAACAAAGATCCTTTAAGGGTTTTTATGGGTGAGCTGTTTATGTACATACTGTATATAAAATATACAAATACAATGCTGGTGCTAGACACTGACACACTTCTACTGCTGTAGCTCCTCTCTCCCTATGGATCTGCCTGACTCATTCTAGTGCTCTGCTTAAAGATTAAAGATATGCACTTCTACAAAACAGTCCAGAAGTCTCACCCTTCCTTCAGTGGATAATTTGTACTGTAGACGTGTCTAAGAGCTGCAGCTGTAATCATAAAGACTGTTCTATGCGCGTCCCGGGACTCTTTCTCTCACAATATACTGGCACTGAACATTCTTTCGACACACGTAGTACTGTTTGACTTTACTCTATATAATGTAATGATTCATAATCCTACTATCTGGTGTCGCTCAGAAGAGGATGGGCTCCCTTTGAGTCTGGTTCTCTCAAGGTTTCTTCCTCATGTCCTCTCAGGGAGTTTTTCCTTGCCACTGTCTCCTCTGGCTTGCTCATTAGGGATCTAAAGCTGCATCCTGATTTCTGAAGCTAAATCTATTGCTAAAAGTACTATACAAAAAAAAAAAAAAACATACCATACTGATTTCAGTAAAAGTCATTTTCTATTGACAGGTCTATGAGCTTACTGTGCAACACAAACTGGGCAACTGTCACACTGTGTGTTTTATTTGTGTGTATGTGTGCAAGTAAGCTACATACAAGTCATGCTACTGTTCCCCTTCCTGTCCAGTTCCTTAACAGCTTGATGAACATATGGCAGTGCTTTCTGATCAGTTTGAGAAGGTATGACCTCCTCTCCGTCAGCCCAGGATGGACATACTCTATAAAAAAAAGAAAGAAGTCGTGTGGAGTTTATTTATATCATGTAGTAAATTGATGTGCTGAACTGTGTGTAAATCAGAACAGGTTACTCATATGTTGTTGAGGATATTTATGGAGTCTGATCCCTCACAACCTGCTTTTGTGTTGTTTGGATGTTAAATGGATGTCATATTATGAGTGGTGATCCTGTATCTTATCGTTTTATAGTTCCGGGAAAACTAAAGAAGCTAACCTGAAACATGTGTGGTTAATCCACTGCATAAGGGGAAATTTCTGGTGTTTTTTTTTTTTTTTGGCTGAAGCATTTCAGATTTTAGATTTTTCATTTTCATTACTCAAGTAGATTGCCACTGCAGTAACAGTAGGTTTTCTTCATCTGGATTATAGTCTTCCACATTATTTTTTTTTAGAGTATAAAGTTTCACCAATGCATATATAACCTTGTTATTAATGCCTCTTTTTTTCAAATCTAACAATTACTTACAGTTCACACATTTCTCACCTTCCTCTGTCATACCAATTGGTGGCAAATTCTAAGCTCCCACGGATGAAAATGTTAAAATGTTTTATAACAAAGCATGGTTGAATTCGTGATTCTGATTGATCGTAAGGAATTGATTAGTTTTCTATGAAGCAGCTCTGATAATAGTGCCTTCTTTAAGGAGATGCTTATTTAATAATTTTTCAGTTAAGTACTTTTAAACCTAAAGACTGCAAAGCTAAAAGCGGCACAGCTCTCACCTCTCCTGCAGAAGAACCTTGCCTAAGGCAGGATCAGCCATGGGAGGAGAAGGTGACAGATGGAGAGAAGATGCAAACAAACTCTGATTACAGCAGCCCAAAAAACACAGTAGAGCTAACAAATGTAAGAAAACAGAGGCAGTTATGAAAATAAACATTATATGAAACAAAAGCGTGCAGTTCTTTGGATTTGCAACGTGATGCATCACACAATGTCTTGAACTCATAAATCGTAATATCATAATCATCATTATTTATCATATATATATCATATATATCATATATCTAATATATATATCATTATATATGATGTCTATATCTATATATATATTTAAAGTAAACATCTATCTAATTAGAGTTAAAGTAAAACTGCCACATACCATCCTGTGAGTCTCCCTCTGCATATTTGAGTATAAAGAAAGTTGCAGCCCAGAGAAGCGAGGAGTATTGAACTGGCAGAGACATCTGATAGACACACACTTGCTGTAGTGAGACGGGCAGGGTATGAAGCGCTGACACAAACTGATGACTCTTACTGCCCCGGCATGGGAGACAAAGGTGCAGGGAAATCAATGGGCCGTAAAACGCAGCTCAGAAACACAACATGGTTTGAAGTGATAGTTAATAGCTTTGTAGGAATATTGAAAAGCCTTATTAACCTAACCTTAACCGTATCACATTAAATGCATGTAATTCTGAGCTTTCCTTTCCTAATGTTTTGTTAATAATTATATATGCTACATGTTGTGCAGAATTTTCGACCGATCCTGATTCAATTATTTGCATTATATCCTCCAGTTTAGTAAAATAAACATCATCTACTGTAAATTATAAGCATGGAAATAATGTCAGCTGCAGCGTAATTAAGCGATTCAAAACATGAACTGCATGTTATACACAAAGATCATAAAATATATCATCACTGTATAGAAAATAGTTTGAAAGAACTATTTGTCATATTTGCATGTTATTTTGGATGATGTGTTTTTCATAAAAGAAATATCCTAAATGAATGTAAAACACTCACCTCTGTTTTTTCTATTACTGTTTTTTTTTTTTTATTGTAATGATCTTCCGAGTGAAGCTAGGGTCAAGATAACACTATGTAAAATAATTTTGCTATAATTTTCTCAACTGGTTTTCTCAAAAACTAGCAAAAAGTGAGTTATGGTTTTTTAAGAAGCATTCAAATATTTGTCTACTTATCACTCTAGTAAGAAGTTTGTATCTATATTACACTGAGGGTTATTTTAGGCAACAAAAACTAAAAATCATGATTATGAGGATAACTAGGAGTCTAAAACCTATACCCTTGGTGAATTTCTTCTCTCTCTTTCTCTCTCTGTTAGTTTAGTTAGTTTCTCTAACTGTCTTGCTCTCTTTAGGCTAGTGTGTAGAGCCTGGTAACTGAGCCTGTCTCTCTCTCTCTCTCTCTCTCTCTCTCTCTCTTTGACATTAGGGACATTAGGAGGAAGTGGTAGGTTTAAGCAGGAAGGTGAAACTATATAACAGTGCTATGGTTTTTTTGTGTTATTTGTCATCCATAGTTTGCAAATGCACTTCTTTGCAAAGAAGAATGACTGTGATTTTCACCTAGAAGGAAGGTCAGAGATCTGTGAAATGGTGTGTGTGTGTGTGTGTGTGTGTGTTCCTGACACATGTGGAAAAAGAGAAATAACCATGTGTAGTTGGTACCTAAATACTGACACTATGCTGTTCATTTGTGATATATACATGTGCAACAATTATAACGTACATTTAATGCATGATTTCATAACGTAATGTATCCTGATGTTCAATAACATTGCTTATGTTTTAAATACTTTTTATTGTAATAGTGAGGAAACTGAAAGAGAAAGAAGAGGTTGCAAAGATGACTGTCTGACGTGTGTTCAAAGTTTCATTTAAAACAAGTAATTGCCAAGCATTTATCACACGTAAGCCATAAGCAAAGCCACAGAGCATGATATATAAGTATGTACTGCCGCTGTAAGGATTAACGAATTTAAAAATAGTTCTGCTCCACCTTTAATCCCATGCAATGGCATCTACCCTTTCCAGTAAGGCATCTAGCACCTATTAAAGGAAGATACAAAAACAGAAGTGTCATCCTTTCTATTAAACACAACGTGTTTACAGATTACTACATACAGCCCCCCAGATTGTGGCTGCAGATGGACATTTAACTAATTACCTTTATTTGATCATTTCTATTTTTATTACTGGTGTCTCATGGTCGCTTAAATAAAATGAAACCCAAAGCATTTAATAGACAGAAATCTGAACAGTAACAAGCAACCTAAGTGTGGAAAAAGAGAAAGAAATACATATAGGTGTACTTAGATATTTAAAATAAGCTGTTTATTTGTCGCGTTTGCATGTTATTTTTTACTTTTCATAAAGTAAATGTATTAAATTAATGTAAACGCTCACCACTGTTTTTGCTATTACTTTTTTTTTTTTTTAATTCTGATGATCTTCCGAGTGAAACTAGGGTGAAATATGACATCATGTAAAATTATTTTGCGATAATTTTCTCACCTTTAAAAAAAAAATAAGGTAACCCTGGTGAGAGCTAATGAGAAAAGCCTTTGATATAGAGAACTCTATTTATGCGAGCACTAAAGCCATCCACATGAACAAGAAAGCTCAGCATTTTGGGAGCAATTTGTGCAAATGGGGTCTGTCACCTCTAAAAACGGGGGGGGGGGGGGGGGGGGGGGTGTGAACGTTTCATTTTATAACAAGTCCAATTTGTTATTCCGTCCTGTCAACCCACGAAGAGCAGCTCAGGTTGTTCAAAAGGAATATTTACACACAACAGTTCTTCAAAGCAACCTGGCAGCTCAAAAGTGAGGAGCTCTTTCATTTGTCATGCATTAGTTTCTCTAACTGTCTTGCTCTCTTTAGGCTAGTGTGTAGAGCCTGGTAACTGAGCCTGTCTCTCTCTCTCTCTCTCTCTCTCTCTCACACACACACACACACACACAAACACTCTGAATGTTCTGCTCACTTCAAAGCCAGACACACGTCACACTGCATGAAAGATGGAGGTTTATATCTGAAGCATGACAGAGCACCGGTGACCCGGATGACAAGTGCAAAAAAATACACACCAATGAGAAGGAGGAGAACCTGTCACATTCCACACCAAGAGGCAGAAGCGGCCATTTTATCTGTTATTCCTGGAATGTGCTGGTGGCATGTTATGATGGATGAGAATAGAAGTGGACTGTCAGTCGCATGGGTCAGAGGCAGCCAAGAGTAAAGTGGGTGATGAGGTGGAATGAAAAAAAGACTCATGTTGATGAAGATTATATGCCACGGTGTGATGGGATACAGTTTAGACAGGGATCAATTGTATCGTGTTCGGAACACCAGCTTGACTGATGGATGGTTTGAGGGTTTTTCTCCTTGCGTTGTGCATAGAATAAAATTCCGTAAAGAATTCACATTGATCTGAACCAGTTAACACATCGAGATTTATTTTGCTTTGATTTAGTTCACATAAATTATTGTAAAAGAAATATTACACTGTCTTAAATACAAAAGTCACGTATATCATGAATGTTATACTCCACTAGAAGTGGTTCAGTGTATAAGATCTTGGGGGACATAATCTGAACAACAAAGGAACCAAACCCTGTTTTTTTTACTGACGAAATGCGGTGCTGTGTCTTTCTCTCCATCAAAACTAGTTAGAAAAGTTGTCCATTGTGTACAATGTGATCTGAGGACATTTTTAAATGCCACTAAAGACATTTTCACGATTGCCTTGCCACATGTACAAATAAAGCAAAAGACTATGGCAAAAAAAAGTGACTAAAAAAAAAAAGTGTGAGTAAACTGCATCTTTTCAAACTCAATTTTTTCACATAGTTACAAAAAAGTTTGGATGGATACAGTTCACTTTCCAACTTTAGATCCTTTTCCCCCTCTATAAGCACCTCCATAGTCTTTCAGTTGGCCAAGAGATATGATGAGATATGAAGAGATATGATCACTAATCAGTTATGAAGTTCATTCACTGCCATTTGATTTCTAAACCATTAAAAGAAAAAGGAGATAGAGAGGCATAGCTGCCAGGTTTGGATGCAGTTTCGGTTTGACTCCGCAGTCAAGGTCTACAAAAGAGACTCCTTGACAGAAAAAGAAAAGTTTTTTTTGCTAAGAAATGACAAATTTAACTAAAATGATAATTAAAAAAAGAATGATTATTTATGAAACTAAAAGGTAACAGTTTACGAAGGAGTTTTACTAGGCAAATCCCTTTACTAATTACGAGCCATTTATCACAAACAAGCAATAATGAATCTGCGGCAAGGATTAAAGAACTAAAAATAGTTCTGCACCTCCTTTAATCCGCTGAACAGTATCTACCATATGTCCAGGATGGCATCTAGCATCTATTAAAGAAATGCATAAAACAGAAAAGCCAGCCATCTTTACGACTATAAACCAAATGAATTACACGTCCACATATTTACTATATAACCCCAACTTAACTAATTATTCTTAATTCAGTCAATTTTTATTATTGGTGTCTTATGGTAACCTGGACAAAAGCTCTTAAGTTGGAATAATAAAAACCAAAGCATTTAATAGACTGTGTAACCTGACCTAGCCCAGAAATCTGAACAGTAACAAAGAGCCTGGATGCCATATGTCGAGCAGCTGTTCAATAACTTGGGCATTTAATCTCAATTCTAACAGCAGGGGGCGACACACAGGGACGTCTATGCCCAGGAAAACAGCCTGGATGCTGCAGACAAAAATGTACAACCCATGAAGGTTCTTGTTTGTCCCTTTAGGAGAGCACTAAGGAGAACCCTACAACAAAGCGGTACCATGTCAGCTAAGTATTCAATAAAGCACTTTTAGTTTATCTTTATCATTTATCATTTATGCATTTAACTGTGTAGTACATTCTATATTTCAAGGCATTCTACCTTACAGTATTGTCCTCAAAAATATCATAATATTGTCAATAAGTTCATTATATAGCTATTTATCAATCAAAATAATAATAATAATAATAAAATCACTTTAATGAAAATGATACCAATGTGCTGTTGAATGCTCAATTCTGATTGGTCAGAAGGTGTTAATTAATTAATGAATTCGTTCATTTGCTATAGCAGCAGCTCTGACTGTAGTGTCAGCTCCAGGGTTTATTATCGTTTCTACAGTACACAGGGACTGTGGGGACTCTCTGTGAGGAGATGTTTACTTTAGCATTTTTTTGGAAGGAGTCTCCAGTGTCAGCACTTCGTAATGGTCAGAGGTGAAGCTATAACTTTCCTAATACGGGGAAGTCTTCACAGCAAAAGGCTTTGCAGTTCCTCAGGAGCGTGACAAGGTGTGTTAGGCTCGTTTGTTTGTCTTATTAAATTCATGTGAGTGAAAAAAAAGAAGGCTGGTGAGGGAACAACTGTTTGTAGCTGCTATTTTGCGGAAGTTCCAGGACATTAAACATAGCAATAAATGTAAAAAAAAAAAAAAAAAAAAATGTATGACATGTTGTTCTTTAAATAATTAATTTTTAAAAAATGAGGAGAAATTAGGAGAGGGAGAAAAACCTCTGTTGTTGGAAAGCGTCATGGTTGGCCATGTCACACAAGTTTATGGTTGATAAGAACATTTCCTAGAATAGCATGCCCTGTCATGTTTTATTCCTTACTTATATGTTGCGGTAACAAAGACTAACTGATGATTATGCAAATGACGAAATCCAAATCTGTGTTTCAGTTACAGATCTTATATTTACTTATGTTTCACCCATCATGTTTGGTACACCATTCGCATATGTCTCACTGTCAGTGGCACGTAACATCAGGGCATATTCACAATAACATGGCAAAGTTTTTTTCGAGACTGTGCAGCACTGCAGTCGGAGGAGTCACAAGGTACTCGATCAGAGCGTCTACACTTGCAGCACGCACCGCCATCCAGGACAACTTAAAGAGGAAGCCCAGAGAAGATTCTCTGCAGCTTGAAGTGATTTAGGAGGTATGTTGCACGTGTAGCAGATACCTCAGGGGCATGTTTTATCATTTCCCGAATCAGAGCCGTGACATTCTTCCTTACATACTCATTTTGGCCAGAATCACAAAAAGGAGAGGAAATTGCAGCCTTCACCAATTTATTGGTGATTCATTATAGGCAGTGTTATTACAGCAATTCATAACATTGCTATGTAGGAAGTTCTGTCAAATCATTTATTTACTTCAGGGTCCTTGGGATTTTTTGCCTCGGATCAAGAAAAAAAAAAAAAAAAGCAGTTGGCTTTGACTTATTAGCACGTTAGTGAAGGATTATAGTAGCTAAATTTGTGTCATCTGGTATTTCTACTATGTTAGCTTTCCTAAGCATGTCTGCAACTGTGAACACGTCTGCTTGTTACTGGATCTTTTACATATTTTATTGCAGCAAACAGGTGGAACAGTTGGGTGACAGATGTAGCTGATTTTTTTTTGATTATTACACTTTACAAGAACTGCACAATCACACAAAATGGTGGGAAAATGACAAAAAATAATAATAATAATAAAAAAAAAAGGGATTTCCTCCCAATCAGGAACTGATCACCTACAGGCCAGTAACATTTACACAGAGAGTAAAGTTGTTCAGAAATGTGCCTAAAGTGGTTTTCCTCTTCTTCCTTTTCTGATCTAGCATGGTTCTCCATGCTGTGGTAGAAATACCATCGTTTGCTATAACTCTTTCCCTCATTCGGTCACTGGATCTCAACGCACAAGGCGAAAAGTTCCATGAATGAGGGGTTTAATACAAACATGAAGCAAGGTGCTATTCATGCAGTTGTCTAATAAATTCACAATCAAAATAGTTTTTTAAGGAAAGTCTGGCTGTTTCATCTATTGCTATTATTTAATTTCTGAACTATTTGATCATTATCTAAGCAGAATTGAAGAAGTTCTCTTTTATGTTCAGTTGTGATGGTTGCATGTACTGTGTAATACTAATAAAAAACTGAAGAGATTGAATCTTTAGATTTATATTTAGTTTTACACATATCTCTTCAAAATGTTTTCAGATAAGGGACTGACAACTCATTTGCACACATCGAACACTGAATTACTTTCAGTGCTCTGAAATGAACCTTGTGGCATCAGTGTTTGCTGGCGTCTTGGTTGTAGTTTGTTTTGGGCTTGGTGGGTAACTGCATAGTCCTGCACAGCTGTTTGAGCCACATGGTGTTAGGTTAGGCAATAACAGGAATGTGTGTGTGCGTGTGTGTGTGTATCAATGGCCGCACAGTGCCTACTGGCAGAGACAATCTGAATGGCCAGAAAGAAACAAATAATAGTCAGTCGCTGTAACACTGAATAAACTAATCATAGCAAAAATGCAAGAACTAGCCGCATGAAAAGGAGACCAACAAAAATTAATATGTTCTTAATAGCCATTGTGCCAGCCAGTGCAGCCCAGTGCATGAGTTAAATGATTTCATGTTCATCTGGAAATCAGAAGTCTCACATTCATAACAAGACACAGTTAGAACTGACATTTTAGTCCGGTGAAATGCCAAATGAAATTTAAGCTCTTCGTAAGACCTACACGCTAAAAATGTCATCAAACCAAACGTTGATGTTCATCCAGGTCAAATATTTGGCTTAGAAATTCATAAATTTAATATTCAGTACTTACGAGTCTGTTATGAATGTTCTCTCTTAAATCAGTAAAAAGGCATTTACTTAAGTACTAAATGCATAAACAAATAAATTAATGTTGTGTTATAAATGCTATTTGATGCTTACAAGTATTATAAAATTTTTGTGGAAAAAAATGGCAATAACAATAACAGTAAATTACACCACCTTATTTGCGCATCTGTATCACAGAACAAAGGCCAATCACTGACAGAGTGTCCGTTTGCAAAAGACTGACACTGACAGAGTGTCTGTTTGCAAAAACCGGTGCCCTTAAATGATTTTAGTAAACTGCTCTGACTGTATTGTGTCATATTATGCTAGAGATAGTATTTAAATTTGGACAAATGTGGAATATTTTTATTAAGCATGAATACACAGTAAAATATCAGAAACCCAACCAATAACAGAGCGTACTTCACATGCATAATGTTTTAATCTTGTTAAATTATACTGATGATTACATGATACACGAGTCAGGATTTTTAAATTCTAGTAGATACTGTGTTGCCATACTATTTACAAAGGCAGGTCAAGATAATCCATTCTTTGGAGTAAAGAGTAAAAAGTCTATCATTCTCTTAGGTTGTGGAACAGACAGGCTGAGGCAGCATGTCTCCCTTTCCCAGTGCCTCAGACAGGTCATCGTTGTAGTTGGCAGGCCTTCCAAGAGCCAGAGCAGCCGCATGCTGAATAGTTGGGACGACATCCAACAGACGAGGCCTCTGAAGGGACATTACACCTAAGCCAGAGACAGAGAGAGACAGAGAGAGAGAAACAGCAGCGGGAAAACACTGGAGAGTAAGACTTACCCTATTCCCTTTTGGCTTATACGCATAGCAAATTATGATATACTAAAGCTAATTGTGTTCCATAAACGTGCATGATCATTACACCTCCATAAGTAGAGTAAGAGGGGGGAAAACAGGAGAGTTAATGAGTGGAACACTATGAACACTAAAGCTTATACTGCTTTAGCCTTCTCTGATATCACAGCATGATAAATTACAAGTAATAATGGTCCATGGAAGTGCAATAACATGGCCTGGCTTCTAAAATAAAATGCTGTCTTGCCAGGTCAGAAGTCAGTGGTTTATCTTGCGCTGATTTGTTTCAAATCTTGAAAAAAATATACACTGAGTCGCCTAAAATTCAATAAAATTCAAATGAGTATGAATATCAGGCTGGTTTCTAGTTGCAACAGGAGTCTCGTGTAGAACTGCAAATAAAGTCGGGAAATGAGAAGATTCAAGTCTTTGCTCAGTATTTAATAACATTTTGTTTATCGTAAAGTAATGAGCACAAAATAGGTAGAGCTAAACTCATTTTATCTCAATCAAACTGTTTTCACCCTCATAGTGCAGCTGGCTTTAGTGATGCACTATTTACAGTCCCACTGGGATTGCAGAGAGGCTTGTTCACTTCTTTATTATTTGTCTTTATTTATTTGCCATTGTGTACTTTTTAAAAAAAAAATATTTGGTACTCATACCGAGCTTACTCATTAAACCATATAGTAAATGCCTAAAGGTCATAGAGTCCCTATGTGTCAAGTTCTTGGTAATTAGCTTCATTAATTACTTTATTTTATTTATTTTTTTATTTTCTCTTACAAATGAAATAACCATATTCACCAAAGATGCACACATTTGAGATAAAAAATGATGTAATGTGATTAAAAAATACATATGTTGTAGTATTCTCCTTCCCTCTAATCCTATTAGCAGTCACCTGACTGTATATAACATTGGAGGATATTAACTGATATATTAACTTTGTTTTCGAAGCATTACCCCTCTGAGAAAATAGAAGAAGACTGTCAAGCTCAGAGCAGATGTAAGTCTTTGTTTATTGTGGCTTTCCTTTTTATATTGTTCAAATTAACGAGCAGGTTGTTTGTGCTTTTTGTTGAAATAGCTACTGTATTTAGCCTGTTATCCTGTTTGCATTTTATCCGTACATTCCAATCAAAGGTTTACTTTACAGTTTTCATTTTCATCATAAAGATTCATTACAAATGAATCTGCATGTCATAATTCAAATATTACATCATTATATTATATTTGATGTTATATATTACGTTATATTCATGTTATCTGCGTAGTTTATGAGAGCTGAAGGAGATCCAGCATCATGTGCAGATATACTTGCGCGTGTACATGTGTGCTTTGGCTGGACCGTTTTTAGGGACTGTTTTATTTACGCCGGAGGAACCCATTAAATCTAAATCGCACAGATCCACAGGTTGGCCCTAGTGGCATTTTCTAAATAATTGTGAATACACTGTGATAAAATATTAAAAACAGCAAGTATTCAAAAATATTTGACTTGTATCATATACATAAATAAGATCATATACATAAATAAGGAATGTGGGTTCACAAAATCTTACTATACAATGATATTCTTATATTTCTATAATTCTGCAGGTTTGAGGTACAATGAAACTATAAACAAAATAGTTCTCTTACATTACATTAATTGTGTGTGTGGGGGGGACACTAATTATATTTAGAAGTTGCCTGACAGTTATCAAACTACTGATAGGTAAATAAATATTTTAGCAAATATCAGTAAATACGCATGACTAGATTGAGGCAAAGATAAAGTTGTTAAAATGATATCGGATTAGAATGACAGTGACTTTGACCCTGGTCATTGGCCACAGTTTTTATTGGCTAGCCTATATACAGACACATTATTCACTGAGATTTTTAGCTGTCTGACAATGTACACTTTACATATAACTAAATGAAACGTTGGCATGTGGGCCCTTGATCTGATTGATTTTGTTAATACTTCAGTTCAATATAAAACATGATATAGAACACAATTTAAGGCACCTCTGTTTTCAAGTCTCTGATGAGATGACCGAAGAACGTAGATTTAGAAATGAATTATAGAATGCATAGGAAAATGGCATTAACAATAAAAATGTGAATGACCACTTCTCAGAGGATCTAAGCAGTCGTGCAAGATCTCATTATATTAAAAAAACAAAGCAGGTTGTGAATCCAAAGCTGTGTGCTATTCTGTATCAAAATAGCTCAAAGTCAGAGATGCTCGTAACGTGGATAAACAGAGGTTTGTAAAAGAAGTGAATGAGGAGAGAAACTCGATTGGGTGGGTTTTTTTTTCTAGATTTAAAGAGAAAATGAAAATATAAGGATTATCAGTTGCAGTTTATTACAGAGAAACAGAATATTACAGATGAAAATTGAGCTTGAGTTAGGTCAGACCTGCTACCATCTTTGGTTATTTTCCAGCTTCGTTATTACCGAGCACTACATTTTTGAGTTTTTATAATTACTTTAGTGTAATGTTCTTTAGGGGAGGAAAAATAACTTGCATACAGTGTAGCATTCGTAGCTGTAATTCAGAAAATGTTTTCTTTTTACTGGCACTTTCCAGCTGGTAAAGATGCTCTATAATTCTGAGCAGTGTGGACTGTGTTGTGGCAGCTGGGAGCTGGTCTAGAATAAGCTTGACTTTTCAACAGGGAAGTCCTTCATCAGATGTGCAAGCAAAGTGCTTACACACATCCTTGTTAATTAAATGTCCTATTGCACTATTTGTCCTTATAGCTCACAATAATAGAAGGGATTTATTTATAATCGCACTGTCCGTTGCACCCAGATGAGGATGGGTTCCCTTTTGAGCCTGGTTCCTCTCAAGGTTTCTTCCTCATGTCATCTCAGGGAGTTTTTCCTCACCACCGTCGCCACCGTCGCCACTGGCTTGCTCATTAGGGATAAATTCACAGGGATAATTCACATATTTACAATATTTTTTTTTTGTGAATCCATTTATTTCTGTAAAGCTGCTTTGTGACAATGTCCATTGTTAAAAGCGCTATACAAATAAAACTGAATGGAATTGAATTAAATGTAGCCTCTAGAATAGGAATGATGAAAGACAAAGAAAATATAGGACAGAGAATCATTAAACTAGCAGGCTTCAGTTCTTCAGTCAAAAAAGCTAAGTTTAGTTGCAGCCTAATCTGCATTTGAATAGTCTGTTAATGGGGCAGATGATAGATGAGGAAGTCACTATACAGGAGAGTTCAAGCTCCAATCTCCATGTAGCTATTTTGCATCATTTTGCAAAACCTTTCAGTGAACAATGACTTTAATAACAGCATTTTAAGCACCAAGCTAGCCAGTGGGCGACTGAAGTGCTTCTGCAGGTCCACTGTTGCCCTGGTAACGAATCGGAAATAACCATTTCTAGCTACCTTTTCAACCTTTTCATCCTATTTCTGGTTTTTATTTGACATTGCTCCATTTGCTATAGCCTATTATCCAAACATATAAGACCCGAGGACGAGCATGCATTACAAATATATATTACATCAGATTATAATTAGCCGAATAATACTAAGATTAGGATTTAAAAACAAAACAGCAATATTAAAATATTAATATTGATATTAAATGAAATAAGCAGGCAGTAGAGACACACAGAAACACCTCCCTTAATTTAGCCTACTTAACAAGTTTGTCTCCAATTTATAAGAAAAACTTGCATATACAGCAGTCAGGAATAACGGTAAGGTATTCAGTGCGCACTTTAAAGCATGAGAAAATAAAATATGACCTATGACCCGTGCAAAATCAGTGCGCATGCGCTTGCACAGTCATGTGAAAGTCTGACTGTTATATTAACTATATACTATAGAGTAGAGATGTGGGTTAGTTAGTTGTTCATGCAGTGTGTAAGTTTTACTCTGTCATTGCCAATAAATAAATAAATAAATAAATAAATAAATAAATAAAAGATATATATATATATATATATATATATATATATATATATATAATCATTAAACTCTTTTTTAATGATTATGCATATAATGATTATGTATACATATATATAAACACTAATCTAAATATTAAAAATATATAAATATAGAAACAAAAATCAAAATCCTACAAGACAATGAAGCTTTGAATCGTGTTACCTCATGATCACGCGCGCGCTCAGGCGTACAGCCCTCGGAGCATTTTGCAGGCTGTAACCTGCTATTTTGCGATGCAAAAAATAAATAACCTATTAAATAAAAAGAAAAACTCCTGCGAGAGCTGAGAGAGCCTTTTCTTCGTTTTAGATCCAGTTTATTGTGGGCGAGCTACAAGCTGAGACGTCAGTGAAAGGCAGCACGTGCCACGGGAATTATTAGTCATGTATAAATATTTTTAATTAGTTATTAATAATGAATTGTCCCCATTAGGCTTATATCAGGCATTTATTTCAAATCTGATCAGGAAGTTGCACCCCGTAGATTTTTTTTTTCGCCAGTAATTCCCCGACATTCAGTTGATCCACAGATAACATTATAAGAGGAACCGATTCCCCAGCACTATAACGGCCATTTTTATGCATTTAAAACATCAGAAAATTAGCAAGAATGAAACAGATGCGTTCCTGAGAGCTCATGTGCCACCATTTACTGGTTTACTTTTACTGCAGTGAACTGGTTGTTTGGGGGGAAAGCTAGAAACAGGGAAATTCACTTATAGAGTCTTCTTGTACGCAAAGGTAGAATCATGATAATGATTAAAATGTTTAATGTAAAATTCAAATGAACGAATTTAACAAATTCGTTTAAAACATGTCCGGGTGTACAAAATTTTCCAAAAATGTCTTGTTTTTTTTTTTTTTCCTTAAAAGGTTAGTCATTATTTGGTTATCTGCCTCACCTGGTGCAGCCCATCAAGCACCACAAGGCTTAAACATTTAAAGAAATCAAAGGAAAAGCTCCCAAATTAACTTCCTTTATCTATTTGTTTAATTCTTGCTAATTTCCTGACCAATGATTTATTGTTAAGACCATTAAAAGCTTCATATGTTGCCATTTTGGGCTTGGGCTTTTTTTTTTTTGCCCAGGAGTGAATACATATCTAAGCTTTCAGTGAGAGTAATGTATGATCAGCTGGGAAATAAACTCTGAGTCAGCAGAATATCACATCTTGAAATTAAATTTGCGCATACCATCCCTGCTGTCTCATCCATTCATGTAACGGATATATATATATATATTTTTTGTAATTCCATCAACCATATACTCTAGCAGTCCTCCTATCGATGTTAATGTTAATGTATAATACCATTGCTTTTTTATGGAACGAAATAATTTTTCTAATTTACACATTTATAGCTGCTACCTATAATGTGAAGTAATCCTGGTATACTGCTCAGTTTTTTTTCCTAACCATAAATCTGATCTTCACATGTGAGACATAACTTAGTTAAAAATGAATCACATTCATACTGATAATAATAGACGTCTGCTCAGGAAGACTTTGATAACACTTCCATTCCACATACTTCACCTCAGAAATCATTTATAACACGTTATAAGTCTATATAGGGTATTAGTGTGCAGCCCTCTGTTAAATATTGTCCTGTATCCATGTGTCCTTATCTCACATTGTCCTGTACTATTATGTTCCTTATTGTTGTCTTGTTCCGGCAAGTGTACAACTGTGTTCTATGTTGTCACATAAATAATTTTTTTTTAAATTGCACAATTTATTTACATAAATTACATATACAGGCCTATTTGTAGGCCAGAAATGACAGTAGGCCTTAATTCTTTTTTTTTTTTTTTTAACAATTATTTAGTACCAGGTCCCAAAATATGAGTGTTTGAGTTTGATCTTTTTGTGACTTCTTCACATAAGCTATAATAATTCATCTGTCACTTCCAGTCAAAATGCTAAACTTGGCCTTATTTATTTATTTATTTATTTATTTATTTATTTTGCTGTGTGCTATGACACGTAAGAATTTTCTCTTAAATGTCCTAGCCTTTTTTTTTATTATTATTATTATATTATAAAGCAGCACATTTCAAAGCAGATAGTAAATCATTTATTATGAACCCCAGCCTAGATTTTCCTTGTAACATTAGTTTAATATTCTCGTGTAGCTTCGTATTGTTAGAGTACATTTCCATCACCGGTCTCCATTCCCAAAGCCTCGAATAAACGCCGAGCTGTAAGACCTAGCCGCCTGTTCAGGAGTGTAAATAAAGGAGGAGGCTTTCTCCTAAAGACAGCAGGTGTGGGTTAATATTCATCCTCGCCTCCATCTACAGGGTGTCCCAGAAAACACACACGGAGTCGGCTCTCCCATCTTTGGCTCCCAGTTTGGCAGCAGTGTTGTGTGTGATGGGCTTGTCATGTTTCCTGTTCAAGTCCATCACAACCTTGCGACAGCTTCCTGATCCAGCCATGAGAATGATTTCAGTATGTTCCTCTTTTGTCAAAGGCATAATTAAAGGCTATATATAATATATATGTATGGATTATACATATACATATATATATACATATATATACACACACACACACTTTGGGGACTTTTCACTTTCTTGGACTTTGGGAACACCCTGTATTATTACAGGATATAACACCAAGCTTAGCCACAATATTGAGGAGCCATATTGAATTTAGGGGATACACAGTTTCTAAACATGCGGCGGTTTTTTTTTTGTTTTTTTTTTGTGACCACACACAGTGTTTCCTCGCTGGCTTTCTTCTTTCTTCTTTTCTTCTACATCCCTGTCAGGTGTCCGTGTGATGTACTCTACACGTATGATAGCTAATAAAGTTCTAAGTCTTTTTTTTTTTTTTTGCAACTAATCTATCTTTCATTATTAGTATTACGTTTTAATAGATTATATATCATTGGTTACTTTAGCGCTGTATGAATAGTCTATAAAGATTAGAAGGTCTCAGAAAGGGCACGCAGTTCGCCTCGCGCTCGCCGGAAACTGAAAAAAAAAAAAAAAAAAAAAAAAACCCGCTTAAACGAATAGAAGACTGTTTATGAACAAAGGCGCATTCTGCAGCAGGCTAGTCAACAACAAACCCACAGAGCCTTCTCATGCTATATTCTGTTTAATGCCGTA
>CM040996.1:12464918-12502270 GCA_022985145.1 Pangasius djambal
CGATTGACAGACTGATAATCTCATCATCTGTGATGATTCTCTTATCTTCATCAGCAACTTCACCACGATCCTCATTAGAACCATTTGCAGCTTAAAAAGAAGAAGAAAAGACAAACTTTAAATTTATTAATAAAAGTATAGTAATCGATATTATAATAAGTTGAATCATGTCTCTATAAGGATCAAGAAATTCTAATAAAACGATATTTGTCACTACTATTTTAAACACTGTCACATGACTAATTTTAATTATTAAAGACAGGGCTAAAACACGAGGTAAAAGATTTACCGTCTACTGACGGGTGTTCAGCATAGAAATCTCTCCTTCGCTTCATTTCATCTGCAAAGAAGAGTAATTCACTCAAGATGAACCGAATACCAGCATTGTTCCATTTACAGATTATTGACACCATGCACATCTGACATTTCTCTGAGCATGTGTCGTACGGTAATAAAACTAGGCATTCGGTGATAAACGATGGATGAACACAATACTTTACATGCACGACATCATGAACATGCAAAAGTGTTCTGCTTAGGAAGGCAGCGTTTTTAGAATAGTGTTTGAGCTAACAGGACAATTCATAACGCAGCGTAAGGACATTTATCCTCCAAGAGACACTGTTTTGGTTCAATCTGAAAGCGGCATCTCATAAGCGTCTTCATAAAAAGTCACCCAATGGTTACTATTATAAAATAACACGTCAGAATAATGCTGTAAACGGTAAGAAAGTCAGAATCCTTAGAATCAGAACATAAAAATTAATACCAGGATATTCCTACTGTATTCTCATACTTATTCCGCATTATTCCACCTTTTATGGTTGTGCATCGGCAGAGTCTACTGGATTACTTACTTTTGAAAAGACCTGGGACCAGCTTGTACACAATGTCCTGCAGAGTTTTGTCAGACCTGAGACAGTCAAAGGCACAGTCTTAGAGGAATTCATTCTTTACATAAGCACGCAGCGACTGGCATGCAAGCGGGTCATCATCATCATGACATGTTCATGAATGTAGCAAATTAAATGAAGGCTGTGTCTAGTATGTAAAAGGTAGTAACAATATCATGCCTACTGCCAGTAACTGGATATTTATTAATGCATTTATCACTTGTATGACATAATACAGAAAGAAATGTTTTTTTTTATTATTATTACCTAATATTCAGAAGAGGCTTTGTTTTGTGGACCTGGACATCACATATGGGACAGTATTTACTGGTCGCCAGGTAGCGGACGATGCACATTTTACAAACTAGATCAGAGAGACATGGCAGGTTAGGAAAGTATGCAGCCTATTTATGCAGCTGACAGAGCAATTAAAGCCTGAGTGATTAGAATGAACTTAGTACTTACACGAATGCAGGCATTCTATGATTGTGGTTGCGTCGATGAAATAGCCACCGCACAACACACACATCAGATGTGGATTTAGCTCTGTGATCTTGATCCTTGTTGTGCGATGCATCGTCATGGAAGGTTAAGGCCCTGAAGAGAAAGGAACATGTGTGTAACCAGTGTGGCTTGGCACAGGAGGAAGGCTGAATTACAGCCAACAAAAATGCATTGTGTTCCAAAGTGGAGACTCTAAAGCTGATTAGGCTTTAATTAAGATGTGCAGGAAAATTATTCATAATCTCAAAAAAAAGACTCTGTTCATACACTGTTGCTATTAATAATAATAATAATAATAATAATAATAATAATAAACAGTTCACAACAATATCCATCAGATCAGCATACTTGGGTTTTCTACTAGGGCAATGCAAGTTTTTTTTTTTCCTCCCCCAAGCATCAATCCGATCCTACATACCATTTCATCTTCAATAAACCCCTGCAATCTCGAGCTTTACTCGCTCTATTTAAAGCTGTACACGCTTAATGCATCAGATATCGAGGCGCTATAGCAATCCCCGGCATTTCAACCGCATGCACACTGCCTCTTTTTTTTTTTTTTTTTTACTTTCCACTTTCCCTTTTCTATTAAATAAAAAACATTTCTGAACCCGCGCGTGTCACGAGCGCGCGGAAACGCTTCTTGTTTCTATAGCAACCCCGCTCTTGTCCACGTGGCACCAAATTAAGCGCAGCGGATTAAAACGCTGGGAAACAGACGCACGCGGTATCCAACTCAATTTTGTATTTACACAAAAAAATGCATTGTTGTTTTTTTTTTTTTTCCTTCTCCCATTTATGTGATATTATTGCAATGTATTCAGCCACACCTACCCCTCAAAGTCGCGGGCATTCGCTCTCTACACGTTCGCATCATGACAAGTTTAAGGATTTATATTTGCATCGCTAATCCATATACCTCATGGTACTGCTCACGAGAAACAGTACACATTTATCCATTTGAGCATTCAGCTTTAATGATGGGGTTATGGTAAAAAAAAAAAATAAAAAAAAAAAAAATCTAACGTGCATTAGATGTTGTGAATGTAACCTGATATCTCGAAATAAAAGCGTTTATGAGATAGGCTACTCAGCAAAGCTTCAAACTCTGAGCTTGGCGCTTTATCTGATACTCTAATAACCTAATAGTCTCCTGATTTGTGTGCAAAGGATTAAAACCTTAATCTTACATTGTAGGATACGACTGTAGATATTTCCAGCAAAGAGAAGATGCATAACTTCTCAGGAGGCAGAATGTCAAAGCGCCACTATGTACTGACTGCAATAATATTTAAATAAGGACAACTAAACAAAGTATTGCTGTAACTGCTGCTGTGCATTTCTCAGCTAAGGGCTACTGATGAATAGGTCGGAGCCATGTGCATACACTTCCCTCTGGCGTGCTCACACTCATAACCATGTAGACCCCCCTGAGCCATTGTGTTTCAGTTTGTGGTTAAAACATTCACTGACGTTGAAAAGAAAAAAAAAAGAAAAAAAGAAGAGTGGCTTCTGCACACTCATTAAGTTACAAGCTGCATGAAGAATCTGAAGAAGTCAGTGAAGTTTTACTTGGTGCCCGGTTGCATACACACTGCCTGATTTAAACCAGCCTGGTGGGCGAGTTAATGTATTCGCAAAATCCCTGCAAATGCGAAAACAATTTGCCCCCCCAAACCAGACAAGACAGTAGAGTCCAAAGGTTCATGTTAGCCTTTCTAACTGAGCTCCTTCCTATTGTTCCAAGGCAACCTCATACCTGTGGCTACAAACCGTCCTACAGCTTCAACCTCTTCTCTGCAATGCAATCCATACTGATAATGATAGACAGTTTACACAATAATAACCGAATGAAACCACTCACAGGCTGAATGTAGGTTAAGCAGTCAACGTGCTTATGAGAGAAGTGGCCGGAACTGACACCCGAAAGATGAGCAGTATACCGCAAGGTCATTTCTCACGTCTGATTAGACTGCCATTGAACTTCCTCTAGGAAGTACTTATTTATATGGTAGGTGGTAAATATATTCGTGCGCGGTTCATATACATAAATCCATACAGCAAGCCTGTGCTTCGGAGGAGTAACTGGACAGCACTGCATCAATCCTAGTTCATACAGAGACTCCAACTTGAATGATCATCACACAGGTTCCTCCTGACTGAATAACTCCACTGATCCCAGGCATGAACTCGAGCTGCGCGTGCAGCAGTGTGGCCATACTATACTACACCATTATCACCACCCTGCATGCTCGAAATGTGTAAGCGGTAAGCAGGGGCCCTGCAGAAATGGAACACCCAGTAAGCGGCTGAGTGATAATACGCACTAATCGCTACTGAAAATGCAGAACCAAAGAAAACTGCCACTTGTACTCTCCACAGCTTCAGTTTTCGCGCATTTACGTCACGGAGGGACAGCCAGGGAAGCTGTCCCGGGCCCAGGCCGGGTGGAATACGTCTATTTGATCGTACTATCATGGTCAAAAAAAAAAAAAAAAAAACACGTAGGCCTATATGGTAAGCAACTCATCAGGCAAGTTAATAATTTCTCCATTGTTAATGCTTTTTCGTGGGAACAGCTTCCACGTACCTACTGAATGTTTTGTGGCTAATGACAGACATTTTCTCACGTGCAGAGGGTCCCTGCCTATATTCATTCATGCAAGATGGCTAACATGTCACATCATAACGTAAGTCAGGCGCACAAAAAGAAAACGAAAAAAAGGGGAAGGACTGGGTAACTCAGGGAGGTGGATAACAAAGTTCTTAAAGCAACAGTGAATGTTGCATTACAATAGTTCGATTATGCGGTACAGCCGCTTACATTTCGCGGGCTGTGTGTGTGTGTGTGTGTGTTTCCTTGGGGGCTCTTTTTAAATGGTTTGTCCCGGGCCAGGGCAATATGCACGGCGGGCCTGCAGACTAATCAGTGAACATGCATGGCCAAAGCAAAGCAGCACTTACACGCACTAAAGCACCAGTTTTCACGTATATCATTCATGATGAACTAAGAACACAATTCAGCTTCTTGATTACTCTTTGCACTCTAGATGGAGGCCTATACAAGGCAAGAATGTGTTTGGATCTTCCAAAAAAAAAAAAAAAAAAAAAAGACTCAACATCAATAAATGAATACATTAAAAGGTACAGCTGTGCATCTCGGGGCCATGTGACCCGTGCACATAGTGCAGCCATGCATCTTGCATTTCTCGCTCTCATTACACAGACCATAACCTGCATTTCTGATGGCCGAGGAAGCAAGTCATACAGAGATGACTATTCATCACATGCCCTTTGCACAAACAAGACGCGTGTATTTGTGGATGTAGTCAGCGTAGCCTGCATGCCAAACACGCAGCCTCAAATGTGACCACAGAAAAACTGAACGCGCTTTTACACACGTTTACTCTCACGTTTTGCTTGGAAAGTTTGAAAGCTGCACACTGATATGTTTTTTTTCCCCCCCTAAGTGTTAAGAAAGACAAAATCACTAGGATATCATTACATGTATGTGTACCTAGATCATTTAAAAAATAAGGCCGAATAAACTTATCAAGGGACGCGGGCAAAAATAATTACTTCCGAGCCACAGAAGGATGTGTGCATGTGAAATATCACACATATACACACACACACACACACACACACACACACACACACAGGAATATATATGCATGAGCCAAGACGCCAAAAAGCATTATGCATGTATATATATTTATTTTTATTTATTTGTTTATTTTATTATGTATATGTATATTCAGTATTCAGGATCTCCATAAATTTGGAGCTCAAGGAGTTAAGGTAGCCTTAAAAGTAAGCAATGCTCAGAGCTTTAGATTAACTGAGTAAACACAAGCACACCTGGGCGCAACTCACAAAACTATTAATACAATTAATTTTAACATGCATGCTTCACGACGGCGTGTTGTTGTATCATTCATATTTCTCAATTTAATCCCGCCACGGCTTTAAAAGATGACAAGCTTTTTTATGACCCGCGGACAGCTTCTCCGACTCGCCACCGCCAATTAGCCGACCATATGAATTTAAGTTGAAAAGGCGGACAAAGCACTACATTTCCCACTCCAGACTTATCTCACCGAGTTCTCAACTTGTTGGAGATCGCATATCTATAAAACTGAACAATTGCACGGTCATACAATAAGCAAAATATCATTTAGACCAGGGGCTCGCGTGAACATTTGACTCGACACGCTTGCGAGCACGAGACAGCGGCTTCGTTTCATTACTAACAGAAGCATTAATTTCAAGCACAAACCACCGGCAACATGCTAAAGCAACACATCACACACTCCTTAACACAAGATAATCAAATAACAGCGGAAATTTAAGCCCGTCTGCCAGAGAAGAACTAAAAACCGAAGCTCGTGCGCGGACAGAGAGTTGGCGGTGGGAGCTCGAGCCCTTCTGTCTGTCAGCGCCTGCATCCAGCAAATCCAGCGGATCCATATTAAGCTCACAGAAACCCGCGCATTCACGCAAAACAGCCAGTCTGAAAAAAACACATTGGTAAGAAATGATCCCGGAGAACACGTACCTGGCAGAGACCGAGCTGAATCCTCAGGAGCGGAGTTTAGACAATGAAAAGTTGCGAGTCGATCAGCAGAAAGCGAGTGCGAGCCAAGCGGCCATTTTGAAAAAGAGCTGCAGACGCTGTCAATTGCAATCAGAGTCGTTGCTACGGCGCATTTTAGTAGCGGGAAAAACGTTCCTTCCGGGTTTGGGATGTAAATAACGCCGATTTCTTGTATTTAAATCCGCGTAGGTTGAAACGAGTGCAGGAAAAAACGCCCTTTCTCTCGGAGAAGCTCCCCGAATCGCGTCTTTGTACGGCGCTGCGCTGATGGCTCGCTGGAAACTGACACCGTCCCCCAAAATGGCTTGCGGTTCGACCGCCCCGCGCGGTCACGTGACTCCGTTGCTTAAGGGCGGCCTGGGAATTAGAGCTACGGGTCGGTGCGTTCTCGCTGAGGATAAATAAGACTTGAAATTCAGTATGCGTTAGAAAAGAAAACACTCGGGGAGAACAGTATAGGCGATTCTCACATGCATCGGTTTTCGACGTCTGCATCATGCAGTTTCAAAATGGTCGAGCCTAGTAACCCCTTGTCTCAAACATTTCAAATTACATTACATTGTGTCTGTGCATTCACGGAGACCGGGGTAGATTTTAAAAACGCCGCAAAATGCGAACAATTTACACATTTGTATGTCTCGTTTCCTAGGCCTGCTAGAAGAAACGCCGAGGTAGCAATCCGTCAGCAGGTCAATGCACATGTCGGCAAATAAATCCTCACTGCTCTTTGCATTTGTTAACGATTAAAATGCACATAACCACAGAATGCATGTAGATAGTCAATGTGGCCCCGACAGCGCTTTTCTTGCACATTTTATACATCTTCAGGATAATTCATGATTCAAGATTCATGATGCAAGGTTGCTTTACTGCCAAACAACGCTTTTGGTGGTAAATGAGTTCTGTACATGTGCAAGAAATGAGCATTAGTACCTTTAGTCAGAGCGTGCATATTTATCAGGAGTGTGTGTGTGCATTTGTTGCAATAGTAGGCTACAGATGGACTGAAACCAGTTAACAGCACTAGACTTAAGTAGCTAGATGACATTAATGACTATACATTAATGCTATCAGAAGTATGAGTGCAGATTTGACAGTGTGATGAAGTACAGTCTGTGCAAACATCACTGCAGCTCAGGCTGAAAGATCCAGGGGTACTGCAATACACGTTCACACAGAACCTCTTTTACAGTACACGTTTCCTTTAGGCTTGTACACGTGGATCATTAAATTATCCAGTTCCCCAATACAAGACTACACATAGGCATTACCGTGTCTTTTTCCTTCTACTCCTGCCTACCTCTAGATCTTGTCCCTGGTTGTTGTTCTGGGGAAAACTTGGCCCTTGGATTGCATGTTTATGGCACAGGATGAAAAGGGCGTGTAAATGTGCTGAATAGGACTATAATAATGCACATAAAGAATTTTGAGCATCTTCTCGTCTTCTTTACTGGTGCAGTGATCTGATCGAAAGTTTGAATCTGATGTAAGGTCTGCTAAAGTAATTACTGCAAGCCAGTACTGTATTGCCGGTGTGTAAAATGCTTGCCTCAATTAACGGCTGCACAAACAAAAGTTAGACTTAATTAGATACATTTAGACTTAGATAAATATGCAGTTATGTTATAGTACATATGGCAACAAGAACAAACAAATGAGAGCGCTTTGAGTGCTATTTTATTGAGAACATTGAAACGTACAAAAAAAAAAAAAAAAAAAAAAACATCCTTGGGCTGGTAGATGCTGAAGATGGAGCATATGACAATGCAGATCAGAGCTATAAACTCATAGCCTCATAGCTGAGTGGCTCTCTCCAAACTCTTCGCTGCATCCTTCATCTTCCCCACTAAATCCTAAAAAAAAAAAAAAAAAAGAGTTCAGAAAGAACTATTGTTAATAACTTACTCAGTGCTGGGTACAAGACAGTCATTTCCTCACACTCGGCACACACATTATTTTTTCCCTTCAGAAAAAATATAATTAACTTGTGCATTATATCACCGACTTTGCATGCTTAACACCTAAGAGATCTTTTTTTTTTTTTTTACTCTCCATTGTGCTCATCATACATGATGCACACTTATATGAAAATGGTAACCTAGAGAAAATAAACTTCAGCATGGTGACTCGGATGCACAGATGGACATCAAATCTTCCCAAAAATGACAGGTCAGATGTTTCACTAATTTATTTTAGATCATGAACAGATTCATTATCTCGATATAAATGGCTGAAGCATGGCGATATGCCTAAAGTATTGGGTTCAAAGGTTCCAGATAATCTAATCGGGTAATTTGCATGTTTGCGTAATTAATTTGCATAATGACTTGCACGTATGAGACTAAAACTGAGAACTACTATCACATACAGCAGATATTATACTGACGTCCTAATGTTGCATATGACGATTACATGGCATTTTTAACAGAGAAACACGCATGTTGAGCCAATCCAGGAAGCACGTGAGGGGAAAAAACGTCATCAAATATTGAGGACAACGCTGCAGATGGGGCACGCGCTAATGTTTACCTTTTTGCGTTGCCTAACACAGCACGTCGGTAAAACGATGATTAATTAAAATACTTATTTTTTTGATTGCTAATAGTCTACATGCGTTTGTATTTTATTGATTTTATGTATATAGTTTGTATTATGTATTTTTTATTTTTGATAGCACATGGAAGCAAATTCCGACAATGTAGAACAGTTCCTTAAAGCCCAGTTTAATATTGAGGCTTTATTTGAACTTTATATTAAGTTTATTAGGCAATGACTAAAACCTCCTGTGTGATGAAAGCCATCAACAAGAAGGTGCTACAACATGTGTGGCTCTTTCAGATTTTCCAGTATACCTCCCCAACACAAGGTTTAAAAAGGCTGGATTAGCCTAAAACTGGGGTCTTGAGAAATACTAAAGCTGAAGAAAATAAATGGCATATTTTTCCTTTCCTGCAAATGTATAATATTAGGTTATTACACTGCTTTAAAAATGGCATCATGACACTGACCGTTTAAAAAATATTTCTTTTATGCCAGTGCCCTGACCAGGATAAAGTGGTTACTGAACATGAATGAGAGAGAGCGATTGTCATGCCACAGTCATCTTTATGACCTGAATGAACTGGCTGCACGCATTATACCTAAACTCATCACTGGATTTGTGAAAACAGCTTACATCTTTTCATTTACACACAGAGGATTCTATGTAAATCAAAACTGTAGCCTAGAGATACAGAACAAACTCAGTCTTATATCCTGCTAGAAAGGTCTGATATATATATACACATAGCGTCACTGTTTTCGAAAAGTTCTTAAATGCATTGCTAATGAACTCACTGGATAATGGCCTATGAAATTGTGTTAGACTGTTACTAAGGAATGCATATGCTTGAAATATTTAACACGATGGTTGAATTTTAAAATAAGTATACCTGAAGTTGCTCCAGTGTGCAGCTAAAATTTAGCTCCGAAGAGGCTCCGTTATTCTCACCATTCTGAAAAACGACAATTCAAGCCAAGACAATGAAACAGATGAACATGCAAATAATTGCATGCAAAGTTCTGCACTTGCGGCCAGAAGGTTGCAAGTTCAAATCCCAGAGCACTTAACTGTGACTAATCCTTAGTCCTTAACTGTGCAGATCATTGCTTACACTGGATTCTGCTTTGCATTAAAGCAAAAAAAAAAAAAAAAAAGTAAATGTATATGTTCTGAATATGAGAGACACGTACCTCAGTGTTGAAAGAAATCAGATATGATGGCTGATTGACCTTATGCACATGGCTATTCTAACAAAAGCAATACGCATCATTCAGATTATCGTTCAGTACAAGCTGTGTCATCATTTTTTGTATTTAAAAACCAGACATCTTACCTTTATGCAGTAATCTAAGCGCCAAGAAACATCTGTTATGTGAGGGGCGCATGTATCGATGCTGAAAAACAATCAAAGCACATGTTAAAATTAATGACTGGCTTTATTGGTATTTATTGTTTACATCTATATAGCAAATGCTTTTTAGAGACATGTGACATAAGCTTACAGATAGCTATAAACGTGACGCAACCGTGCCTAGAACATTGTACAGAACAGGCTACAGCTAAACCACAGAAAAGTAGCATGAGGTACCTTTTGTATATTAATGAGTATAGCATATTAAGAAAAAAATTGCAGAGCCAAAAGTGACATAACAATTAGACAATAGGTGTTACAACAGACCAGATCACTGTATGATGTGTACACAGAGAGCATTTAATACATGCCCCCCCATAGTGTGTACATACACACACACACACACACACACACACATACACAATGTATGTATGTATGTATGTATGTAAAATGGTTCAAGGCACCATCAAAACATATTAGGCAAAATAAGACCTACCTTGCCAACAGTTTTTCCAGGTTAGTTTTGCTTTTCTAAATATAAAATGAAAAGAAATGCCATGAACATGTTTGTTTACAAATCATTCGACGTACAACACTGTGTACAACGTACACTTTGGAGGAGGTTATCACCTGATAGAGCTCGTAAAACGCATCCACTCTCTCACTGTCAAATCTGAGATCTTCCAGGCACGAGCTGTAAGAACAAATGTAGACTTTAGTGCACATGCACCTTTAAACACAGAAAACCCCAGAAACACAGAAATAGCACTAATATTTTACCATATAGTTGACCTGTCTGCATTTTGTTTTACTCCTTCCAGTATAAATGTTGTTGCTGCAATGTGACAGTGTTTCAGGAGAGCTTGATCGATGTTCTTCAGTTCTGGGTAATCTACAGGAAACAGATGCAGAGATGACGCTTGACTACAAGAGCATTTAAGATGTTAGGGCACCTACATCACATCTAGGCCACAGGTTCCCAATCTTGGACATGGGGTACCCCCTGTCCTGCACATTTTAGTGTTTTCAGTGCTCTAACACACCTGGTTCAGCTAATCAGCTTATTCACAGCCCTTCCTGGACTGGAGTGGGTGTGCAGGACAGGGGGTACTCCATACAGGACCAGGGGTGATCTTGATTATAGCCTAAAATGAATCCAGATGTTGAATCAGCTCTTTATGAATACCCTTTTAACCAACAGATTGTAATGAACGTGTAATCTATGCACTCCAGGACAGGCTATGGATTTGGCTACATGTTGTCAGGAATGCTGTTGTGATGCATGAATAGGCTACAAGCCACAGGCTACGTGTTAGCATGCTAGCATAGCCAATCGCACGAGCTAAAAGACTGTAAAGAGAGATGCACTAGGAGGCTCACACTGACACTACATTCCAGTTTTCTCAGCAGTTCATCTCGGCTCATTGCCTGAATGCAAATGAACAGTTAGGAAACAGAACAGGAGAAAGCGTATTATACTTCATACCCGTTTTCTGCCAGAGCTACTCGAGCACAAAGGGCAGAATCGGCTGATCTTACCCAAAACGCTGTGTGTGGGAAACGCCAGCAGACTGCGGAAAGCCGCTTCGGTGAAGATGCGGAATGATTTGAAGTCCATGTAAGCTGGATCGGCTAGGGTTTGAAGCCCCTTTACAACCGAATCTGACAACTCCATTTTGTGCAGAGAGGCGAAGGGAACCTCGCGGTCACGTGACCCCGTCAGCTGATCTGAGGCAGGTTCCGCGTTATTTTGCGGCCGTGAATGTAGGGGGAAAAAATGGGTTAAAAATAAATAAATAAAACATAAAGCGGTTATATTCGCACAGTAACAGCCCAGTGTTGAAATATATCCGCCTCTTATATTGTTTAATTTACACACAAGTCCAGTGGAGTGGCTACACATTAACAGTGTGAGTTAATTCATCACCTATAGGCTAGGTCTGGTGTTAATTTAACCCTGAAAGAGCCAGTGCAGCTTTTCAGGGGCGATATTATAGCCTGAATATACTATATATCACGTGGGAAGAGGTGCATTTCTTACAGCAGCCTGCAATCAGACAGAGCAGATGAACATGAAATGCAAAGGTTTACACTGTTGCACATCTTTCACAGTTAGAAACAATGTGTCAGTGATGCAATCCGCAAAGTTACCCAAGTCCCGCGCCCTGATCCTGCACTTCAGGGTTTTCCCTGCTCTAACACACCTGCTTCAGCTCATCAGTTCATTAACAGCCCTTCCTGAGCTGGAGTGGGTGTGTTGCAGCTCGGAAACCCCTGAAATGTGCAGGACACGGGGTTAACTCCTGTAACAGGGCTGGGGCTGTGTTTTAAGCCTTTTCTTCCGTTTATCACGCGAGGCGTCTGTTGTTTACATCTATACCGAAAATGCTTTTTAGAGACATGTGACATAAGCTTACACATAGCTATAAGCGTGATGCAACCTTCCCTAGAACATTGTGTAGCACAGGCTACAGCTAGAACACAGAAAGTAAGCATGAGGTACCTTTTGTATATTAATGAGTACAGCATATTAAACAAAAAATTGCAGAGTCCAAAGTGACATAACAATTAGACAATAGTTGCTATAATGTATGTGTACACAGAGAGCATTTTTTAAATATACAAGAATGCTTTTATTAAAGAAGTCTGAGGTCTCAGCTAATATGTCTGCCTCTCTCTAAGTCATTTATCTATCTATCTATCTATCTATCTATCTATCTCTCTCTCTCTCTCTTATACACTTTAGTGTATAACTCTAGCGCGAACACTTCGTTTGTTTGTTTGTTTGTCTGCTCTCATGCATTCTCGCTATTGCAAGTCGTATACAATCACAAATCGTTCGGGTGATCTGTGTGGCTCAGGGTCATATCCCGAGTTTGCCCCGCTTGGTTTTGCATGCTAATAAATGTCTGTTGCACCAAAAGCGAACGATATTGAAGCCAGATCCCATTAGTGTTTTTTTTTTTGTTTGTTTTTTGCCTTGATTGTTTGAAGGACCAGCACAATGGACTCACACGGAAAAAGACTGATTTACTTTCACACCGTCTGTATTTTTATGATTCTGATGGTTAAAACAGCTCAGTAAAGGCATTTTGTTTTCCATGCTGATTATCACAAAAGGCTCCCAGTGGTCTGAAAGGTGACCTGATACTGGCACGTTGGATGGTCTTCAAATGGGAATCATAAAGGTCCTAAATGTGTCTAGTGGCCTCTGATGGAGACTTTGTGCTTTCTAGAGAAGACTAGGGTTTGATGGTGATTCAGTGGACCTAATTAAATTCAGTTCGCCGTAACTGTTTACTGGAAAAATCAATTCACATTAATATGTGATGCAATCTTTTTAAATATTGTATTTTATTCTATTGTAATGTTAATATTTGCTTTTATCAGGGAGCATACACGTATGATAAAATCACGGCTAGCTCATTGGCAGTTTAAATTTGATTTATGAGCTCATTTTTCAAAGTAAGTAAAAGCATATAGGATTGGATTTGGAAATTAGATCCATGCCACATGCATCTGGACAGAATAGGAAAAAAAACACGTAGTAACTGTGACCTCCACACTCAGTTGTTCTTCAAGTGTTCTTTAAAGGATCACTGAATAATTAAGGGTTCTTAGGCACTTACAAGGGTCTGTTTACACCCCCTTCTTCCAAGAAAACACTGTGTTGTAGATTTTCTATATAGAAGGCACCCTTTTAAAGGTTCCTCCAGAGGGGCAACTGAAGAACTCTTAAGGATTCTGCATTTTCTACGAGTGTATCTTCATTACAGGTTCTCAATCATGGTTCCTCCTGGAGTTCCTCCTGGAGTTCCTCCTGTCCTGCACATTTGAGTGTTTTTCCTGCTCAGAACACATACACTTCAGCTCGGCAAGGGCTGTAATTTAGCTGATTAGTACAATTTTTTGTGTTTTGAGCAGAGAAAACACTCAAACGTGCAGGACAGGGGGTACTCCAGGACCAGGGTTGGGAAACTGTGCTCTAGATTACGGGTGTAATCTGAGGTCATTTGTATCTCAGCTCTCAACCCGGTCTCACACCTTCCAGTGTTAATCATTGCACCGACAGCCTTAAAAACCAGGAATCTTTGACCCATCTGCAACCAAGTAAACACCCTTAAGTAGCCTAGTATTTTTTTTGTCACTTAGGGTTCATTTTACAATGACATGCAGATAGATAGCCGAATACATTTTTAGGCTTATACCTGATTCAAAGGGTTATAATAGTATTGAGTATTCAGACTCTGAATCAGTGTTCGTGGAAGGGGAACATTCGGAGTGAAATGCACCTAATAAATCACGTGTGCTGGTCGTTCCTGGATCATCTCTCCTGAGGAAAAGGTGTCTCAGTTCTTATGGTAATGTGTTGCTGCCCCAGTTTAGACTACACTGATCACAGTGTGGCTCGGATAGTGAAGTGCCATTTGCTGGTTGAGGTCCATCATGTACGGCTTGAACTGGCTTTCTCAAAAGGATTTCAATAAACCAGAGGCTTGAATTTTTTTTTTTCTTGTTTCTGAGTCGAAGACAGACATTTAACAAAGGTTCACAAGGGTTCAGTATTTTGAATTTATAATACATTTTCCGTGACGTCAGTGTCTCGCCAACGTGTTCTGACGTCAGATGTAAGATACAGGATTCCTAATTTCGTTTTCGCGTGAAGTCGTATACGACTCCTAGCTCCTAACTTTAACCGTCCTCAGCTTTGCAGGTGAATGGCTTTGTAGAATGATTCTGAGCCAGTGTGTGTGCTGTGTTATTAACGCTGTGTGTCACTGTGTGGAACTCGATTTAGGGGTTGGAGTTCTGCTCATTTCAAACCTTCAAATGCGACCAGTTTACACTTTTTACAATCTCAGCACTGCAATACTAAATCGCATTCATCCAGCACATTGTCAGCTCTCTCTGTTTGCACACTAACACCCCGTATTGAACATTTGTACAAATAATTTACAATATTTATAATGTTCTCTGGACCCATTCTTCCCAGCATTTTAGGCTATATGTAGGCCAGTATATTCTATATATTACAACACTGTTTTACAGTCTCAAACAGACTCATTTACATTTACTCATTCATTCATATCACCACACTGTTTTACAATCTCGTGCAGAGTACTTTACTCATTCATTCAGCTTCAGTAAGCACTGTCTCCAGGTCAGTGATCTGGGTCTCTGTGGATCCAGAGTCTATATCCTGGGAATACTGAGCGCCAGGTGGGAATACACACAGGTCTATCTATCGCAATTTGTATTACAGCTTTCTATTACCAGTGCTGTGCCAAATTTTATTCTAATGATGCTCCTGCTCTTCTGTGAAGGTTGTGGCCTGCACTGCGCGTTGTGTTCATTGTTCTGTTTACTGATTTGACTGGTAAAAATTAGCACTTTAGCACTGTATGGATGACAGTAAAATGATTGAAATCCTCAAAAATGCGTCTGCAACACTCTCATGTGGGCTCCTACCAAAGGATGGAACCAACGAGTCCCACATGTAATGTAAAATTGATTACACGAATTGATCAAGAACATTTTGGAATCCAGATTTTAATATCAAATATAAAACACGGAGTGTTCTCAGTTTCATACGCCCTTAAGCAAGGAAGTATGGTTTTGTTTTGTTTTTTTTAGTTTTATCCTAAGCAATGTAACCTGTTTATGCTTATGTTTACACAGTCACTAATAATATTTGCCAGGCATTAAGTAAAGTAATGAATTAGGATTTTTACTGATCTGGTGGGAGATCTTATCATAGTAAGTAGGCCTACTTCAGAACGTAGGCCTATATACACACACACACACACACACACACACACACACATACACTAACCCATCATTATCAAAGTTATTATATTGTATTCATTACTTCAGATCTTAGGCTTACTATCAGGATATATATCATATTATATATAATTATCAAAGTTATTATATTATATTTATTACTGAACTCTGATCATAATTTTAATAGAAATGCGTGCTGTGAGTGGAAAGTTTAAGGTGGAAAGTTTAGGATTAAAAGCCCTATGGCTCAAGTGCATACCCAAAAATAATTGTGCACGTTTACATAATAAGCCTGATACTGGATAATGGGATTATGTTCATGAAATAAATCTGTACTGTGGGTGCTTGTAGGGTTTTGTGCAGTTTTAAATGAGGTCCTTCTCTGCAAAAGCTCCTGATATAAAGCAGCCTGCTAGCTCTCCCGTTTATCTTCCTGTGACTACAGCCGTAATGACCGCCAGGCGCATCAGAAAAACCCTCATCTTACTAACGAGACGTTTTAAAACTGTTTTAATCGGCGTACCACTTACTCACAGTCGTTAAATACACATTACAAAATCTGTAGGGAACAGTGGGTTTTGTAGAAGACTATATCATTTCAGTAATCGATGATGTTTCCAGGGGATTAAATCACGCCTCTTAAATTTGATAGAGGTTTGTTTGGAGCAAGACATCCGCAGAAATTCAGCAATGTCGACTCAAATGAGCTTTTAGTAGACCTCTTATGTAGTCTAAGGAAATGTTCTTCATGAAGAAAATAATAATAATAATAATAATAATAATAATAATAATAAAAATAACAATTATTATTATTATTGTTGTTGTTGTTGTTGTTGTTGTTGTTGGTGGTGGTGGTGTTGTTATTATTATTATTATTAACATTAACAACATATGCTTGTAACAAGCATTTCTATCTACAAATAAGGATGAAGCATGTCTGAAATCAGCTGCCAGGCTGTTCTTCGGCACAGTGCCGTAAATTGTTTTCCGTATGGTTCCCAATCCGGGTCCTGGAGGGGAGAACCCATTGTCCTGCACATTTTAGTGTTTTCTCTGAGAGCTGGTAATTAGCTGTTTAGTTGGATCAAGTGTATTGGGAGAAGGGAGAGCACTAATGTGTGTAGGACAGGGCAGGGAACCTGTATCCTAAACTCACCAAGCCGGTGATGGGGGAAGCAGGAGTGCTGAGAGTGCTGCAGCAACCCCGACCTTCAGGATCCCGTTAACTGCTGCTACTGAAATAACAGTGATATATGGATGAACAAATAAATAGGCTAAAAGAATTAAAGGTAGTATTTTGAGTAGTTTTTGAGGCTCATACCACAGCGATTTACCAACCATTAGCATTTTTTAATGATTAATCTACATTTATTAGCCTATTTATAATTAACCTTTAGTTGTAATTAATGTTACGGAAGGCAAGATTTGAGTCTTTAACACACAAGAGTTTGCTCTTTGTGGTTCTGGACAGTCCTTCCATAAATGTTAAATAAATGTCTCCTAACAGAAAATAAATAATAATAAATAAATATATAAATATAATATATAATATATAATAAATATTATAATATTAATAATTATTCTAATTTAAGAATTAAACCGCGCTATGGTCTAATTAGCCTTTTGTTATGGACACAATTCATACAGAACACAGAAGAAATATTAGTTCTGATTAGTTATCGGCTGTGACGTCACAGCGCACGCCCTTATATTCCAGCAGAGCCAAAGCAAAACGCAAAGCAACTCCCAGGTGATGCAGTGGGTGAAATTCACTTTCCCAGCCTTTTTGTATCCAGGTTACACCTGTCAAGAAGGTTTTCATCACCAAATGTGATTGAAGAAAATAAAGCAAGGGAAACAAATTATTACTCAGAGTTTTAATTAATAAATAAATAAGTAAATAAAAGATCAGCTGACATCAGTACTGCAGAAACAAAATGCTTAATAAAATTAAGTCATCAGAAAAAAATTTTTTTAATTTTTTTTAAATCGATTATTTTTATTTTTTTTTTACAATTATTAGTTTTGGTTTTTTTTTGTTTTTTTTAATAAAAATGGGTAAACCAGAGTTGATTTAGTGAATCCAAAGCAGGATTTTACACTCCCTATGCTTAGCATTGGAAAGATTATTTTGTTCACTATTTCACTATTTCATTTGTCTCCTTCTCAAGTATGCTTCTCTCTCTCTCTCTCTCTCTCACTCTCTCTCTCTCTCATGTTGTTCTCTTTGGCTGAGACCTGTCTAAGAAGGATCAGCAGATGCATTAGTACTAGAGCATGATGAAAAATCAAACTGAGGGCATGTAGAGGGGAACTCTTCTCCACTTTTCCTCTGGTGTAGGAACAGAGGAACTGGCCGTTCAGCAAGCTTAGGCCCTTTTCTCCCTGCAGTACTGGAGCTCGTTTTCCTTTTTATCCTCTTTGCCAAGGTGGAAAAGTCCTCCCAAGTTATCAGGAGCCATTCGACTCTGGAAATGTTCTGCTCTTACTCATTGTGCAATGTCATCACACGTTTATTTTGTGCTTGCATTATATTGATTGTTTTAAATTAATTAAAAACGAAATGTACTTTTGTCAGTTAATTGCTGACTCGATGCAGGGAGCTCACCCCTAACGAGCTGGCTGATAATACGTTAGCTCTTGATTTGTGGATTAGTGGTTAGCACGTTTGCTTCGCACCTCTAAGGGTGAGGGGGTCGATTCCCATCTCCAGCCTGTGTGCGTGGAGTTTGCGTGTTCTCCCCGTGCTTCGGGGGTTTCCTCCGGGTTTACCGTTTCTTCCCTGAGTCCCAAGACTGTGGTGTGTGTGTGATTGTGCCCTACGATGGGTTGGCAGGCTGTCCCCTGCCTTGTGCCCTGAGTCCCCTGGGATAGGCTCCAGGCTCCCCGCGACCCTGTGTCGGATAAGCGGTACAGAGAATGGCTGGATGGGTGGAATTGCGTCAGTGTGTCTTGTTGCCCGATTCATGCTTTGTAAAATAACAAATGCTTCTGTGACCTTTATTATTTTAGCCTGAAACCTGGTTGGATGGATGGACATTACAGCCTTTTGTCAAATGGTGCGGGCTGTAGAATATGCATGATGTGCCATATTCAAGCTGAAACACACAGCTGGATTCTCACCACATATGGAGAAGAAAAGAAAACATTTTTTTTTTTTTGAAAAAAAAAAAAAAGCTACGGAATTAAAAGAGACTTTAGGACATCTTTTTTTAAAAGATGGTCCCCGACATTTCCTACAAAGCTGGCTTTAGTGAATTCTGTGAAGTTGAAAATGAGACTGTTGTTTATCTGAAAATGATTCATTTCTCCGTAGCTGTAAAAAGACATCTTACAGAAAGTGTATTAACATATTCAGTGCTTTTCCCAAACATGATTAATCTTACAGAATAACCAATTAAACGTGGACCCAGGTTAAAGAACATTCTTAGGGTTAAAGAAGTAGCTTACTTGCTTTATAGGAACCTCAGGTTATTTTGAACAACAATTACAATTGCATCATCTTAATTTCTGGAACATTTTAATTTTTCAGCATTATCAGAGAGATGAATATTCACAAGCCAATTTTACACGAATGTGATAAGGATTAGTACTGATTTCATTTGAATCAAATTTTAATTTGAGCCAAAACCACAACTCACGCATACGTAACCCTTCATTAAATATCAGTCGGGATTATTACGTTTGTTTTTTATATATATCGGGATTATTACGTATGTGAAATGGTGAGGATGTGATGATGTCGCAGGTGACGCAAAAGAGAAACAGCCGCCATTTTGTTTCAGACCCATACTGTTATTCCACAAAATGGATGTAACAAATGCTGTTGAAGTTGACCCATATAAATCCCTATTAATAATTTGTGGGTTTTTGGTTTTTACACTTTATTAGTCAGTTGCTGCAGCAGCAAATGTTTAACAGCAAGAGAATGAGCGACTCTGCAGGCTGATGGTTTGAAATGAACCTTTTGCTTTGCAGTCTGTTGCTTTACTAGGGGGAGGAAATCACACACCTGTTTTATAGACTCTTAATCATCATAAACACATCATACTTTCACCTCAGCATAATGCATTCACGCATACAGCTCAGCAATAAACTAATATAACACCTCCTGAATTTCTCCTTTGGTCATGATGGTCACGTGTTGTAAAGGAAAAGATATTTCAAAAATTTACTGAATTCTATATAATGCTTCCTAGAGAAAGTTTTATACTAATATCTTTTGTAATGGGGGGGGGGGGGGGGTGTATGTAAATTTATTAAATACTAAACTACTTAATAGTGTCATATTCATTCATTCATTCATTCAGTTATAAGTCAGTCTGTTATCTACAGTGTAAACGCTTTATCCTGGTCAGGGTGGCAGCGAATCCAGAGCTCACTGCAGGAAACTGATTTACAATAAAATAAAATAAAATAAAATAATGTTAAGGCATATGTTTACAGATGAAAATCTATCATTGTATAACAAGGCAGCTTTAAAATCATATTTGCAATTCATATTATCTCTCGCTGTAGGACTAAAGATCTCTCTCACACACACACACACACACACACACACACACACACACACAGAGAGAGAGAGAGAGAGAGAGAGAGAGAGAAAGAGAGACGTGAATCCCAAACATTAAAATATATGTCACTCTGTCTGCATTCAGAATAAATATAAACTTATAGTCATTTATATTGGCTTAGAAAAAAAAATCCCATTGATTTTATTAATATTTTGTTTCTCTGCAGCATAGATCTATTGCTTAATTTTTGCAGTTGCAGTTTGCATTTAAATAACCACATAATTCTTCCCTTGTTTTGACAATCCCACCCTCACTTTTACAACCACATTTAGACCTTACAGAAGAAGAGAGGGGCAGGTGCTCAACTTTAAAAAAAAAAAAAAAAAAAAAAAAGGATCAAGATTTTAAAACTACTGAATACTACACAGCAGCCGACATTCAAACCAGACATTCACAAGCATGCCATGTTATATTGAATTTTTTAAATATAGTAATACATATTTAAAAGATATTTAATGAAGAGTGTCATAATAAAATACGTGTCTGGAGTATATCCCAGGAAAACCCTGGACACAATAATTAACACCTAGGGGCAATTTAGAGTAGCCAGTCCACATAGAAGGGTGGATTTGGGAGGTAGTATGAAACTGGAGAACCCGGAGGAAACCCATGTGGGAGAACATGTGAAACACTACAGTACCGCCCACACTGATGAGGGTAAGATAAGATAAGATAAGATAAGATAAGATAAGATAAGATAAGATAAGATAAGATGAGATAAGATAAGATAAGATAAGATCATTTTGTTCTGGTGTGTGATAAACCCCATGGCCAACCCTAAACTTAAATTTAAGAGGTTCTGATGTAGTAAAGTGTTCTTACTCATCAGTAAGTTTAGGGAAAGTGTGTAATATCTCCTGTGTTATATTGTTAATCTGAAAGCTGTATTATATTACATTGTATTCTATCTCGTAGCCGAGCTCATACAGAGTTTCTTCCACAATACAAATTAATTCCATATCTTTTTTAAAGATTCATAAATGCTGTGCTAACTTTCAATCATGACAGTTGCTCTTTTGTTTTGTCTTTTTATTTTTATTTATTTATTTATTTTTTTAATGAACTTGTCAGGACACAAATCTTTATTTGCACAGCACTGAATTAACACAAAATATGGAGTTAGTTGTACAATTTTGAATTAACATCAGGTGTTGAATTAAGAATGACTAAATCCAAATATTGTCTAGGTTTTTATTTTTTTTATTTATTTTTTTACATGATCCGTCTGGCCACTTTTGTTAAATTCCATAATAGCCCTTTTTTCAGCTCAATAGCCTGGACTTCCTATAGTTCCTATTTTAGTTCCTATACTTCCAAAATTTTTAAGAGGGCTAGGGATTTGTAAAGAAAAATGCATTTCCTCCTACAGAAGGTCTAATGGTGATCTGGAGAAGTTTGCATTTTTCTCCTGGGTCTCCGACAGCAGCAGCTCAGTGCTTAGAGCAGCAGGTCAGTGGAGCTCTGCTATTAAGTGATGAAGCCTGTTCTTTCATTTGCTCCATTCTTGCAATACATGAAATTGATGATATATAATATAATTTCTTTACTGTGATTACAGTCATTTTTGCAAGGTCGATGTGCATTAAATAGAAAACTGGAAATTTTGGGGGGGTATCAACTGGATATAGGCCTTCATTTCTTAATTTCCTCTTCAATTTTCTAAAAAAAATTGTTTGTTTTGGAGATTTTCTAAATGCTTGGAATCAAAATTATTTCCAGTTATCTTGTATATAATGTTACCGGTGCATAATTTGCCTCTCTCTCATGGGAGGGGGGAAGTGTTTTTAATTCTGTACTGCAGTAGAGTTTCGGGATAACTGGCATGGTCTCTCTATTACAAATCTGTACATACTGACAAGAGCCAAATTGTATGTACATTTATGGAATGTTAAGGTTACAGTGAGCTGCGGGGTCAGCCACTGTAACTTTTATTGCCATATCCCATAACCAACCATATCACACATTAAGACTGAGATCCTCATAACCAACCAAATCACGCCTTGAGATTGAGATCCCCAAAATCAACCAAATCACTCATTAAGACTAAGATCCCCATAACCAACCAAATCACTCATTAAGACTAAGATCCCCATAACCAACCAAATCACTCATTAAGACTAAGATCTGATATCCAACCAAATCACTCATTAAGACTAAGATCTGATATCCAACCAAATCACTCATTAAGACTAAGATCTGATATCCAACCAAATCACTCATTAAGACTGAGATCCTCATATCCAACCAAATCACTCATTAAGACTAAGATCTGATATCCAACCAAATCACTCATTAAGACTAAGATCCCCATAACCAACCAAATCACTCATTAAGACTAAGATCTGATAACCAACCAAATCACTCATTAAGACTAAGATCTGATATCCAACCAAATCACTCATTAAGACTGAGATCCTCATATCCAACCAAATCACTCATTAAGACTGAGATCCTCATATCCAACCAAATCACCATTAAATTAGCGTGAGATTGGAAAGGAACCTATCACTTCCAACATGCTTCTGTTCAAGCTTTAATACTGTAATGCTTTAGAGAACTGAAAACGTTTCTTCCTGCACGTTTTTCTGTATTCACAACATGCGGCTTTGTTCTCCCCCTACTTAAACATCTCTCTTTCTCTCTCTCTCTCTCTCTCTCTCTCTCTCGTACTCGTGTTGTAGGATTGGGGGTTGGGGGGGGGGGGTCCTGGGGCATGTTAGGTATGTATTTTAACCAAATAACTGGCTCTGCCCTCTGTCGGACAAAATGCAAATCATTTCTGAATCCAAAGAGATGGAAGTCGTTATGCTGATGCAGTTGATGTAAATAAAATTGCCCTTCATTTAACCGAGGTGCACTATATCTTGCCTAAATGCTGTTCAACCAATGAATGAAAACTCATTTCTATTTGACCGATAAATGATTCATTCAGTCAATGACAAAATAAATGACGTGGGACATGTGATCTATCCAACAGCTACAGTCACAGCAGGTCTTTTATATGTGTAATGTCATGAATATGTTGATTTGGAATACATTCTTATGCTTGATGTTTGTTCCTAAATGTGTGTTTAATGTCTTTATTATGTATATGTTCAATATAAGTTTTTAGGGAACAGCTAATAGGGATCCTAACAAATAACCAAGTAAATAAACAAACGAACAGGTCCCCTGCTGTAGCTAAATATGGACCTCATTCTCATCTTAACCTATGTAGTCCAAACAAAATATTGTATAGACTTTGTTTTCCGTATCTTATCATTGTGGGGGTCATTTGGTTAAGGGCAAACAAAGATAAAAATACACTGCTGATCTTAGCCTGGGGTTAAAATAGTGTCAATGTAGTGATGCATCGAAGGGGCTTCCCAAGTAAAGTGGCTTTTCCCATTAAGGTACTAAGGGTCCGTTTCCAGATCTACCCTCTAGCCTACTGAATATCTACTTGCGTGTAGTGTTTGCATGGCTTGAGGCATGATAAGCAAACACAAACACAATTTAAAGTCACATTGCTGTGGGTTTTCAAGGGTTAAGAGAGTAATCCATTATAATAATAATTATAATGGTTTAACATTTTATTGGCTTAACGCTAATGGAACTACCTCCAGATAAGATGCATATGCAAATGTTACAAATAATTCTCTACGTCGGGTTAATTTTTATTTATTATTTGGCAGATTTGCTATTTGGTTACAACATGAACAAAAGCACTAGGCTTATTATTGATGTTTGCTTTGCTGATATAAGCTTTATTGCTCGACATTTGAACAAACAAAAATTCGACAGATCATGATGATCAGCTTTGCTCTCAGAAGCTCAGGTAGTTCTTTTTAAAACTGCGATCGCTTTTATTAGCATAGAATAATATTATGCAACATAAAAAATAAACACTTACTATGCATAGTGTCAGCGCGTGTTTGTTTAAATAACCTACAATTAAAATCATGATAAAAGAATCCGAAACACCAAATTAGCCACATTAAACGCAAAAGCACGCCTAAAAGAAAATCCTAAAAAAAAAAAAAGGCTAATAAGTTTTAAAAATAGGTTGACATCTCATTAGTTAAGGTCTGACAGTGATAGCTGTTGCCTACAATCTGTTGCGAGGTCCAGGTCAACATTATGGCAGCAGAATGTGACCCAAAGCAGCCACATTTAATGCAGCAATCCATCCCTAATTATTCTGCACCATTTCATTTTTTTTTTTTTTGTGACAGAAATGGCTGTAAGAGACGTCTCTTGCCAGAGTCGAGCTGTGTCCAGGATTGGATGAGATTATATTATCCGTCATTCCACAGCAGACGGAAGTGGAAGGTCTGGACTGTCACTCATTACTGGGTTTTAACACGACAGGACATTATTATTGAAAAGAAATGTCTAATTTCAATGTCTAATGTCTAATAACTGTAATTTCAAAAGGATGAATCTGAATAGTGCTTCTAAAGCATTTATAAATGGACTGTCCTAACAGGGCATTTGAAAATCTAGGAGCATTTCTATGCACAAACAATAAAATAAAACAAAATTCGGATTAGCGTGCTACATGCATGCAATGCCAGTCATTCTGCCTTCCTCAGGATTAAAATGGAAAACATATATAAGCATAATACGTGTTTATGAAATACGCGCTCGCGCACACACACACGCACACACACACACACGCACACACAGAGGACCGGGCCCTTGCACACGCCCTCGCGCGCGCGCACACGGCCGCATGGTGGCAGTGGTGGGGTGTGATTGGGGTTGGAGGAGAAAGTGGGTTTTTCTCCAGCGGCGGGGGTTAAATTGTGCTTCGCGACAGCGAAACTCCGCCACCTTTGGTTTCTGTGAACGGCGAGTGAAGCCGAGCTTTACTTTACTACTTTCTTTTGATGGCAACATAAATAATTTCTAATGCAAGCTTCGTTAAATTCACTTAATGCTTCGATTGTAAATCGCACAGAATAATAAGCCCTAGATAGCTACACAGTAGCTGCACTAAAATACCAGTTTTAATACGCCATCCTTCACACGTCTCGTGAATGTGATTTATTTATTTATTTATTTTAAATAGAGAATATTGGAAAATGTACTCTTCGGGTACAGGCTATTGTTAATTACATTAAGCGAAACACTGCAATAATCAGTCCAAAGGCTTTACTCAGACATGCTCACCAGAAAAGGAAACCTTCTGCAGTTAGTTCATTTCCTGATAAATTGTCGGGTTTGTATGTTAGATTTGTTTATCACGTCAGTAAATGTTGCCTCTCTTAAGATGAAAGGAATCAGACAATATATGTGATGTCATTTTGCTGCAACATGAAACAACAGATTTGAAAACCCAAGGTCTTAAAACAACAGATAAATAGATATGACGAAAATGAGATTTTTTTCCCCTCACATTTCTATTATATAAATAACCCAACAAAACAACATAAACTGAACATTACAGTTCTAACGTGGCAACAGTGGAAATTAGGGCTTTCCACCTCCAAACTCCCAGTCCCATTTTAACCCCTGGTCAGCAGAGGAACAAAGACTGGGAATCCCACCGTGTTTCCAACTGACTGACACACACACACACACACACACTCACACACACCAGTATTACCTCCATGAGGGTTGTCGTGCTTAATTTTTGACAGCTGTAAACTGAACTGTTTAGATCCCTTATAGTTTCAGTTGCTTTGAAAATACACACATACACTCACACACACCTCCTTGTGTGTGTGTGTGTGTGTGTGTGTGTGTGTGTCGATCAGATTTCCCTCCTAGGAAAAGCCGAGAGGGAAAAGCAGCTCAGCCAAACGAGAACAACTTCACGAAACAAAAAATCTAACTGAAATTTTAAAAACTATATAACAAGCATAAGGGTTTATAGACAGTTATAACTACCTACTGACACTTTTTCCTTCGTTTCTGTAGCAGCATAACATAGCAATTATTTAGAAGTATAGGCTGATACTCAGATTCCTACAAGAAAAGGTTAGCTGAATCTTTCAAAATGCTAAAACGTCATATTTCACTATTAAAATTTTTAAATAATATTTTGTTTTGAGGTGAGGAATCCTAACTGGGCTATTATCAACACACATCACAGGCTATCGGATGCTTAAAAAAAAAAAAAAAAAAAAAAAAAAAAACCCTAAACAGAATTTTTAGATTTTATTATACATATAAAAATTTTAAAAAGAAATTTTTTAAATGAAATTTTATATATAAAAAATATTAATGTGATCGCTTTGAATTATGACTATACCTTTAGCTGCTCATAGCCTGCTGCGTTTGAAATAACCTGCACGAATTAAAAGCATTTTATACTTCGACCACCAACAGTTTGATGGGTTTATGGTGTAGTGAGACAGTGAGACAGCGGGCTTTAGGTAGTCCTCCGTGCTCCTCCTGTGTCCTGGTGCCTGGGAGCTTTTCCCCGCAGATAGCCTACGACTTTAACTACTGCCTCTGAGCACAATGCAGGGTTATCAGAAAATATAGCTCTCTCTCTCTCTCTCTCCCTATATATATGTATATATATATATATGTGTGTGTGTCTATATATATATATATATATATATGATATAGGGAGAGAGAGAGAGTTATATACCATAACCTCATGCTGTGGTTGTAACTGCGTTGGTCTGTTGCTCTGGAGAATTCGCCAGGATTTGTCTCTTTAGTAGCACTGTAGCCTGTGTCTCGCTGTGTTAGTTGTCCGTTTTGACAAGTTCAGCTAAAGTGAAAAAGCCCGTCACCTTTGTGCTGAACTGGGAGAATGGGAGCTTACATGTGTCGTGCGTCACACACCGTGTATTTAACTCCTTAAGCTCCCAGGAGCCGTCGATGGGTCCAGACTTACATTCCTCACTCCTATAACTCTAATTCCCTAGTAGTTTTACTGCAGTTACCCAATACATTTGTGCACCCCTAAAGGCTGTGTGTGGAGACCTGTAACTGAGGGTTTCTATGTGGCAGGATTTAAGCAGAACACACTTTAAGAGTCTAGAGAAGCCTTACCTATCCAAAGATGAATAATGTAGGACTGTAAGGGGTTTATCTGCATGACACAGTAGCTTCCTGCAATCAATTGTCCTTTACATCAAGAAAGTGAAACAGCTACAGGCTTTAATGTTTACACAATATTACTGGTTTTGGGCCATTTTTTACATAGTGTTAATTTTGTTAAATTTTGGTATTTGTTATGTAATTTTGTTAAAGAATCCGAAAATGGAATTCTAAGCTTTAGGCTTAGGCGTGTTATGTAATCACACACACACACACACACACACACACACACACACACACACACACACACACACACACTGCGGCTTCTCTTTGTTATTCTCTTTATATATAGGCTAGATAATTTCTTTGTCGTTGCTTTCCTGAAGGAAAACATGTTACACCACGAGCCTTGTGAACATTGTACTACATCCTGAACTTTTTTTGTATTTGGATGTTACGTACATGGCGCTTATATAAAGCAGGATGTCCCAAGAGTCTGCATACATAGGGGAAATACACACTTTTAGCTAAATGTGTTTCAAAACTTTTCATGCACAGTTATATATATATATATTTATTTTTTTTCATGCACAGTATATATATATATATATTTATACACTGTACATGAAAAAATTTGGAACATATTTTTCTAAAAAAGGGTTTATAGATAGATAGATAGATAGATAGATAGATAGATAGATAGATAGAGAGAGAGATAGATAGATAGCCTTTGACAAAATAAGAACGTACAGAAATCTTAAGGTTGCAGTGGCCTTTAACAGGAAACATGGCGAGCACTTCACACACAACACTGTTGCCAAATTATTAACAAATTCAAAAAGACTGGAAAAGTTCTGGACCAACCGAGAAGTGGACGCCCACGAACATCCACTGACGAAGACACAACTGACATGGTGCTGGCGGAAACAGTCCCCTGTGTATGGAGACTTTTGGGACATCCTGTAGAATCTTAAATATCAGTATGGGCTTGTTTCATTAAATAATTCATTCATTTATTCATGTAGCCTTATTTATTTAAGAAAACACATTGTCTTTATTGTATTTGTAAATCCAAATTCTGTTTATAGAAACATTTCTATCATTTTGTGTGTAGTTTGTTAGAATAAATAGCTTGTCCTACATTATACTTTTATAGGCTATATATTTTATTTCTTTAACCGTTAAAACATATAAATAGCCTATATTTATATATACGTATACAGATGCGTTTATATATATATATATATATATATATATATATATATATATATATATATATATATATATATATATATATATATATATATATATGTATATATGCTGTTTATATTACAGAATGTGGAATAGAGATAAGTGTTAATCGGAATGATGTACCTTTTTCTTTTTTTTCTTCTTTGTTTTTTTAACACTACTGTGTGAGTGTGTGTGGGTGGGTGTGGGTGCGCGCGCTGTGCTTGTGTGTGCCTGTCGGAGTGTGTGTGTGTGTGTGTGTGTGTGCTTCAGCCACGTGTCCCCTCCCCCGCCCGGTCAGTAATCCCTCTATACTAGGGGCTTTCCCTCTGAACCACTACCTGCCCAAAAGCCTCAGGTGTTCAGAGCTGCTCTGCCTCTCCAAATGCTTAGTCCTAATTCTCTGTGGACAAATTACAATCGCTGGATAGTGGTCTTAATTATAACCCATAGTGCACCGCGAACCCAGTGTACAGAGCATGCACTCTACTTCCACTAATTAGTTATTTTGCATATTTTACGATTTTCTTTCCATCTTGAAATGTATTTGACAGGATATTTATTTGAAATATTTGAAATGTCTCTATCTTCATATTTAAAGGTAAATATGAAGGTGTGTGTGTGTTTCTCCACGCGCGCGCGCGCGCGCACACACACACACACACACACACACACGAACACTACAGCTTCCTCGGACCTCTGGACGTTTTCACGTGCTTCTCTTTGTTATGCTCCTTATCTTAAAAAGTGAAGTTGTCCTTTCCTACAAAAAAATTAATATAGCCTATTTTTGAAGATCTTATGTATGTATGAATGTATTCAACCTCGCCTATATAGGTTAATATATTCCAGTCTTTAGTCTCCATTGTCTTTATGTGGTGGCTCTTAATTGACCCTGGGTGTGTAACAAGCTGTTCTACCTGTCAGTTGTGTATTTGACACAGAAAATGGCTTTTAATTCTCTGTTGTTTTAGGTATTTGTAATGTTTAAACTGTTTATGTGAAGGCGGATGTGATGTCTGAGAACGAGGCCTAAGTGTTAGAACTTACTGCAACTATAAGTTTGAGCTGTGACTCTCACTGGTTTTGGTACAACACTCTTGTTTATTTGAAAATCATCAAATTCTTAGTTTTGCAGAATTTGCAGCACTTCTTTAAAGGCTGTATGCACCATGCACACAAACTACAAGCACTGTATTATCACTGTAATACGTGCACTGTGGTCTTTAAAGTCTGATATGTAGGCTGTGATGTTTGTCTGCTATTATGTTTTTCTATATGGCCAAAAGTATATGGACACCTGGCCATCACACCCATATGTGCTTGTTGAACATCCCATTCCAGATATAGCTCACCTTTTGCTTTTATAATAAGCTCCATTCTTCTGGGAAGGCTTTCCACTAGATTCTGGAGCGTGACTGTTGGGATTTGTGTCCCTTCACCACAAGAGCATTAGTAAGGTCAGGCACTGATGTTGGGTGAGAAGAGCTGGTGAAGAGTCAGCACTCCATTTCATCCCAGGGGTGTTCAGTGGGGTTGAGGTTAGGGATCTGTGCAGGCCACTCGAGCTCTTCCACTCCAACCCTGGCAAACCATCTTTATGGATCTCGCATTGTGTACAGGGGCATTGTCATGCTGGAACAGGTTTGGGTGTCTTAGTTCCAGTGAAGGGAAATTGTAATGCTACAAACATACAAAGACATTCTAGACAATAGTGTGCTTCCAACTTTGTGGCAACAGTTTGGAGAAGGGTGTGATGGTCAGATGACCACACACTTTTGGCCATATCTGGTATTAAAGTCGTAGGCTACAAATTGCACTTTGGATCCGTGCATCAGGCAAATGAATAAATAGCACTGGAAAAGACTCATGAAATCTTCAGCCTCTCTATGTGGATTAGGGCAAAATATCTACCACTAAATGCCATAAATTCTTCACAAACGATCCAGCTTCTCTCCTTCCATCCCTGAATTAGAGCAACTCAGATGATCCGAGTCTGTCCTCTGCACTTCAGCAATCGATCTTTCCCCCTGCCTGCGTGCATACGTTTCCCTCCTCGTCCCTCTCTTTAGTCTTTTTCTCTTTGTCTGTCCGTGTCAGAGGTCAGGAAGTGATGAAATCCCAGTCCCCGTGGCAACAGGCGGCACGTGGACCGAGAGGGAAGAAGCAGATGCCTGACCCATGGTAATGTGCATTGATAGGGGAATCAATGAGATATTGATCCACATCCTGGCATTCTGTCTGAGTGAAAGAGAGGGAGATGAAAGTGTTTGTATTTAAGAAGAAGAAGAAGAAGAAGAAGTGACAGCAAGTTAAGAAGGAAGACCAGAAATCGGCAGACATGAAGGAGTAGAATGGGTGAGAAAAATGAGTAAATGTGAAAAAGCAAAAAAAAAAAAAAATTTGCAGAGAATAAGAGAGTGCCTCAGAGCTCTCTGTCTTTCTTTCACTCCCTGTATAAGCTAAAGACACGTCTGCGTTGCCAATATTTTAGGTATAGCCTATAAGGCCCTATAGATCTGAATAATAATAATAAAAAAAAGCTTCAAATGGAGTCAGAGAGGAGGAGGAGGAGGAGGAGGAGGAGGGATAGGGCAGGAAAAATCAATTTCCTCCTAAAGTGCACGGCCTAATGGTGATCTGGAGGAGAAGTTTGCATTTTTCTCCTAATTGACTCTCAGAGAACATGGAGTTCAGTGCTTAGAGCAGCAGGTCAATAGAGCATTGCAATTAAGTGATGGAGTGTGTTCTTTAATTCAGCTCATTCTGGTAATACAAGAAATCAATGGGATTTATAAAAATGCTAAATGTCCTCTTGGAAGCAAAGTATAATATTATTACAGTGATTGTCATTTCCTGCAAGGCTGATTCGTGTACAGTTTTAAAATACCTAACAGGCTATGTTATAGCAGTACGGCAAACACTAGATTTCAGATGTTGCAGTATTGCATGTGTGCAAAAGTTGGGCAACAGTAGGCTGTTCAGACATCCTCATGAGGAAGGAAAGAGAGATTTACGTGCAAGGGTTGATCTGTTTTACGAATTGGAACTGCACGACACAAAACTGCATGTGGAGTGATTGCACTGATGAGGAACATCATAACTGTCTGCTATGCAAATGTCTTTTTTTCCCAGCATTTTGCAGGTCTGTGTGTGCAGCCTGCTGTTCTGTGTATTCCTGGAAGAGAGAAGTTATCGTGGTGAATAGCACGTTTGCATGGCATCTTGATCACTATGGAGACGCACAGGCTTCCCCCACCACCTCCCTCCCTCTCTCTCTCTCTCTCTCTCTCTCTCACCCTACTAGTGAAGTGAAAATGGGTGCCATGGCAACGGCACACACTGTTTACAATATGAAGTCTCACTTCATCACGAGCTGTTGATGGCTTCAATTTGCATGTACATTCTCATATAGGACGTAGCACATGATAGAAACGTAACTTGAATTGTTCTTTAAAGATAATACTTTCTTTGCTGTTCAATAATTAGGGCTTGATCACTATATTGGACCACGAAATACATAGAAGACGACAAACATAGTAACTATTTACAAGCTTATAGGAACCAGTTGATTAATCAGTGGAATAATTAATGTTTTTTTTTTAATGTAAACTCATTTTTACTTTCGATATACAAAGTTTATTGCGTTGAGAGAGATTTATTTTAATCATTAATTTTAAAAAATGGGGGGGGAAATGTGCTGGTTTTGAAACGACAGTGATATTTTTGTAACACACTGTCAGATATAAAAGTACCAAGCAATATTTTTCCTTGTTGTTTGAGTGGTGCAATCAAGGGGACATGCTTTGTACCTTTAGTAGGCATAATGTATCTGAAAACCTTTAAAAATAAGATAATTAAAGGCACACAACATGCATTTTTCTAGGTAAATGATATATAGGCCTACTAAAGTTACAAAACATGCACTTTTGATGGTACCACCCCAAGGAAAAGTTGTCTACAGTTTCCTACCTTTATTTGTGATTTGTGTTTTTAAACCAAAGCTTTTTTAGTTATTTATCATCATTTTTTAACTCTCTCACCCCAACGGTTATCTAATGGTTGCCTAATGAAACACATTCATTACTCCAGAGCTTCTCCCTAAGCTTCCATTTGAAGATAACCACTATTATATTTATAGGCTATTTTTTGTATGTATGTACACATGTATACACATTTGTATCATTTGTATGTATGCATGTATGTATGTATGTTGCTTTTCAACATCGTGATCAAGCTCTCATTACTGGAGAGTAAAGAAAACATCACAGACTGCAAACAGATCCCTCTTCGTGTCTTTAAAGGACAAGTAGCCTTCATGTTAGGCTTCTTTCAGTTGAATTCTTGCAACGCATACGCAGCATATGCAATTTCCACCACCAGTCCTTTCTGCAGTCTGTCCCTTTGATAAGATGGTGAAATAACATTTTCTTGTCTAAGCAGAAGATGGAATGAGGGGAAAACCTGCAGGCCGCGAGACCCCACGCTGGGACGAATAGAGCCAAATGGACTCCTTACCAGGAAATCCATTAAATTAGGGCGCACCACTGCGCCAGAAACACGGCCACTGTCTGTTTTTAAAAATTCCTTATTAGCTGTAATTCAGAAATTACAATCAACATGGCCTGAATATAAAATTGGTAATAATAATCATGGTAATGACAGTAATGATATAAAGGCTGGCCAAGCAGGTGATACGAGTCTCGGCAGCCATTGTACGAGTTTGAATGCGACGAGCCCCATATTGAAAAGCTCTCTCTCTACTCGCCCTAATGGAGGATAATCTGGCGCTCTGTCCATCGTGAAGCTCTGCCCCCAGGGGAAAGAGAGAGAGAGAGAGAGAGAGAGGGAGAGAGACGCGGAGGAGGGAGGGGGGAGGTTAATTTGCACATATTAGAGGGGGCAGAATTTCTCATTAAAAAGAGATTGAAGTTGATGTATGCCTCTGTGTGTGTGTGTGTGTGTGTGTGTGTGTGTGTGTGTGTGTGTGTGTGTGTGCGACACCGTACGTTGGGATCGTGATAAGTCCTTGACAGAACAATGAAACAGAAACGGAGAATCTTCAGGGTTGAGGCTGGATCTGAATATCACTCCACCTCACTGTTCCTAACACAAGCACCAAACCATCACACCGACGCAACGCTAAGATGAAAATGAGGGGCTTTTTGTTTAAATCAGTGAAATTAGAGCCACTTTGAAGAATCAGAATCTGTGGGTGAACATGTTTTACTGCAGATGAGATGTGTGGTTCTTTACTACCGGAATGATGCAGTGTCTTATGGGAGAAAATTGGAGCTTTTTATCTGTTGTTTAGCCTTCCTGGATGCATGAAATGTACTTTGCTGTGTGTGTGTGTGTGTGTGTGTGTGTGTGTGTGTGTGTGTGTGTGTGTGTGTGTGTGTGTGCATGTTTTTATGCCTTAGTGGTAACCAATTGTCCCCACAAGGTTAGGAGTATCTGACAATTTTCACCCTGCAGGGATATAAACAAAGCTGCACATTTAAAATAATAATTAAATTATATATATATATATATATATTCATCCCCATCATTTGATACCCACAAGGAAAACTGATTTTATACTAAAACTGCAACTTTCACAAAAAATTAAATAAATAAAAATCTAAAAAAAGTCAAAAGGTTTCCTTGTGGTTACTGAGATGTAGGTTAGGGTTAGATTTAGGATTAAGTAAAGTATTAATTAGCATTAATAATTATGTCAGTGGATAGTAAGATAAATGTGTGTGTGTGTGTGTGTGTGTGTGTGTATATGTGTGTGTGTGTGTGTGTGTGTGTGATGGTTAAAGTGGGTTTAAACAATGTGCACACTCAGCTTCCCAGTGCCCTCCATATACTTGATTAGCACACAAAGAAACTATTATCAATAACTCAACTTAAAAAAAATAATAAATAAATAAAATAAAAACGTGTTATTTGTGGGTCTTTAAACATCACATCCATGTAAAGCATTAGTTAGAATAATTTACTTTTGTCATGGACTGGTAGATAGGCTTTAGTGACAGAAATCATGCAATACACATGGATAGGAATGTTTTTCAGGACCGCTTGTATAATTAGTTAGTTATTCATTTTGGCCTTTGGAGAATGAGCAAAGAAGAAAATAAGTTTTATTAATTAAGCAATGTGTTAATGTGTTAATATGAAATTTTATATGAAATGATGGCTGGGATTACTCATTGTTTTGTCATTAATTAATATCTTTTCTACTTCCATAACTTAAACTGAACTGCATGGTTAGAGCTCTTGGATCATAATGTAAATTATTTTTGAAACACTTCAAATATGGTAAACAGCATCTTTTGTTTAGACAGTGGAAACAGACTACAATCCAGTGCAATCGTGAACACAACCATTTATCAGCAATAGTTTCTAAACACACTTGCTGAGCTCTGCTCCTAATGGACTCCTATTTTAAGTTATGCAATCATCTCTGAGATGGGCCTTTCATGCAACGTCCATTTCAGCTCAGGGCTTCATTGTTTCTGTGCTGAAAAAGCATCCCTCGCTCTCTCTCTCTCTTTCTCCATTATGTGCCCTGTCTAGCAGCTCAGCACAGACAAAGCCCAGCGACTGCCGCTAATTGTGGTGTTGTGTAGCTGCTCGTGTTAGTGCAGCCCCTCGGCCTGAACCTGGGAGGAGCATGACTTCTTTTCCTTCTTTTTCTAAAAGACCTTTGAAACCAAATAGAGTAAGAGTGAGGGAGAAAGAGAGAGAGATACTGTAAAAGATATAAGCATGTCTTGAGAGAAATACTTTATTATATTCAAATGCAATGCAATGTGTTTGATGGCTCACATGACACTTTGGCCATCAACAGTGCTATATTTTAAGGAAGACTGTGTAGGAACATGAGTCCCAGTAGCAGTCATTGCACTACCACAGAGATTTTATGTGTGTTCTGTAATACAGAAAAAAATGCTTTGGCACTACTGTGTCAATACGTCAGGGTCAGAACTGGACAGAAAACCAATTGCATTTGGAAAACACAAAGGCATTATATATTACAATGAATTACAGGACCTCTTACGGCTTTTTAAATACTTTGACTGCACAGCTGACCAAGAATAGCTGAAATCAACACGTCCATACAATTCAAGAATGAGAAAAAGAAGTTTTAATCAAGTCATTTGAGAGTCAGTGTCACTACACACACTGCAGATTTCACTTTAGCTGATGGAATTAGGGGTGTAAAAGTACGTATGGTTCACCAGTGGGACACATATAGGGAACTGAAATTCGGTCAAGCAATCTGCAACACTGTAAATATGATCGCAGCGATCAAAACTTAATCTGTTCTCATTATGATGGATCTCACACACTAGTGCAAGCTGCAGTCTCTCCAATGATCTGCTAAGGTTCATGTTACAAGTGTGAATACAGCGTGTTTAATGGATAAAAGTAACAGATTGTAATCATTAGATTACATTATATTATATATTAAAGAACATCATTTTTGAATCTGCATAGTGGACGATATCCTACTTTTTTTTTTTTATTAACGGGCTTCTGTCAGGAAGGGCTTCCCATGTGCAATGTTTCCAAACATGTTGTTCTAATGTAGGTGTGTCTGATTTTTTAATTTAACATCATAAATAGCCAGTAACACTGTGTAATTCTCAAACTGTCATCTTTGGGATTGTGTGTGTGTGTGTGTGTGTGTGTGTGTGTTTGTTCTGTGACCAGAAGCCCAGTTGTTTTGAGCCCCATTTTCCCTATCACAGACCAGACCTTTATGAATGACTTCTCAACTCTGCACACACACACACACACACACACACACACACACACACACACACACACACACACACTCCACAGTTCAGTACACACACTTCAGTATGCACACTGCATAGCTAAACACATGTCCACTGCCTAAGAAGTATTGCTGAAAGCAGGCACAATTCATGAGGTGCCTGTGTTTTATGGACCCAAAAAAAAAAAGCAATGTACTGAAATATCCATATATTTATAATAGTTATGATGAGTTATGTTAACTATGCATTGACCAAAAAAGTCTTAAATAAATCAAAACTATTTTATATTTGAAATTCTTCACAATATCCCTGATTCCTTGTGGCATCTTCTGAACATACTGCAGTAGATTATATATTATATATCTTAGTGTATATTATATAGTAAGCTAGTAAGTTCAAACTTTTGATCTTTTGCTCCAAATTCAATCGCCTTGGACTGAGCTTTGAACAGGCTGTGTGTGTGTCTAAAGGTTTAAAACATAAAAATCCTCATTTTGTATTCTTCAGGTGAAAAAGAATGACGGAACTTTTATTATTAGTTTTACTTTTAACTATAGCTGAAGTGTTCTCTGTACACAGCACACTGAAGACATGTGCACCATACACACCCCTCCACCTAAGAGCTTTGACTGCAACCACATTACACAGTAAACTTTTGAATGAACAATTACAGTGTTTAATCAGAGTGTAATTTCAGATCACAGTGTGTGTGTTACCCCTATTTCATTTACCCCAGACCTCCACTCACCCCCTCATACCCAACTTCTCTCTCTCTCTCTGTAAACTCCACCCACATTTTCCTCTCTTGAGACTCACATACATGATGTTGAAAAAAAAAAAAATCCCAATTGTTTCAATTTTTTTTACATTATGGAATATTCCATAACTTGGATTTTTTTAAATGTTAAATTAAATTACCCTTTATCAATTACATTTCTCATTTGTGCCTGAAGTGTACTCTGTATATCTGTTTATCATACTAATTTGAAATAGTTATTCTTTATAGTAAATTAAAATATTATGTCCTTTTAGTTTATTAATTAAATTACTAAACTATAAACTAAAATTTTCTTTGCAATTTTTTTATTTTTGTTTAAGCAGTTTTAACTGCATTACACTACTAC
>CM040996.1:12509963-12523184 GCA_022985145.1 Pangasius djambal
ACTTTTCTCTTCCCATCATTCTGGTACAAGTTAATCTTGGTTTCATCAGTCCAAAGAATCTTATTCCAGAACATGGGAGGCTTTTTTTTTTTTAGATGTTTTCTGGCAAAGTCTAATCTGGCTTTCCTGTTCTTGAATGTTACCAGTGGTTTGCACCTTGTTGTAAACCCTCTGTATTTACATTCATGAAGGAGTCTCTTGGTTGTAGATTTTGACAATGATACGCCTACCTTCTCCAGAGTATTCTTGACCTCTGTTGATGTTGTGAAGGAGTTTTTCTTCACCAAGGAAAGGATTCTGCGATCATCCACTTTAGTTGTCTTCCGTGGTCTTCCAGGCCTTTCGACGTTGTTGAGCTTAAAATGGCTATAATTACTAATTGGTAAATGCCATATTTTTGTGGAACCTCTTAAAATGAAGCTGAAAGTCTACACCTCAATCAAATCTCAATTTAAAAAGACAAAATTACAAAAACTGTCATTGTCCAAATACTTCCGAACCTGACTGTATCTCTATCCATGCTAGCAGATAGCTCAGATGTTAATTTTTCCATGGAAGCATTTGGTTAAATTACACTGCAGGAGTGACTGCAGAGCCTACATATACAAAAATGGAGTCATGCATGTAAGTTGACTCTGCATTCAGCTAGAAGAGCCAACTTTTTCACATATGGCATCACTACAACTAACCTTATGTAATGTGGGCATTTCCTAATGAGTTACAACCATGGAGTATTTTACAAGATGCATTTCGGGCCTAAAGAACTTATTCTTATAACTTCTTATAACTTATATTACCATCTAAATTCTTCAGTCTTTAGAAACAGCACATCCAGACGATATATATGTGTTTATTGCTTGAAACTTTATTCAGAGAATCAGCAATGAAGATTCCATTTAATGTTTTGAAACTGCCGGTTCTTTCTTCCTCAGATAACCGATTCACAGTTGTAATATAATTGCAATTAAATTTTGCTTTTTTTTTTTTTTTTGGACAATCTTAAATATCTGTCACACTGTTCACATCTTATTTTAAAGGCAATCATGGAAATAAGGGAGCTGGCTGGAGTTGTTGCTGTAATGACAAAATAGCTGACATTAATTCCTGGTTCTACATTTTACTGGCCAATAAGCATCGGAGGAAACTGTTCCAGACTGAAAATCGTGGGAAATCCTGGTATTTAAATTCTTATAGCAACTACCATCACCCTATGATTAAATTCAATAAATATTTTGGTCACTAAAACGCTTTTCCTGTCTAAATCTAGCAAATATGAGACTGAACAAAATTATGACACCTCAACGCCTTTGTAAAACAATTTTAATCACTGAAAAATCTTAACGCTACAGTCTCTGTGTTCAGTATTTCTTATAATCAGTACGAAGCAGGACTCACGTTTGGTATTCTTAAATACAGACTTTAGGGAGTTTTGCATAATTACCTATACAGACACATGAAAACGTGGAAATAGGTATAGGAGTATAAAACGACATCCATGAAATGCAAAACTTAAAAAAAAGTCCCTGTACATATAAAAATAAATTAATTACCTTGCATCATTATTTCCTGTTTGTTAATTATTTAAATCTCAACACACCAAATGAGTTGGAATAAATCCTTCACACTGTCAGATGAACACAAATACTTATTTACATTGAAAAGGATGTTTAAAAAAAAAAAAAAAAAAAAGCGCTGAGCTAAATTTTTAACAGCTTATTCTGATCGTATATGACAAAAACAAAGGACAGAAAAGACCATATTTACACAATGAGCCACCCAAGTAGGTTTTATGCTCCAACACAAGACATTTTAATCAAAAAAATTCTTACAAGATTCAAAGGAAATGAGAGACAAATTCTTGTGACACAATTCTGAACAGTAGTATAAAAATGTTTTCGACAACTGGGCTCTAAAATATTACCTTGCGCCCATTACAAAACAAACTCAAATAAATAAAAAAAGAAGAGGAATATAAAGTTGGCTTAAGAAATTATCATTGCAGCACAAATATAATAATTGCAGGCATGTGCCGATAATCAGGTTTGAGATATATCACGATATTCAACATGAACAATATGGGACACGGTATTGACTTACTTGTGAGGACAGTGGTCTCTGAAGGTTCTCATTTTGGACTGTTTTGAAGGAGCATTGTGTGATCATGCTACAATAAAATAATAATATTGTAAACTGAAACTAATATTCAGTAAACTGAAGCAATTATTGTGATATAGACGTTTCATATCGGCACATGCCCAGATAAATCCGACAGAGTTGAGCTTGGTCACCGTGCAGGCTTTCAGAAATCTGGTGTTGCCTGAGTGACAGTGATTGGTAGCCATACTTTGAAATTCTCAACATTTCATCCTAAAACCAGACTGAGCAGAATAGAAAAAAGGAAGCGAGAGTGGCAGCGTCTCCAGTGTGTATCCTCAGCACGAGGGCATGGAGGGAGATGCCAGGCACTTGGGTACGGGTCCTGGTATTTTAACTATTTCAGTCTTGGCTCGGAGAGGTAGGTGCTCGTTTAGGAGTTCAGCAGGATCAGTGCGTCCCTGTTTGGCCCTCTGAGGCAAAGGCCTTCGTGGTGGATTAAACGCTTCAGATTTGAATTTCTTTTTTCCACAAACAAAAAAAAAAAAAGCATATTTTTTAAAGAAATGTATCCTAAGCTAGTCCAGTTTTTTGTTAAAGAGGTAACAGTGGTGAGCAGATGCATTTAGTCTCCAGCCAAGATCACTCAGCACCTCCCCCCCACAGTGATTCACACCAATACGTCACTTAGAAGTGTGTGTGTGTGTGCGTGTGTGTGTGTCTTGGCCCCAAAAGTGGTCCCCCAGGACCCTAACCTTTACAGCAAGTGATTTAGTCCAATTCAGTGCAACGTTAGAGCTTGAGATATTCGGCCAAGTCGTGTGTGTGTGTGTGTGTGTGTGTGTGTGCGTGCGCATTAGTTTGTAGCTGCTCTGATGGGATGGTTGGCCCCCGAGACGGCTGGCCTCCTCCTCCAGCAGTCCTGCCCCACCTGTTCAGGTTTTCTCTTGCCCTGTGACACTCATGGTTTTCTCACCCAACCTCTGCATGACAAAAAAAAAAAAAGAACAAAATAAATCAGATAACTATAAAAACTCTAAAAATGAGTCAAAAAAAATCACACCTGTTTAAACTCGCAGGCTAAATGCCATCAAAAATCACTACTGAACAACGATAATCTCAGTCTCATTAAGGGGCTTTTCCACTTCACATCCTAAAATCCGGAAAATTATCAATGACAGGGTGGTAAGCTGGAACCAAATGTTCCTATAACAGTGGTTTACTCCTGTTATACCACAACAATTTGACAAAGAATTTAATTTTCATTCAAGAAAGTGTAACATATTGCATTTTTTATCCTGTTATGGTTATATCTAATGCAGAATGTCTGTAAAACACGTTCCCCTTATCATTTGGGTTATCATGCACCTTGTCGTTACCAAGAACCCACACAGCACAAACACCCCTGCCCTACTGATGACGCTGGAAAACTTAAAGTAACAGTTTCACCTCTGACTGTTGCAAATTGCTCACCCTGGAGACTCCTTCTATAAATGTTAAATAAATATCTTTCACCACATCAACAGTTACACGCGGTTAAAAACTGTTAAAGTGGCACGTCCGCCGTACACGTCTCTAAGTTGTTACTAAAGAACCGATAACATTAAAAGGAGCGCGTTAATATAACCCCGTGATCTGAACGACACCTGACACTATTGTTAGAGCTGCTGTTATAGAAAATGAATCCAAACCTTCTGACCAATCAGATTTGAGAATTTAAGTACGCTGCCGTACGTATGATCGTTTGTTCACGGTGCCCTAAAACAGTTTGTCACGCTGCAATATTTGTGAAATTCAGTGTTTGTGCAGGTTGAAAAATAAATATACAACTTTGTGCCTTTATTTATTCAGTGCAGTGAACATTGTTATTAAGCCTGACCCCTGACTGCCTTTAGTTTTTGTGGGTGCTGATCTTGTGCAGGAACCAAAAACTGTTCAAGCGCCAACCTTTGCTACTGGACTGGTGGCTGATGGGAGAAGCACAGGTTCAGGTTACTGGTGCCCCAAGTTCTGGTGCTTTGTGCAGCGCAAAAACTGAACTACTAGTTTAATTATTAGTGAATATCATCACGAGCGAGGCCAAAATTACTAGTGAGGAACTAAATCTTCGGCCGAAGGAATGAATTAAAAAAAATACCAAGATAAAAATGTCAATAAAACAAATGACAAACTGTTTTTTGAATACATTATATTACTGACCGCAGCTTTCTGACTGCTGTTGTCAGTGTGTAAAGCCAGGAAGGGGTTGGCAGCGATGGCACCCTGAGCGGCAGGAAGCAGGTTGTTAATGGGCAGCTGGGTGGAGGAAAGCTGCTGCAGGTCATGTTGTTGTTGCTGTTGCTGCTGCATTAGCTGGTAGAACAAGGCCTGTTGCTGCTCCTGCAACACACACACGCGCACACACACGCTCACTACCATGAGAACATGAACGAACAAAGAAGAACCTTAGTTTGCATGCCATTTGTATACAGAATCCTTTACATTTTGCTAAAGATTGGACTTTTTTTCTAGAAAAACCAAATGTGCAGAAATAGACTGAGTTCATTTGATACTGTTGCAACTCCAACGTTACATTTTCAAAAACGCAATCAAATTGCACTGTAAAAAAAAAACCCACTAATAGCTACATGGTGAAGTTTTGTTTATTTTTACAAATTGCTGTAAATCATACTCTGTCTAAACCACACTAGCATGTCATGGGGATTAGTGAATAACTGCATGCGGTCTGAGGCAGATATTTATGAAAAAATAATTTTGGTTAGTAACATTATCCTCGTAGCTCTAAGAAGCAAATGCTGGATACCAAATATGTCTTGGCCGATTGTGTACATCTGATTCTTTGCCAATGTTCCTCAGTGTAGCTACAGATAATGGCAGTGTTCACTCATCAAAACTCATCAATTTGAAATGAAAGATGGAGCAGTTTCAAAATGATTGTGCTGAACTGGACTTCACGATCATTGCTTTCAAGAATTACAAAAAATGAGTAAAAAAAAAAAAAAAAAAAAAAAAAAGCAGCCATACAGCCTAAAGCCATATGGTGTGTGTGTGTGTGTGTGTGTGTGTAAATGGTACCGGCATGGGCTGCTGGGAATTGATGAGCTGCTGCAGCTGTTGCTGATGGAGGAGAATTTGCCTCTGCTGCTCAGTGAGGAGCTTCACTGCACTAAAACACACACACAGACACACACATCAGTGCACTGCATTTACATTGGCACAAGGTATGCCCTGCATTATAAAACACAAAGCACTGTAAATGGTTAAATAGTAAATGTCCTACTGCTGCAAAACTCAAACTGTGTTCAGCAGCTCAAAGTCGCACAAATTTACACATTTCTTCAGTACAAACCTGCATTCATTTTTTCATTCATTCAATCATGCATTTATCAATAGTAAATAATTTCATCCTGATCAGGGTCCCGAGCCTATCCTGAGAACACTGAGAGTGAGGAGGCCTTTTGGCTAAGATCGAGTGAGAGAGAGGTGGGAATACACTCTAGATGGGACGCTACTTCAATGCAGGTGCAATGCACACGCACACACATTCATAGCTAAGGGCCATTTAGCATAGCCAATCCATATACCATGTTTTTGGAGGTGGGAAACTGTAACCCGAACTCGGCATCGAACCGGGAACCCTTGAGCTATGAGGTGTCCGTGCTACCCACTGGGTGACTGTGCGGCCCTACGCTCATTGGCGAAAATGTTCTTTTCTGATCTTTTTAAAGCGTAAAACTTCAAACATCTAAATGAAAGATTTTATCTATTATACACACGGAGCAGACAGTAAAACAGAACTTTCTCAGCTTGCACACAGCGGAAACTCAAGGCCATGCAGCTCCTCACCTGGTCTTCGCAGTGGTCACGATGCTGCGCCCAACAAGCACAAGCGAGAGAGACAGAGAGAAATCAGACAAAGAAGAGATGAAGGTCAACATGCAGGCAGGTCTACCATACTAAAAGCATAAAAGCAAATGACAAAAACCAATAGGCATGTGCTGATATTCAATTTCTGTAACATCGTAACAGCATAAAGTATCTATTTGGGCAAAACTGAAATGCCTTGATGCAGCAGGTGAGATTTTTTTTTGGGGGGGAATCTTTGAACATACTTGGAGAAGAAGAGTAGCAACGAACATTCATACCGCGTTGTTATTTTTCCCCACCAGTACTTCCTGACAAATGACATTTCGTTGCTACAACTTTTCCAGAATCCTATGCTAGTATTTCCCAGGAGTCAACCGTACGATTAAGGAAGGAGACAAGTGCTATGTAATGATGATACACCCACTATACTCCAGAGGCGCCGCATCACGGCAGACCCTGCGCCCTGACCCCAGCTTCCTAACAAGATATGCGATACGCGAAAAAGAATTTCACTGTGCTATAATGTATAAGTGACAAATAAAGGCTTCCTCTTGTTGTTGTTCTTCTTCTATACATCAGTCCAGGCACAGTTTATTCAGACGCATCCTTGTAAAAATGTAGAGCAGTTCTAAAGCACGACTAAAGCGAGAAATTTTGTAAAGTGATCATGCCTTTAAAAATATTATGAAAGGAAATAAAAGAAAATGAATAGTATCAAAATAATCGTGTGCAAATCTCATAGCTCTGTCATGCTAAATGAGTCACTGGCTGTCAAACTGAGGTTATGCTACTGATTGCTCTATAACAGCACAGTGCCAAACAGTGTACTGTCCGCTGAACTCACTTTTTCTACGAATGCACAGCAATCATGTCTTATAGTATATTATGTATTAATAAAAGATTATTCCTCAGCCAGAGCTGACAGTTCATGCTTTCACGGCGATCTTCTGGGACTGCTTCCTCAGCGGACGTATGTGTTGCTTTAAATATGGCCAAAGCAAGCAGCTGTCCTTGTGCCAACCTCCAAATGGAACGATATTTATCTCAGAAGCCGACTCTAGCATTAGGAAAATAATCAACGATGGGGCTGGTGTGCATTTTATTCCTCTTATACCACAGCAATTTCCAAACATTTTATTTTATTTATTAAAGAACACCACATCTTACTTTTCAGCCACTGGTAGTGACATTTAATGTTATGACATGTCTGCCAAACAACTTGGTTCCTTTTATCCCTCACTTTTTTCCTCTCTCTTTAAGTCTATAAGACAAAGAGACAAAAAAAATTCATCTCTGTTGCAAAGTGCTGACACTGGAGACTCCTTCCAAAAACGCTGAATAAATATCTCCCTCAGAGAAAACTTCACTATATCAACAATTACGTTTTAAATCTGCTTATGTAGAGCGTCCACTTCACAAGTCCCTGAGAATTAGCTGTTATTATAGAAACAATAACCTACTACAACGAGTGCAATAATATAAACCTGATTTGACTTGCGGCTGGTACTCCTGTCAGAGCTATGCTGTCACACAAAATGAATCAACACTCTCCGACCAATAAGAATTAAGAATTTAAAAGTGCTGTGGCATAATTTCACATATTTCAAGTTTTGCAGTATATCGTATAACTGATTTTCAGCACATGCCTACTAATATGATTCAAATCCAAAGTGTCCTACTGCATCTGTCCTGATAAGAAGAAAAAAAACAGGATGATGATGACCTTCCAGCAAGCAAGCAAGCAAGCACATGACTGCGTATGTGTATAAAATACAACCATTACACTATAGCGGAAGTGTATTATATCTTGATAATGTCATGCTATCAAACCTCAGTTGAATCTGAGCGCATTATAAAATCACGCAAATTCTAAATGACGACTTCTTCACCAACAGACCTGTTGTTGAGGGCACTAGTGATGGGCAGGGAGGTGGAGTTGATGGACGAAGGGTGAGGGAGAGGGCTGGAGGACTGAATCACACCATTCAGAGCCCCCACGATGCCACTCATGGCCCCGTGGGCGCCCTGCAGCGCCCCCATCAGGCCGTTCACCTGCTGCTGAGGGGGGCTGTGGGCCACTGAGGTAGGAGTGGAGAGGGAGGAGGTACTGCTAGAGCTGCTATGGCCACCAATCAGGAGATCCTGCACAGAAAAGAAAGACAAAAAAACAGAGAGGGAGTGTGGCTATGAAGATCTTCAGTCATCCAGGCCATTTTGAATTGCCTGTTTGAGCAGGCAACAGGGCTGTTATAATCTTCAAGACGTTTCTCTACTTCATCAGAATTAATGAAGCTCTTAGGATGAGTGAAGAAATGTCTTCAGGATTATAACAAGCCCAGCTGCCTTGTTTTACCATATTTTCTGGACTATAAGACACTTTTTCAGCCCTCAGGCATTCGCTGCATATTGTTACAATATTTGTATAAGCCTGTCTATTAGTGCGATTACGATAGGCATACTACTACAGCAGTTACGGTAGTTTGTTACCGTTTTTAGAGACTATAGTGTGGTTTAGTTTTTGTCACTAGCGATTACCAAGAAAGAACCTCTGAAGTGCCATTTTAGACGTGGTACAAACATTATAATACAGTGATATCAGCGACATTCATTTATAGGTTTATATATTCCTAATATGAACTGTATAATACCTAATATATAGGTATTAAATTCCTAATAAATAGACAAAAAAATTAAAATCGTCTTTGGAACAACTGCTTGCCATTTTTTTTTTTTCAAACAAAAAACAGACCGTTATTTTTTGGGGGACAGATACAGTTTTAGAGCAAATCATATGTGTTTTTACCATCTGTGTGCAAAGGCTTAATACTGTAATAACACCAAATAAAGATGAGAAGAGGATTATACATTTTCCCCTCCATGCTCGTGTGCTGAATGGGAACTAAACACAAATACGCAAGACGCAAGAAAATTCGCACACCATATGATTTCGCCCATGAACTTTACTAGAGCCAGTCGTTTTGCTGCATCACAACTAATTTGCATATAATGAAGGAAATCTCAATTCAGATATCATTTGTCACTGGCTTAAATTCAGAAACCTAAACAGGAAATGAACAGTTGCACGTTGCTTGCTAGTCTTAACGCATGGCTATAACCCATGTGATCCATGAGGTGACTTATAGTCCAGAAAATATTAATACAATATATCACTATTTGTTACAGAGAGGGAGAGACATCATTACAGGTCCATTTCCAATAAACATTTAAAAAAAAATACTGGAAAGCAAGAGATCATACGACGACACAGGCAGCAGATTAAACTAGAGATTTGTACCAGTTAGCATTTACCATTACATCACTGCCTGAAATAAAAAAAAAAAAGTGATTGCATTGGTATTCTATTTCACAGGCTAGAAGGTTATCCGTAATAACACTTGACTCAACTAAACAGGTGCTCAGTCCCAGCAGTTCTGATGTGCAGAGCAGGAGTAGAGCGAGTTACCTGAGTGGGCAAATGTTGAGAGGAGTCTGTTAAAACACTGCTGCCTAGCTGAATGCTCTTGCTGTTCAGCATGTCTGGGGGAGAGAAAGATTGGGCAACTTCACATGAGTGATGACCAGATTAATGGAGCTGCAGGAGGGAGTGAGGCTGCAGCAGGAGTGCAGAGAACGAGGGGACACAGAGGGACTGCTTACTGTGTGTGCAAGTCAGAGAGGCTGTATGTGTGTGTGTGTGTGTGTGTGTGTGTGTGTCGCTCGGGCGTTATGGTGTGTTTTACTGTGCGGCTTTCATGTGTGTGTATGGTAAGCAATTTGCAATGTGCATTTGTTGAGAGAGCACTGTTGATTACAAAGCTGATGTGCTTGTGTTATTGTAGCACGGAGGAGGAGTTTCTTGCTAGTGTGTTGTGTTACTAGTGTATAAAGGCTTTTTTTCCCACTGCACAAAGTAGCAGAACTTTTGACACCATATAAACTAAAGCGATGCGTTTCCATTCAGTCACCAGTCCAGCTAGGTTTTTTTGGTTCTTGCTCAAGATTGAGGTGAAGCTAGTAGTAGTAGTAGTAGTAGATTGGTTTTTATTTCTCAACCAACGCAAATGTTTTTTTTTTACGGCACAAACTGACAAACGCCTCAGATTTCCGAATAGAAGAGTAGAGTGGGACGTCAGACGTTCTTGCAATTTTACTTTAATTTGGTCGTATTTCCACCAGTCATTTGAAATTAAAATCATTTTCATTTCATCACGACACCAATTATTAATCTTGTTAACGTTCATGAAATTGTGTGCAGCTGCTTTTGCTGTTGTCATGGTGACCGTATCCATTGTCTCTCAAGTAGGTAGACAAAGCCCGAGAACCCTGCATACCACCGGTTTCTCTTTGAGCTGCTTCATGCTTTTGAATGTGCAGTGAAAAAAATAGCCTAAATGCCACAGAGGAGTGTGTGTGTGTGTGTGTGTGTGAGTGAGTGACTAATGTGTGTGTTGCTGTAGTACAGTAGAGAGGAAATGGAGTTTGCTGGGTCGTTAGTGTGTAAGTGGAATAAAGAGCTGTAAGTGTGTCTAACCTGTGTGTGTGTTGCTGTGGTAGAGTGGAGAGGAGGCGGAGCTTGTTGTGTTGTTAGTGTGTGTGAATGGCACAGAGAGCTGCGCGCTCAGCAGCTGCAGTCGCTCCTTCTTCATGGTCAGGGTTCTGATCTGCTCCTCCAGACGCCGATTCTCCATCTGCAGCTGGTGCAGAGACTTCAGCATGGCCAGCACTGTGAACACGCACGCACACACACACACACACACACACACACACACACACACACACACGAGTACCTTCAGTACACAAATGAACTAAGCAATGATCACACAACAATGGACAGGAGCATTTGACAATTTTCTGATACATGCTTATAAAATGCTGATTTAAAAAAAGGGGTCAATTACTTATTTTAGAGGAAGAGATTTTACTCTTATAACGTTACTGTTAATGTGAACTGAATGAGAGCGCTGGGAAAAAAAACAAACAAACAATAAAATCAATCAAACTGGCTGGCATTTCTGAAAACCATGCCCTTATCCGATTGAAGGGCAGCGCCATTATAAAGTGTTCTTAAAGTTTTAAACTGACACACAACCAAAATATGAAATAGACTCTTTTAGACCGCATGTTGTACACACGGGCTTGTGTGAAGAAGGAGAGCGAGGAGAGCAACAGCTGTAGCTGGCTAAACATAACATTTTTCTCCAGCAAGGCTACCTGTCACACACATGCAGAAAGTCAGAAACTGAGACGCATGGCACTTAACATGATTAACTGTCCATCTGTCAGTACTAAAACATGCAGAATTACAGAGACGTTAACCAACATTTCCAGAGAAACAATAACGTTCTGCACGAAAGTTCTTAATCAGGTAATTAAGGACTTTAAATCGAAATTGAATTAACTGAAATATCAGCTTTCTCCTCCTACAGGTTTTTAAAACACACTTCCACAGTGCTAACATACAGCGCTGTGCAAAAGTCTCGGGGAACCTTTTTTTCTTTAGTACAAACTTTGTTACAGATTTTTATTTTATGACTTCTACACTGCTGATTCAGTACAAAAACATTTTAGATTTCCAAACATTAGTTTTCCAGCGCAAAATTAAATGTTACAGAAAAATGTGTGTATGTCAGTAAAGAAAGCAGAAAGCAGCATAAGAGGAAACAAAAAAAACAGAATGAAGGCTGCTGGGTTTTGCTGCAGAAATAAGAAGCGAGTCGACAGTCAACGTCGACTGTAAGATGCTCAGTAACACTTACAGCTCATTTCCTTATAAAACTGCACTAATTGTACCTGAGACTACTATTTCTTTTTAAAGTAAAGGATTGTCACACCAAATATTGACTTTGTTTCATTTATTACTGTTCACTGCTCTTTATAGTATTTTTTTAAAATGGAGAAATATTTCATTTCATTATTTTTGAAGGCATCTTTGCTCTACAGCATTTTTTCCATGTGCCTAAGACTTTTGCACAGTACTGTGTGTGTGTATATATGTATATATATACACACACACACACACACACACTTTACATTAGTCTTAAGAATTAAAGAAAAAAGCTTGACAAGAAGCTAAAGCGAGACCATTTTATGTGACAGCACTGAAACAAATCTGCATATATTTTATGCACATATTCTGTAGTTTTGTGTTACGTAATTTATGCACTCTAATGACACAGAGCTGCTGAGTTCTCATATCTGATTAGTCAGAACTCTCTTTTTTTGTTCCTTAAACTTTTTAATTTTTTTCTTATTAACTTCAAGAGACAGAGAGACTGGTGAGGGAACTTATGTTTATAGCTGCTGTGACTTAAGTAATAGCAAGAACTTACCAACTTATCATTAAATGTGACTAGAAACTGCTAAAAACGAAGACACGTCATTCATTAAAAAAAAATACACATTGTAATTGTTGGCAAATTGCTGCGGTGGAAGACAATATAAGAAAATATCTAAACTCTGGGTGGTAACCGCGGCATCGATTAGTTTCCTACAACAGCATATCCCACTGTGTTTTATTACTTATTTACTTATTACCCTTTAATTTTATTTGATTTTATTTACCTTTACTAATTCACAGACACTGTAGAGCGCTGTGGTCAACATGTGCAGTTTGTAATTAACTCTAGAAATAACTGGACTTTTCAGACCCACAGCTGAACCCCACAGAGCAGCATGAAGCCAAACTTTCCTCTGATTTAGGAGCAGTTATATCCGAACGTTAACCCGCATTACCGGAACCACAAAACTGGTTTTTAGATGAGCAGCACAGGGTGCCTTCTACACATGCTGGCACTTCCTGTTGAGGCCCTGTTGAGTGTTTCCTCTCATACATGACCAACAGCTGCTCCTCATAAAGCAAAACGGTCAAAGCAAGATGTATTGCAACTCGGGTTCGCTCACTTAAAGCTTCATGATACTCCTGCACAATATCAAAGAACTTAGTTGCGGGATGCAACTGAGCTCCTAATCACTGTGGTAAAAGCTATTAATTAATTGACTAACTTTTAATCGATGTTTTTTTTTTCCCCACAGTTTACTATTTCATCATAGTTTATGAAAAATAACTACATTTTCTTATTTGTCAGTATTTTAAATGGAAGTCTCTTATTCAAAGTGCAACTGCAGAGAATAACGCAACTGCCTTCAGTATCATTCACGCTCCCATTTCACTCTAACAAATGAAATGAGGAACAAACTCTACAAATTCTATTTAATTCATTAGTCCAGTTAATAATTTGTTGCAGAAAAGCTGTTTTTTTT
>CM040996.1:12530569-12543069 GCA_022985145.1 Pangasius djambal
GTGCGTGCACACTCACCATCTGCCTGTGATCCCTGCTGCAGTAGAAACTGCTGGCCTTCGTTCCACTGTCTCTCCAGCAGCTGTTCAATGCTGGTGGCCGCCGGTGGAAGCGTGTCAGTGCCCAATCCTGGCACCACAGGCACTGACGGGTCATACCGTATATGCAGCCCGCTTAATGGAGAGCTGAAAGCACGGGAAGACACTTCTCAGAAGACTAGTATTCTTTAATACACAAATCATGTCAATACTAACATGCAAAAAGAGTTAGAGTTCCATAAAAGAGGCTCCAGAACGCATTAAAATTTTAGACAGGGGTTTATTTATATAGTGAAATACAGCTCGAAAGACCGCAATTTGAGCAGGCTGACTGATCAAGGATAGGAACTGCTCTCCAGGTCTCGCATCAGTCCTTCGAGACAAACCAAACCACACAGCTCTAATGAAAAGATGAGAAAGAAGAAAGAGCGAGCGAGAGAGTGAGAGAGTGAGTGTGTGTGTGTGTGTGTGTGGTTTTGGCTGCGTCTCTAATGCCGTAAATCTCAGCGCACTCTTGTTTGGACAGACAGTCGTCTCTGTTGTTATGAATGCGCCGCTCCATCAGGGGCTTCCCCGAGCACGTGAATGCATCTCTGGGGTAATTAGAAAAAACAGACGGACGCCGCATGCTCATAAATCTCCACTAAGAGCGGGCGCAGTGCCAACGAGCCGTAATAGCCTGCTACGGCACGGATCACGGAAACAACATGGTGAGAGATTCACAGTTCAAGTGCTGGTGCTGACCAGCTACCAATGCATTCCTGCCATTCAAATCGGACTAAATATGATGATCATGCATGTGGGACACATGGGACTTTCTGACATTTCACACACTTTACGTACATTTCAGAAGTAAACGTTAATCGATCCACACTTTTGCATAAAGCTTGATAAATACACTATAGAATACCTAATTGTTCTGGTGCTATTTGTATTGAACATCTGCAAGAATATTTAACAAGCAAAAAGGTCAAATGTGTTGAAACAGACTGTAACATCTAATCAACTACTTGTTAGTGTGACTAAAGTTGGACTTCGCCTCTGCTCTAAAAGTACTGAAAATACTCACGCAAGTGTATGAGGTAGTGATTTACTGCGATATTGCCATTACAAGGTCATATTGCCGAGCCGTAATGAACTATATTCTTCTTGAATCTTTTGTTTTTGACGAAAAATCCACGTTACAGCATGGGGATAAAAACAGTATATTACAATTATATTGCTTTTTAAAAACATTCCCTGCAGTGAACACATTTAAAATTAGCTTTGAATAATTTTCCTAATTTTTTTTTTTAATGTATTTGTTTATCATACATGGAACCTTTAGGATTTAAAAAAAAAATGCTGTTTATTATAGTGTGCATTTGCATATTGCGGGATTCTGTGATAAGGCCAATATTAAGATAAAGATTAACACACATATAACGTAATATGCAGCCCTGATTCACATCTAATTACATTACTACAGTGAACCCACATTAAGCTGTCAAACCAGAAGCAATTAAAATGAAGCCACTAATGTAGTTCACCTACCTGAGCGCGTGTATTCAATTGCATTTATATCAAAACGTCTTGCTTAAATTATTTCCTTCTGTATAATTCCACCTGAATAATCTTCACTGTCAAGGCTGCGTGCCGTAAAACAGCTCAAAACGTTTCGCTGCACGAAGAGATGCCCCTGCGTCATCTATTGCAGTCTGCAGGACTACAGGATGCTGACAGAGGAAACAGCTGAGTGGAGAAGGAGAGCGTGGGAGAGAGGGAGAGAGGGAGAGAGAGGGAGAGAGAGGGAGAGAGAGGGAGAGATTGCAGTCCCCCTCCAGCTCTGGAATGTAAATAGGGCTTACCGTGGGGAAAGGTTCGCCTTCGGTGGGGTTCCTCTCCTGGAGAAGCCGAGCACCCCATCCCCCAGCTCCGGATCTGAAAGATAAACATAGTGCAGTCGATAAGAAGACGGAGCCTGGGAAAGGAGGGGAATGGAAGAAGAAGGTCCTCCGCTCGCCCGGCGGCCATCGCAACTCCCTCACGCAAATCCATCTTCAGCTCGAGTGTTGACTCTGGCAGCTCAGGCTGCGCACTGAGTGTCACCGAGACGCCTACATTACTCCCTCCCCCATTTTCTCTCTTTCTCTCTCTCTCTCTCTCCAACTCTCCCCCTCTTCGTCGCGCCCCTGTGCTCTCTCTCTTTTTTCCCTGCTGCCCTGCAGGCCCCATGCCAGACCCTGCTTTTCATTTTCACCAGTGAAAGTAATGAATCACACATGTGCCGAAGTCAGACGCAGCCCCTCCCCCCAGTTCTCTCGTGCATCTCCCCATCCCCGTCCAGTCGACGCCAGCCAATCACAGGCCCCCCTCCTCTGTTCTCTTCTTCCTTTTTCAGTTTTAACACTTTCCAGGCCAGCAGCGGCTCCAGCACTGCAGCCGAGTGCCCTTTCGTCCTCCTCGTGGAAAGGGGCTGGTCCTGAATCAGGATGAGTCCTCTTTCCTCTGGTCAGGAACAGCACTGCGCTGAATCAGGGAACGCGTTACTCAATGCTGTGTGTCAGGGCCTTTCAACACAATTAGAAAAGAGCCCTTCAACAGTCTGTGCAGACAGAAAACCAGGGGCAGGCCACGACTAGCATTAGCCCTGTTTTTCTGTTCAGATTAGAATGACTCATTTTAAATTACGTCTCTGGAAACTTTATAAACAGGTGGATAAAGTGTTAAAATTGTCACTGAAGCGCTTTTGTATGGTGGCCTGTAAGTGCAAAACACATTAAAAAAAACAAAACAAAAAAAGAAAAGCAACAGAAAATCAGAGAACAGAAAAAAAAAAATCTAACAACAAATGTAAAAACATTAACGGTCCAGTAGGTCCTTAGTGAACACCACATGCTTGTTGCTGATTGGCTACAGCGTGCGTCAGTCTGAAGGACCACAGGAAAGCTGTGGGATGTTTACAGTAAAAGGAAATATGAGCCTAAATGTATCTAATGATGCTTTCACGTGTGCGTTTTAGATAAAGGGCATTCAAATTATGTTAGTTTAGGTATGCCGTCATATTTGGATGGCATTAATATGAGTGTAAAAACAATGAAATCTTCCTACATGAAAAATGTTCTCACAATGTTCTCAAAAACTCCTCACTATAATAAGTAACCTGACATTAAAACATTTTCTCAAGAGGAGCTTAATAACAGACTCTAAAAGTGCCATTCTGTTTAGGTGTGACAGTCATATGCTGATATTTGCTGTTTTGTTTATAGCTTTCGGGTTGTTCATGTGTTTTGCACCTAGGGGCCACTGTATTTTGCGATGTTAGGGAGCCAAACATCTACCTGGAAACTGTGAATTAGCGGCGAACATATGACATGCGAGTGCTATTATCATTTAATATAGAAGCCAATCGGGTCCCAATATGCAAACAATTGCAATGCGACACTGTTTACCAGGAGACAACAGGGTACAAAGCGTCGGGGGCATTTTAAATTTGCATATAAATAGAACCTGGATGTCTCGAGTCTTGTTTTTTTTTTTTTTTGTTTAGTGACTTTCTGTGGAAGCACCATGTCAAGCAATTTATCATTCAACACAGAAAAAAAACGTATGGTTTTAAAATCAAATATTTGAGTAACTTTCAATTCATGTGCTTGCTCGTCTCTCTAATGCAGTGGTTCTCAAAGAGGGGTCCATGAAGCATATCCAAAGCGACTGTGGAAATTATTATTAAAATTCTGTTACCGTGGTGGAAAGCACAAGCCACCATGATCAAAGTTCTTATCTTTATTACTGAGTGCTTAAATCTACTAGGCCTATAATTAATGTCAGCGTGATGTAATGTGTTTGTTGGTGCAAAGCTGAGGAACAGAAGGTTCTATAATAAATTAATAAATCGACCAGTTTTCTGCACACGTTTAAATGATGTTCTTGGAATCTGTACTGAGGAGATCAGTCTATTATATTACTGTTAAATGACCAACAAAACGTAATTTACAAATCATATTTCTATTACACACATGATGTCATTAGATTAGACTCTGGGAGTAAAGGTAAAATAGGCCAAATGTGTGAAGAAGTAAGTAAAAAGATTATTCTTAAATAAAAAAATTAATAATAATAATAATAATAATTATTATTATTATTATTATTATTATTATCTTAAAAAAGGACTGGTGCTTGTAAATATCAACCAGGACAAGCCCCGAGGATGGAAACAGCTTTTTGGGCTCTTTTTCATTCTGTATTGTTTACACTGAGATGAAGATAAGTGCATCACTGTATGGTGACAGTAAAAGACATTTTTCATCTGACTGTATTTATTGGTTTTTACTATTTTCTGGCTAGTCTTTATTCATTGTCATGCGCTTCATTTAGCTGCTCCAACAAATCAATACTGCTTATGGAAACACTACAGTCTGATCAGGAAATCTATCTATATGGAAACACAGTGACTGATTTCTATAGTCTAGCAGATCAGGCTTTCGGAACCTGAGTGGCGCTTTTCTTTACCTCTCTGTCTCCTATTCTTAGCTAAACGACCTCCTGACCCCCACCACCCCACCCCCCACCCCTTAAGAACGAGGCCATGACTGATCCATTATTCCTCAAAGGCCATATCCCCACCCTCTCCCCCTTCAGCTGGTCCCCATTTTCAGCATGGCCTGTGGATTGTGGGATTGGTGAGGTGAGGGATATCCCCACTGTGTCATTTCCACAGTCACTGGCCAGATTAATGAAATGTCTGAGCGCTAGCATGCTTCATTTAACAGGTATGTGCACTCTCCACTCGTCTCACTCTTTCTACTCGCCTGTCCCGGGGAGGATCATTCTCTCATTCTCTCTCTCTTTCTCTGACGAGCACACATTCCACAGGAACAGAGGAGCGAGGAGACCGCGGAGGAGAGATCTGAGACTCGACCTTTGTGATAGCGGGAGGTTAACAGAAGCTGACGCTTACACTGGATGGTGTGTGTGTGTGTGTGTGTGTGTGTGTGTGTGTGCGCGTCCTCACCTGCTGGAGAATTCTCTGACTGGGCGATGAGGGCGGCCATGGCGGAGCTGGGATTTAGCCGGTTGCCGAACATATGGGACGGCGCCAGGTTAAAGGTTCCCGGTAATGAGTTTGACTGCAGCTGGAGGAGAGGGGAAAAAGAAAAAAGAAAAAAACATTACAATTTATTCAAAGAGCTGCAGTCAAAGAAGCAGAATGTAAATTGTGTGAGCGTGTGGGGGAGTTAATAAAGCGCCATGCCAGCTGTATTCCCTGCAAAGCCAGACGACAGCAGCCTCACACATCATGTGCTTCTAACACTAATTATTTAATCCAATTAAACCATTTCCCTAATAAGGGCTTTGGAAAGGGGGGGGTGGGGTTGGTTTGCAAATGCCTGACAAAATGGCAGTGCTAACTACAAGGTTTGCGAATACTATCACAATATAAGTGCAGAAATAGTGCATTTCTTTTCAGCGACGTTGCATTTGGAGAAAAAAATGCTGCACAGTATTGCGTTTATTAAAAAAAAAAAAAAAAAGCCCACAGCACAGTTTTCAAACATTACGAGAGCTTCAGGGTCTTTTCCATCTTCACTTCATCTGCACATTCCTGGCAGAGTGTGAAACATTCTTTTCCTGTTAGAGACGTTCTCCCTCTGTCCAGGCCTTCAGCCAAACACGAGGAGAAAAGCCTAGCAGATTATGAATGAGACTCAGTGGAATCCAAATTTGTTGCATAATCTGCTAAAAAGAACGCTTTGCTGTGTCATAACTACATGTTTATTTGGTCGGCTAGGTCGTCTTCGCTTTACAGTTAACCTCTCACAATGGTTCATGACGCGGGGATCTTCGCGGTTACGCCTGGACAGCTGCCAGCACTGGAAATTCTGGCACAACGGCTCAATCTCTCCAAGAATCTTAAATACAAATGCAATACGTCTTCACATAGAACAATGCCGTATGCTCATAGTAGCAATATTCAACACACACAGCTGTGGATAGTTTAAAATACCGATTACTCTGTGGTCCATTTATCATGAAGCTGCACAAGTTTGCAGCAGTTTTTGGCCCAAAGTGTAATAAACTGGTCCCAACTGTAAGGCGTCTTCTAATTGTCCTTTTTTCACAAATTTCAAGAACAATCCTATCTCTTGGTAAAGACTAGGAATACCTAATACCTATTATTAATACTGAAATATCTGAACGAGTTAATGAACAGCTATTTGGTTAACAGCTGCAAGGGGAGGGGGAAAAAAAAAAAAGAAAAAAAAAAGAAAAAAAAAAACCTCTTTAATGTGGTACAGTCAGGGATCATCTTCCCACTGCAATTAAAACGTACTCCTGTCTGTGGCAGCACACGTGGTAATGCATGACAGATATTGTGAATTAGTGAACAGAAATATTAAACACACGGTAAAAAGCTTTACTGAACGCCAGCTTTACTGGATATCAGCTCAACATTTCAGCGTGGAGCCCAACGGCAGCGTTCGCCTTATGGTCAAGAGATTGTGCGTTCGAATCCGTGCCATCCGTGAGGTAAAACTGACCATGCTGTCTGGGTGGGAAAGATGGCATACTCTCTCTCCCCTGCCAATCACAGTGATCGCTTACAGCGCTGCTTTCTGCATCTAAATAGTGCCACGTGTGGCCTCTCCTGTACATGTTCTGACTGACTTCATGTAGATGTAGGGCATAACACATAACCGCTGCTGCTCGGATTTTAGGATCTCAATACTGGCACCTGGAACTTGGTATTCGAATCTCTGTGCACATCCCTAGAAAAGATCAGTCCTCAGTTCACATATGATAATCTATCCAGAATAAAATCCCGCCCAGTAAGCACAGGTACAGGAAAAACGATAACAGTGCTTTAAAACTGTATAATGCAGTACAAAACTACGCGCTTCACGATGCAAGATAAACTTAACGTTTACTTTAACCTGATGTAATACGCAATACTTAATAGATCAAAGACATCTGAAGACGTGAACTTAAGTGTGAAGCCACCCTCTGGGCTCTGTCACCTAAACTGAGCTTGACCTTTAACCTTTCACCTAACCACCTGCCACAAGTACTCTGCCTGAGGGAAGATATTCAAAATATTTGTGAAAGCTGACCCATAAATTGTCAAGAACAGCTTGGCCTGTGCTCTCCTTCTCTCTCTCTCTCTCTCTCTCTCTCTCTCTCACTCACACACACCTCTATGCTCTTGTGTCAGGCATGAACATTTTTTTTTAAAACTCATGCTACCTCATCAAAGAAGATAGGTTGCAGTGATGATAGGGGCGGGGTCTAAAGTCAGTTGATTACAGTGAAATTAGGGGCGGGAACTGTGGACTGATTCATTACGGTGGCGTTTTCGATGGCAACCGCAGTCCGATTGGCATTCTTTGGAAAGGATCCGCTGTCCAATTAGTTCCAGCGAAACTAGGGGCGGGAACTGCGGTCTGATTGATTACATGGTTTCCGATCAGGTCAGAGTTAATGAGCGGAGCAGTTTATTCTAGGCCAGAGCTGTAGTCCTCGCTCACTATGGCATGGAGACGTGCGGCGACACGGAAAACCCTGACAGAACCGAGCAAATTACAGTGCTCTATATTTAACTGCTTGTATTTATATACATGTCGTGTCAAGCGAAAACGAAGACGTTTGCCAGACTTGAGTTATGTCTTTTACTATAGCGAGAGCATAAGGAGCACACTTAACAGCCAAAATGTTACGCAAGGCTTGCTATTGGCTTGTGAAGGATGCAAACACAATCATAGCAGGGCTGGTGGATGTGACGATGTAAAATACAATATCAATATTGTGATATGTCACAATATACTTATCTGACATATTGGGGATACGGTGATATCTTTTTATGAATGAATTTATTTTTTATAATTACAAACTGACTGGAAGCATCTGATGCTCATTTTTACATATGAAGTTCCGCAGATTTTTTTCCCCTCTATGTCAGTGTTAAACATTTATTTATGTTTTTTTTCTATAAATATATTAAAATTAAATTTTAAAAAATGCATTTTTGTAGACATTAAATAAATGCAAACAGGACACTACTGTATTGCTGGCGGTTTGTAAGCCATCTTATGGAACGTAACATGCATCGTGTGAACGTTGTAGAGAATGATATTTTAGTCATATCGCTTACGTCTAATTTATAAGAAATTTTAATGCTAGCTCATTTTCTCTGCTAAAAACCAAAATGCAAATCCCTAATATCCGCTCAGAGGGTTTTTTTTATTTTCACTCCTCCCCACATTTACATCCATCCACGACCTCAGGAATCCACCAACATCCTCCTTTAAACACTAGAAACAACACGAAAAACCAAAGGGAAGCTTTTTGTTTATTTTCCCCACGTCAGCCAAGATGTCAGGATTTCCCATCGTCTCACACACATTTTTCTACCATTCTTTTGACAAAGAGAGTGCTATCCGGTGTGCTTCTTCCAGAGAGGCGAGAGACAGGGGAAGTGAAGCAGAGTGTGAACACTATCCCTCGTTCTCTGTCCAGTCTGTCAGCTCCCATCACGTCACAGTGCTGCGCTCAATGCCTTAACATTTTCAGCTCCATTTTCATTTCTGGGTGGCTGATGGTGTTCACAAGCGGGTCGAAGGTTGGACCTGCACTTCTTTAACCACTGAACATCCCTTGTTTTGTTCGGTTCACACCCATTTAGACAGAGAGAGTGCGATAAAAATATAAAGCCAGGCCTTTGAAGACAGAGGAGAGTTGAGTATATACAGCTGTGTGCAAAAGTCTATTTTTATATATGTAAAAACATATCAGTGCACTCGTGGCAAGAGTTTAAAAAAAAAATTTTATACAGAGTGGCTGAGAAATGTATAAGACTACTAAATTACCACAACACGAAACAAATCAGAAAACAAAATCTGACAAGACAAAAATGGGGAAAACTGACAATACAGCATTATAACAATACCAAAAAAAATTTTTTTTAATTGAAAAAAATATATATAAAATAAAAAAAACAAATTCAACACCACATAATTTAGGAAACTTTCTACTGCTGTAGAGAAAAAAAAAAGTGTTTTAATGTAATTTGTTGCCCGACGGCAGCACATTAAGCCTTGGGGTTGAGGAGAGTGTTTTTTTTTTTGTTTTTTTTAATCATTGTTTCATTTTTAATTGTAAAAAATTGTTTTCCTAAACGCACTGTGTGGAATCAGGAAGCAATGTTCTTCTGCCAAATAAATTTTGCATGAAACATCAACGCATAAAGCAGCAACACACTGGGGACCCAAACAAAGAAATGACATTTTATCCCAAAATGGAGCGCTAATCTTCATTTATTGTGCACTTCAGGATTTTTATTCACACGGCACGACTTCTGAGAAGCCCTGAGCCTATACTATGCCTAATCAGCACGATGTGTGAAAGTCAGTACTGGACGGTGATTATATTAATATCATGCATTGCCTCTGTATAAGAGCAAATAATGTTTGTTTGGTTTTAAAAAAAAAAAAAAAAGTTTTTCCTGAGGGCTCAAGCACAATCAGGTGATAGTCAAGATTTCTCCCATTCGTTTAGTCAGATTTGCTTTCTCGCTGTGCTTATTTCTGTAGTGTTGTGTAGCACACATCTATCATCAATCCCTTTTGTCCTATTTCTGTGATTCTTGACTGAATTAATGGATTACATTTTAATAGGACGCTGCCCAAATACAAGAAACTGGTATAATAATTAAATTTAATAAAGCTCTGTGCTTTTTTTTGCACGAGATAATTAGCATGCGTAGAGTTTAAAAAGGCTCCTATCTCGGGAAAATTATTATAACTTCTGGCACGACACTAAGGTGATAAGTGTAATTTTACCTAATAGAGTAAGCTCATGTGGTCAAGGCGGAAGAGAGATAAAACTCCAGAACAATTAGCATTATCATCACTACTCCTTAAATCAGTAGACGTTTTATTAAATGCCTGCTCTGATGAGTAACACTGATTCTTATTTCTTTAATAGGCAGTAGGCATGTAGCAGTAATTAGTTATACAATGTTTAACTTGTCGATACTCACGTGCGTGGAGGAGGTGCTGGTGAAGGGCGCAGGGGTGGGCAGAGACGTGAGGTTTGGCATCGAAACGCCTGGGATCTCTGAGCTGGAGACGGCGAGACTACCTCCGAGCACGGCGCTGGGCAAAGGGCCCGCTACATCGCTGCTGCTGGGGTACGTCACTGTAACACACGCATGTGGAAAGCGCTTCAGAGTTATTATCCATTTCATTCTTTCGTATCAGAGAGGGCAATTAGCTCACTCTGGTAGATATCACCGAAAATAAAACCAACAGGAAGCCAACAATTTGTCACAAGTGCACAGGCCTGTGTGTAGTGCTGGGCTTCAGTCAGATTTTTCAGCTATGACTGACCACTGACTTTAGCCAAGAAGGTAGAGCAACAAAACCATTATCTTACTCACAGTCAAGGAAAAAAAAAACAGCTAAACACAATTTAAGCAAAAGCTTTCATTTTTGGTTTGTGGTTTGTGTACTTTTACAGTGTGAGCTGTGTTTTATAACAAATGGTGCTCGCGGTGTATTTAATTCAAAGTCTCATTTTGCATGTAGCCTAAATTAAAGTTGACCTCAGTGTAATCTTTTTAGAAACATTTTTACAATGCCACAGAGATCTGAATCAAAGTTAGTTTATCTACTGTAATGTTTTGATAACATCACAAAATGGAGCTGATAAGCTGCAAAATCAAAATGAATATTCAGGGTATAACCAATCATTAGCCTGTGCACATACAGCACGCGAGTGGCTGAGCTGGCGTTCACATCCTACTGGTAGGTTATCTGCTGGGATAATGTAGCCAACGCAGTCTGCTACAGTAACGTAAGTATTTCATAAATATACATATACATTTCTCAAATTACACATACATATACATCACTATTCCCACTCGGACACGGTTACTATGCTGTGGGTCCTGGGATCTCGCCTGGTGTTTTCCTCCCAACACACCTGATCCAGCTCATAAAGTGCTCGCTAACTACCTGGACCAGGTGTGTGGGCAGAAGGAAAATCCAGGAACACAGCTGAGCACGCAAACTCCTTCAGGGTATAACAGCGCGGCTCTATCCTATCACATCTCACACTTTGTCCCTCTGTTGAACTTTGAGCGGTCAGTCTATCCTGGGCCTCTCATTACAGCAGATACACAGGACACAAAGCAGATCTGCAGCCTGTCCAGAACCACCCACGCCCCCAGACACACACACACACACACACACACACACACACACACACACACACACACTGGGTGTCTGTCATTGACCCAGAAACCACGGCTCAGAATCTGATGACTCACTGTGAGCTTTTCAGGCACAGGGACAGTGGGGGTTATTTACATTTATGCGCAGCCCATCACTGTTTGTTTGTTGTCGGTGTTGTTTTATTGATACTCTCTCTCTCTCTCTCTCTCTCTCTACCCAACCCCCCCCAACCTTCAAATCTGGAACGATTCCCGAGGATGGCCGAGGCTGACCCCTGCCGCAGTGAGAGGGGCCCCTCGGCCCACAAAAGAATGAATGGCTTGCGGGCAGTGAACATTCACTACAGGAACAAGGGCGCATTGTTAGGCAGAGAGCGAGCACGTGAATGTGTTTACGGCGCCGAGCGGCAAAATCCATTCGATATAAAATATAAACTCTCCCCGGCTTCAAAATCGCTACGGCACACCATCGCCGCATGACTGATAATTTATCATGGTTTATGGCATCGTCGTATTGCAATCGAGAAAAATTTACTACAATCCAATCCATTAGTTTTTTATCGAAAGTAAAAGTATTATGAAAAAAAAGTATTTATGAAATCAGTCACCTGAAAAATACAATTATATAAAAAAAATTTGATAATAATAATAATAATAATAACAACATGTTTCACAATTTACTGGTTTATTTATACTTCAATATTTATTAATTTATTTACATGCATTACTAAACTACTATTTTATTTATTGATAAGGTTATATGTAGTAATAACCTACTACATTTATTTCCAGACTATTAATCAGCATATTTTACTTTTAAGCTTTTTTTTTTTTTTAACAATTACTAACTAACAAAAATGTGAACATTTGAACAGTAAAATTCTTCATAATGTAATTCAATTATATGACTTATTTCACAAATTATAAATATTTCCATTTATTTCTTAAGTGTCCTGCTGACATAATTTATTACAAATGAAATTACAAATCTTGTACACTACAATTTTTTAAACTTTATCACGTGCTTGCTTTCTCAGTGGACGACACTCCAACAAATAAACAAAATAATTTTTTTTTTTTTTTAAAAACTGAAATAAAAGAACGCAAAACAAATAAGCATACAAAACAAAACAAAAAAACCCTACAGCTAGCTTTAGGCTGCTTTTTGAATATGAAAGTCTTATTGCACAGTCATGAAGCTGCGTTCTTCCACATGGAGAGGTTGAACATCAACACATATGATGAAATACAGCAG
>CM040996.1:12548069-12564760 GCA_022985145.1 Pangasius djambal
TTATCACACACACACACACACACACACACACACACCATTCACCACCCTGGCCTTCATCCAGCCATGTCATAACACACTCAGTCAACCGTCTTGCACACACGCCATCCTCATGACTCACTGTTTCTGCGTTTCCTTTAGAAAGAATGAGGGAACAGAAGACTGCTGCTTGATGCAATCATGTCTCAAAATAATTATGAGAGAAGAATGAAAGACAAGCTCAAGTTATGGGTCTGGTGGATCAGCATTAACATAGGGGTGTGACAATACATACATTTGGTGATATATAATAAATAGGGAAATCTGTGACATTACTGTTACAGTGCATTCATATCGCATTGTAATTATGATCATTATGAGTCCTGGCTTGTAAAACCATCGTCTAACTTTTTTTACCATTGTGAAACTTCCCGAAAGCGCCAACATGATGTGTGTCACACCGTCTAACTTCATTTAAATCTGCTCTGACCGCACTCCTATTACTCTACTAAAAATATACAGCACAACACAACCTCTGAGTTTCTCACAGAATTATTATACTGTGCATTTCTCATTACATTCCACATTTAGATTAGCAAGCAACCTAATGTATATACACTCACTGAGCACTGTATTAGGAACACCTGAAAACCTACTCATTCATCCAATTATCTAATCAACCAATCATGCAGATATGGACCAGCAGCTTCGGGTAATGATCCCATCAACCATCAGAATGGGGAAAGAGTGTGATCTCAGTGATTTTGACCGTGGCATGACTGTTGCTGCCAGACAGGCTGGTCTGAGTATTTCTATAACTGCTCATCTCCTGGGATTTTCACACACAATAGTCTCAAGAGTTTACTCAGAATGGTGCAATAAAGAAAAAAAAACATCCGGTGAGTTGCAGTTCTGCGGACTGAAAAGCCTTGTTCGTGAGAGAGGTCAATGGAGAATGGCCAGATTGGTTCAAGCTGACAGAAAGGCTACAGTAACTCAGATAACCACTCTGTACAATTATGGTGAGCAGAAAAGAACAGAAAGCTGAGCCTGCAGTGGCTCACTAAAACTGGACAGCTGAAGACTGGAAAAACACAGCCAGGTCTGATGAATCTCGATTTCTGCTGAGGAACAGATGACAGGGTCAGAATTTGGCACCAAAACCACGAACCCATGGACCCAACCTGCCTTGTGTCAACAGTCCAAGCTGGTGGAGGTAGTGTAATGGTGTGGGGAATGTTTTCTTGATACACTTTGGAGCCATTAATGACCAATCAATCATCGCTTGAATGCCACAGCCACACCCATACACACATTTGAGTACTGTTGCTGACCACGTGCATCCTTTCATGGCCACAATTTATCCATCTTCTAATGGCTACTCCCAGCATGACAATCTTATTATAAAGCAAAAGTCGCCTCTAACTGGTTTCATGAACATAACAATGAGTTCAATGTTCTTCAGTGGCCTTCCTAGTCACCAGATATAACAACAAATGGATTTATATATTTAAAAGCGTTATTTAACTAAGAAAAACATATAATTGTTTAAATGGCTTTCTGTAAGGAAACATTTATTTAATATTTTTGGAAGAAATCTCCAGTGGCAGCGCCCTGTATCAGCCGATTAACTGGCGCACAACAGGTTTTCAGAGCGGAGGATTGTGGATTGTGGTTACTCAGTAACAAGACAAGGTGTATTTTTTTTGTCTTAATAACTTCAAGAGTAAGAGAGAGAAAAAGGGGCTGGTGAGAGAATGACTATTTATAGCTGTTATAATATAGATAATAACAGGAACTAAGTTGTTTCTTTAACTATAATCTATAACATGATGCTTCTTAATAAATAAAAATAAAAAATGAAAAAAGATGTTAATTACTTTCCTACCATAGCACATCTTAAGTGGGTTTTATTCCTTATTAAACCCAATTTAATAAGGAAGCCAATTAACATAAGCAAAAACAGAATCAGTCACTATTATGAAATATACTGCATACAATACACCGATCAGCCATAACATTAAAAGCACCTGCCTAATATTGTGTAGGTCCCCCTTGTGCCACCAAAACAGCTCTGACCCATCAAGGCATGGACTCCACAAGACCTCTGAAGGTGTGCTGTGGTATCTGGCACCAAGACATTAACAGCAGATCCTTTAAGTCCTGTAAGTCCTGTAAGTCCTGTAAGTTGCGAGGTGGGGCCTCCATGGATCAGACTTGTTTGTCCAGCACATCCTACAGATGCTCGACTGAATTGAGATCTGGGGAATTTGGAGGCCAAGTCAACACCTTGAACTCTTTGTCATGTTCCTCAAACCATTCCTGAACAATTTTTGCAGTGTGGCAGGGAGCATTATATTGCTGAAAGAGGCCACTGCCATTAGGGAATACTGTTGCAATTAAGGGGTTTACCTGGTCTGCAACAATGTTTAGGTAGGTGGTACGTGTCAAAGTAAAATCCACATGAATGCCAGGACTCAAGGTTTCCCAAAAGAACACTGCCCAGAGCATCACACTGCCTCCGCCGGCTTGCCTTCTTCCCATAGTGCATCCTGGTGCCATCTCTTCCCCAGGTAAGTGACACACACACCCAGCCGTCCACACGATGTAAAAGAAAATGTGATTCATCAGACCAGGCCACCTTTTTCCGCTGCTCCATGCTCCAGCTCTGGATGCTCACGTGCCCAGCATGGGTAGGGGCCAGCATGGGTAGTGACTGGTCTGCGGCTACGCAGCAAGCTGCAATGCACTGTGTGTTCATAGCCAGCATTAACTTTTTCAGCAGTTTGTGCTACAGTAGCTCTTCTGTGGGATTGGACCAGACGGGGAAGCCTTCGCTCCCCACGCACATCAATGGGCCTTGGGCGCTCAAATGGGAACGCCATTTCTCATGGCTGTTTTCACTCATGTCGCGTGCCGAGTTTGCTAGCTACCGTTAACAACTTCAACCGAGTTAAATTTGCATTGTATACATTTACATTTATGGCATTTGGCAGATGCCCTTATCCAGAGCGACTTACATTTATTCCATTTACACAACTGAGCAGTTGAGCCTTGCTCAAGGGCGCAGCAGAGGCAGCTTGCCAGTGCTGGGATTTGAACTCACATACAAATATCACATACAAATATCAAATTCAGTAAAATGCGATCGTGAACGGTCTGTAAACACACGGACAATTCTCATCGCTACTGAAGTATCTAGGCAAGTTAACTGTGCATAATAAAGCCCAAACCAAGCCTCACCTTGCTGAAAGGGGCTTGTCGAGGACGGAACGGTGGATGATGTAGCGATGGTAACGACAGGGCCGTGAGATTTGCTCGGGTTCGACTTGCGACCCCGTGACCCTGAGCTGGAGCTGGAGCTCGAGTGGCTGCTCGATTTCTTGCTCTTCCCCTCAGCGCTCTTGCTCTCTCTCTCAGAAGAGCCTCCATCTTTGGAGCTCGCACTGGAGTGAGACGGCACTTCCTGGAAGTTGGCGTTGGTGAAACGTGCGCCACTGTCATCCATTCGCTTTTGGGACGAGGAGATGGAGGAGACACTCCCTCCACTGCTGCTGCTGTAGCTCTGAGAACAGAAACAGAAAATATAAAAAAACAAAAAAAAACAAACGGAAAATGTACTAATACTAATACAACAATGTAACCTGCTTGGTAAAGAGCTCCTACTGAACGCATAAGCTTCTTTATACTGAGTAGTGTCTCTGCGTTAGGGGCGGAGCTTAGGCTAGCCAATCACAGTTGATATAGTGCTTAGCATAAACTGCTTGTTGTAATCACACTATATAATACATTCACAGAAGCAAAGGTACCAAACTGTACTACACCTGGTTGCTGGTACACCTTTGTACCTTTCAGTATGTATCCATCACCATAAAACATGAATACAATGTGCCTTTAAAAATTATTTATGCATATAACGTATATAACTGGACCTCAGTGATCACTGATGTACTTACAAAGCTCCGCTCTAAAAACAAATTAAAGTTACACCACACACACCTTCTCAGGTAATAGATACATACTAAAGGTACAATAGGTATACCCTTGATGGTACCACCTCAGCAACAAGGAAAAGTACAGTTCAGTGCCTTTATTTCAGAGAGTGTAGCTAACTAAACTCACCAGCGCCGGTGATCTGACATTAAGCACCTAGCCAAGTTTGGCATCAAGCTAGCTAACTGCGTAATTACAGCCACTTGCCACATTCAGGAGCTAGCAGGTCTATAAATGAAACTTCAGCCTACGCTCTATGGCTGGATGATACTGCAATACTGATATCCTAAGATAATTACATCTGGGTACATCATGCTTTTCTGAGAGTATTCTTGTTATTGTCAGTAACAAGAATTACTGACACCATTAGTCACCACTGTGCCCTACTGGTCCCAATAACAAGGAGCTGCTTGGACGTCGCAAGTTTAGTGCCACTTGTTAAATTTCTGTACATGTTATGTTGCCAGAAATATCAATGAAGCACTAATATTTACAGTTTATTTGTTTAATGTCACATTACTGGTTTTTAATGGCAATTTGCCTGCAAAAATAAATACCGTGATGCATATCGGGCATCATGTCTTCAAGTAAATGATGCTATTTATGCCACATTTGTGAAAAGACGTGTAGCCAAGTACGGTGACCCATACTCGGAATTTCTGCTCTGCATTTAACCCATCCAAGTGCACACACACAGTAGTGAACACACACAAACACACACCGTGAACACACACCCGGAACAGTGGGCAGCCTTTTTTGCGCTGAGCGGTTGGGGGTTCGGTGCCTTGCTCAAGGGTCTCACCTCAGCCGTGGTATTGAGGGTGGAGGAGAGCGCTGGTCATTCACTCCCCCCACCTACAATCCCTGCCGGACCTCAGACTCGAACCCACAACATTCAGGTTCACCTTCGAGTTATGTTCTGCCCTTTTTAGTCCAGGGACCCAAAAAAAAAAAAAAATCAGGATATGCATCAGTAAACAAATGTTTTCTCCGGTTCGAGTTGTGATTTAAATCCTAGGACTGCCAGAGAGTCAAAGTGTGGTCTCGAACCCTCAATTGCTCTGTGCATGGAATAAACTCTGCTCAAACCGGTTTCAGACTTTGTCTTACTTGTTACACTGTATAAGGCGACCCCCATAAAATCTTGGCCCGCTATAAAAGACTACAATAAATGTAAAGATGCTCTACGATAAACAATAAACCTGAGATTCGACAAAATCCGTATGTTTTGCCGACGTCATCAATCAGTGCGATCTGGGCGTGTGCAGAAAACTGGGCACTAATGAGGCAATGATAATATATTTTCTGGAACGTCATGACCAAAGAAATCTTTTATGATGTTCGATTTTGGCCTGTGACAGTAATATCAGGCTGAAAATCACAGTGTAAACCCAGCTTAAGTCACTTCGGATAAAAGCTGCTGCCAAATAAATCAACGCACTATAGATATAAATGAAATCAAGACTTGATCTTCATGAACAAAAACTTTAATTCTTTCATTTAGTTAATCTTCTTGTTACATATATAAATTGAAATTTATTCAGCTTTTCGTTTTCACCCAAAGACATTTACAAGTGAGCCTGATACAGAGAGCTGAGCAGCTCCGTGTTAGCCTCTGAGGCGTCAAGGACGCGTCTTCTCTCTTAAATACATCGCGATTAAAAACTAGGAAAGAAAAACTGGATGCGTGGCCTCACCTTCTCTGACGTAACCATCAAGGCTGGAACAAGGGAAGGCGAGAGCTCCAGAGACTTTTTGTGTTTGGGTTTGTGACGGTCTCGCTCTTTATGTTTCTGCAGGAAATGAAGGAAGAACACAAGGAACAAGGACATTTAATCAATCACAAAAATCAAGGGTGGCTATGTCAGTGCCAGAAAAAAAAAAAATGATAGAATGTGTAGAGTCTTTAAAGACACTTGAAGGAAGCATAAGGAAGTGAGAACGCGGAGACAGATGCGCTTTAGTCTGAAAGATTCAATACTCTGCACGCACTTGGCCTGAAGAGGAACCTGTTCCACGACAGCAGATGGAGAGATTTAATGATGAGCAAGATAAATTATTTTATTCCTTCAGGATGTGCTAGGCTTCACCCTATTTCAGCCTAAACACGGACTGCGGCAGCTCAATTTACACCCCGGCTCGGTGGCGCGCACAGTATAGCTCCATTTTCGCCCCGGGAGGAGGAGCGAGAACAAATTTACACCTTCTGCTCCAAGCAAACACCTCCAACCTCCTCGCTTTCTGATCTTAAACGAAGAGCTGCGAAAATATGCAGCCATCCTGAAATTCGCCGAAACCGTATTTACACATTCACCATGTGTATCCGGCCATCCTGTCTTTCTTTTTTTCTTCTCCTTTGTCCAACAATTCTCTGAACTATTCAGGGGGAAGTGATAGCATGCTAACAGTTTATGCTGCTCTCCTGCATGGTAACGAGTGGCCTGTCCGGATTGGCTGGAAATTCCTCCGAGCCTATTCCATTTTCTGCTATAGGGAATTTCAAATGTCATTTCATGCCCTTACAAATTGCTGCTTTAAACGCATCCTGGAATTGCTTTTTAAATATAAAGAGTATGAAAAGTAGTGTAATCCACGAACATTACATTAATGTAAATATGGACCTTTTCATATAAAAAAAAAAAAATCTATTAACCTGGGACAAACAATGTATGCTACATGTTGTAATGTTGTAGCGTTAATCTATTTATAATAAAATGTAATGTTGTAATGTTAATATATTTAGTGGCATATGAATAATATTTGCAAAATTCCCTCAGTTTCGTGTATTTTAGAATATTTGAATATCTTGAATACGTGACCTTTCTAAATTTCACATAATTTATTAACTGATAAGCTTTTAAATACTAGCTCGTTTCACTTTGCATTTCAGGTCTTGAGGTCCTCGTTTCGAGGTCTTTCAGTTATCTACAATGTTTGGTCAGAATACGTCATACCATTGCTCAAATATGCCTTCACTTCCTGTTTGGAAGCTTCGCTGTCAAATTCGTTATGGACGAATCATCCCGTATATCAAAAATCAAAAGGAACAACTTTTTGTTTTGGGATAGTCTCACAATGCTGTGATTCAAATTTGGTGATGACTGAACAAACTTTGTAGGAGAAGAAGAGGGAAAATAACAAAATCCTTTGAGGTGGAAATTAATTCAATTCGATTCGATTCAGTTTTGTATAGCGCTTTTAACAATGGACATTGTCACAAAGCAGCTTTACAGAAATATATACATTTGAAATTTACACATATATCCCTAATGAGCAAGCCGGAGGCGACGGAGGCAAGGAAAAACTCCCCGAGTCGATATGAGGAAGAAATCATGGGAGGAACCAGACTCCAAAGGGAACCCATCCTCATCTGGGTGACACCGAATAGCGCAACTGTAAATAATTTCGCTTCTATAACGGTACACTATCCAGTCAAAGGTGCAATTATGTAACCAGGAATTTGTGAGCTTATGAGCAACTAATGAATATGAGCATTAGATTTATTTCATTATTAACGTTATTAACAAATTAACAGTATGGGGTCCTTGCTTGACCCAAAGAATCAGAGGAATCGCATTCCCACGATATTCCATTGAGGAGTTATTATTGGAAATGTATGTTCAAATTTGCCCTACTGGTGGCGCTAGAGGGCTTGAGTGGCATACACCAAAAGTGCTGTGACCGTAGCTGAGACTGTCCACTGTCACTGTTCCATGTAGAAGCAGAAGAAATCATACAATCACCTTTGGTGCTTGGCCCCCTAATTCCCCCCCTTACGCAAAACACACTGAATCGGCAAAGAAACGTTTGGTGAAATCCGATTCTGAAACTACGAGGCTAATGTAGCTAATGGTAATCTTTCGACGTTTATAACTGTGGTGATTCACCATTTGTGGATTTTAGTAATGAAACAGTCAAAATGCACACTGATTAATGAACATGTAATCCTGAGCAAAAGAAACGAACACTCAAGGCAAAAAGAGAACGAAATTTTAAGTTACAAAATAAATCCAAAACACGCTACATTTTTTAAACATACATTTTGCATCAGATGTCTTCTGCATTCGCGTGTCAGAGGAAAAAAAAAAAAGAAAGAAAAGCATATTTTAGATTTCCAAATGCTAAAAATACATGTTGCAAAATGGAAACAAAAACATTAAATAGCATATAGCGCAGGCAGCTAGCAAGCAGCTAAAATGTTTGCTCAATATTTACGTGATTCTTAGTCATGGGACTTTTCCCCCAGATGTTGGATGCAACTGGCTAGACTCATTACCAGTTAAATCGCCAAGAAAAAAAGGGAGGCAGGAGTGTCTGCAGTGGAAGGTTTTTTTATTTTATTTTATTTTAACTTGGATAGCTAATTACCCATGTTGCCCACTAGCTGATTCCACTGAGTGTTAGTCAAAGTCTTAAAAGCTAGCCAAACAATCTGGCTAGCTGTTTTACAGCACGTAAAGATGAGGCTGGGGATTTTATTCATCACACAAGAAGTGACAATTGTTTCTTCCTAACTCACTAAATCAACTTAATTCCTACTGTCTTAAACAAACTGGCCTAATATGTCATTACTGACTAATACGGTAAACATATAACGATCATTTTTGGGCTTTATCACCTACGCATGGCCTACGATATGTTGCATGATGAATATCAAATTAATGATTACTGTCAGGAAATGCTTAGTACATGCCTAGTATCACTGATCAACACCTGTAGCAGTTAATATTCAAAAAAATCTTTTTACATCTCCCCCCACACACACACACACACACACACACCTCTCTATATCCAGCCACAAGCAACAGATTTAAAGGCTCCTCAAAATGTCCAGAAAACATGACACCAAATCTAAACAGGCTAGAATGATCAGAATTGTAAATACGTAGGGGGAGTGCATGTGTGTGTGTGTGTGTGTGTGTGTGTGTGTGTGTCTATGAGGGGGGTTTATTCCCAGATGCCACTCTCCTAGCACATCTGAACTGCCTGCAAATTGAGAAGCTTTTAGCTGCTATTGTTGTTTTGCCCTGGGGTTTGGAATTAGCTAGGTATACATCTGAGCCCCGTGACCTTTGACCTTAGAGAAGGGGGTGGGGGGGTGGAGGGTCCCCTTTACTAATGCAAATCAGGCACGGTAACAATAGCAGGGGCAGAGACCAGAGCTCTCCATGAAGAGGAAGTTGGAAAAAAACGCTGCACCCGCAAGCCTCCGTGGAGAAAAGGGTCAAACGAGAATAAACGCAGTTTTAAAAAAATAAATAAATAAAAAAGATGGCCAAAGATACAAACAAGAGCCTTCATACTGGAATAACACGAGACGTCCAGCGTTCACAGAAGATGACTCTAGTAAACTCCCTTTAAACTGCCGGGTCTCTAAAACGCCGTAACTTGGTGTTCGGCATAAAACGAGTAACATAAACGTATGATATAATGACACTTAAAGCATAATTTGATGTTTGATGTTAAAGCATCATTTGATGATGTAAAAACCAATATAATGTCATTATTAAACTAAACCTCAGGCCAGGCTGTAAGAATTCATTCCAAGTGCTGACGTCACGACATATTCGGCTCTGTACAGATACTAAAAAATTACATTTCACACACACGTATTCCACAAGGGTTTAAACATGGATCATCACCCTTGGGGGAGGGGGGAAGAAAAAATAAATAAATCAAGGCCACAATTTATAAATATTCAAAATAAATGAAAGTATAAATAAATGTATAAATGGGATGATCGGATAAACGCGGAATGAAAGTGTACAGGTCGGCATTAACTGCACTAACTCAGGTAATGGAGCCCAAAAAAAAAATAAAAAATAAAAAAAAAATAAAAAAATGGAGTCAAGGATCAAAAAATGGAGTCAAAATGGATCAGAGGATGCGCATGTGAAGGACCTGAATGACGTCTGGATAAACATGATATGCTCTTCCACACACTTCACACTATGAGCATAATAGATAAATGTGTACTTAGTTTCCTAAATAACACATTTAAATCTATATCAAACATGCATACTGCTGTTTGGTGTGTGTGTGTGTGTGTGTGTGTGTGTGTATCTATCTATAGGCATGTGCTGATTGAAATGTCATACTTTCAACAGTACATTTTTTTAATAAATCGTTGCTCAGCTGTCTTTCATGGTTCAGTGAAGGGAATTATGGGATTGCCTTCTCAGAGGAGGACACTCTTCTAAGATTTGTCCAGAATGAAGTACTTTAGAACCGAACGGTTCTGAAAGTGGGGTCTGTGGAAAGCCGGGGGTGAATGAAGCAGAGCCAGGGGTCCGTGTTTGTGTGTGTGTGGTAGATCTTACAGTTATTACACTATTTGACACTTGAAACATCAAAAGTTTCAAAACAAGTAGTCCTGTAATTCACACTAACTTAAATCTAATCACAATTTTAATAGAAATGTGTTCTGTGATTGGAAAGTTTAGGGGGAAAAAAAAGATGTATGGCTCAAATGCAAAGCAAAATATTATTGTGAACGTTACTCTGTAGTTGGATTTTGTTCATAAAGCAAATATCAAAGATACTGAGGGGCTTGGTGAATTTATTTATTTTTTAACAGTTAAAGGAGTCCTCGTCTGCAAAAAAAAAAAAAAAAAAAAATTGCGAACACCATTGCTTTAGAGCAGAGCTGTTGTTATACTGCCTTCTGCATGGGACAGCCCTTATCTCAGGAGCACACCCAACCTCAGCAGCCTGAATGTAATACAGGAGGATTGATGATATTTTTTGTAGTGAAAATAATAATAATAATAATAATAATAATAATAATAAAGTCTGTACATGCTGAATATCAGGAGATATCGCCAGCACATGCCTATGTAAAGAACAGTGTTAGCAAATGTTAACGTTACATAAAACATGGAAATTTCATGTCATTACATGGAAATAAACTGGGGATGATAACTCGGCACTTTCTATACTGTACGACTGTGTTCATCGAAATTTGCTGGAACTAATAAATAATTACCTGTAAACACTGATGACATGAATTCCCCAGAACTAACAGGCATGTCTGATTATTTTCTGTGAACAGAGAATTCTCTGTAATGACCATCGCTCGCAGTGCCAAATTGCTAATCGCTCGAATAGTGTGCTTTGTACGTGGAGCCAGATGAAAACCCAAGGGCGACATTCTCGGCACAAAGTGACCGAGGTACATTTCATTTACATGGACTTAATCAGGACAATGCGTGTTCGTAGTTAATTGCTAGACGTTAAGCAGCAGGGTTTAGCTCATAGGCTGAATGTGCGCGGAAAGGGCATATCAGTGACGCATGGCTGATGGAAGGGAAAGCGTGGAGGCTGCCTTACCTTCTTTTCCTTGTCATGGTGTTTATCCAAAGAGTGAGAGGAAGAATCGCTTAAGCTTTGAGCCCTACTACCACGGCCTTTGCTCCTTCTCTAAAAGGTGAAAGAGGAACTTCGAGTTACTATATAAAAATCTGTCCAGTTCACTTTGTTCTCTTGTGTAGCAACAAAGAAAAAAAAAAAAAAAACCTGTTACTGAAGTTTAAAAAAAATAGCCAAAAAGACAATGTCATGATAAGCACTAATAATATGGTGTTTGGAGAATTTTTTAAAAATGTCAAAAGTACCTAGAAATATTTGCCAAAGTAGGTTTTAAAAAGTTCTTTATCATAGCACGTCCAAAAGACGGCCACTCCAACAGCAAATGATTGTTTAACAAAGTTAACTTTTTTTGCTTAAAATCCTTTATTTCTGGCATTCTGCATTCTGAAAAACCTGAAAAGCCGCACTATGCCAGGCTGCTATGCTACATAAATGTATGTTTATCGCCTTGATCAGCTAAAAAAATGGCACTCTCACAAACAGACAAGTGGGTAATGATGAAGCTCAGGTTAGTCTCTATACGTCCTCAAAGTTCTACTGAGTCATGCTGTTTCCTTAACTACTAAAATGGGTTTAAAAAAAAAAAAAACAAGCAGATTTTTAGATGGAAAAATGATCAAACTTCAAGCAAAGTGTTCGAAGACTTCGAAGGCACAAATTCGAAGACTTGTTTCATATTAAAAAAACAAGTCGACTTCACTGATGCAAGTCGTGTGTTCGAGGGGAGGGGAAAAACAACCTAAAAAAGAAAACAAAAGATTGTTGAGTGTGTGTTCTGCTGTCTTTGACATAAAAAAAAGCAAACACTATAATTCTGTTCATGGTAGGGCTACACTATACGGACAAAAATATCATGTTACAATGATACTGTAAATGAGATAAATATTATACATATTGATCTCCATACATTAGCTGCTAAACCTGTAATTGCGCAATGGTGATCAATTTGCATCAATTTTGCCAAAACAAATTCAAAGCTTTATAGCCACAGGAAACTCTGTTATAGCGCTCACTTGCATACTGCAGCCTTTAGATGATTATATATAATGCAGCTCCTGTTCACTGATACTGTTGCGAATATTTGCCAAAATGTTTAGATCATTACTTTTTTTTTTTAAATCACTGTTTATATTATCCCAATCATTGCGGTTTTTTAAAAGAATGACTTGTCACCTGCCAAAATTACAATAAATAAATCAATATGCCCCAAAGTCAGCCATTCCAACATAGAATTCCTCATGTAGAATTTGAATGAGTTTTTTTTTTTTATTAAAAAAAAATAATAATAAAATTTTGATGTTTGTGTATACTGATGACCAAAGAATTCACTGTAGCACGATATGAACCTCTCTGCGTTCTTAACAAAAAAAAAAAAAAGAAGAAGAAGAAGAAAGAAAAAAAAGACTTATTTTATAAGCAGCAAATTTGAGTTCTTTAGCCTAGCATGCCCAAAATTCAAAATTCAGTTAAATGTTAACATTTTTTGGTTCACCCTTTTTGCTTAACAATGCAAACATTGCTCCTTGCTTCAAAAGAAAACATTAGAAATAAAATGAATTTGAAGGTTGACATCAGTTACTAACACATCCTTGCTCACAATGCGGTGCTTTTTGAAGGGGTGAGGGGGCTAAAACTTATCCAGACAGACTGCAGCCGTCCCAACTGTTCATGAGACATTAACATTAATATTAAATCATATAACAGTGAGTAATCCTGTCCTGGTAAAGTGTGCTGTATGAGAGCACCAAAAAGCTTGAAGCGACAAAACGGAAGTATAAACCGCATTTTCAGAAAGGACATTAAAAATCCTGCACGATCACACAAACACATTCTGATTTCCCGACCAAGCTCAAGAACAAATACAAATATTCAACTGACACTTTCTTTTCATTCTCTCTGAAACATGATAAAAATAAAACAAAACTGTTACGTCTTCACGTCTCATTTAAATACTTAAATGATTTTTTAAAATTCATTTTATTTATTTACAAAAGGACTCGGGATCATTTGTTTTCCGTTGCCACGGACAGTATCATTAACAAATCAATATTATATATATATATATAAAAAACATTTTTTTTCTTTTTTAAAAGCTGAAATTCAGATTATATAAAGAGACAAAAAGAAAAGCTGCTATGGTGAGTCGACTGTAAATAATGTAATAAAGTTGTAAGAAAATGATTGTCCTAATGTTATAAATATCCTAATGTAGAAATTTACTAGGGTCCCACGCCTAGTCCTATTTTATTTTATTTTTATTATATTTTATTTATTTTTAATCCCGGTAAATAGCTTCTGGCATTTAATCTTTCGTGTCGGATAATCCTAATTACAGCAAAACTGCTTCCCGAATGTTATTCTCCTCTGAAAGAAAATACTTTCTTAGGAAGTTATTACATCGACAGATGTGCTAGAGCTCACCAATTACAGCGCAATCTTTTAACACAAAGATCAAGCGAAATTAATAAATAAATCAATCAATCAAACGCATTCTGCTATTTGCCTGAACTGTTTTGACTGCACTAAAAAGCCAAACACGAGGTGCTACTTCTCCATCCGTGCTTATTAGAAGGCCTTTTCCCCTCCTCCAGCACCTCTCAGAAAACCTGCAGTGTGAGAGAGGCCTTTGTTGGGATGGAAGACGTGCACGCTCACACACACACACACACACACACACACACACATACACACACACGAGGGACAAATCTGCGAAGCAGCAGGGGGTTGTGGCTTCAAATCCCACTGCAGCTCTGGGGCTGGAGTATGTTACCCCCACCTATCACTCACACACACACACACACACACACACACACACACACACACACACACACAGGCGAGGCAGGAAGGAAAAGCACAGTGCTGCCACTCATCCTTCCCTGAAACTCTAGCCGTCTCTCGAAGTGAGGGATTAGGAGAGAGAGAGCAGGAAGAGGGGCACTGATGGAGGAGACAATGGTTCAGATAGTTGCTGCTGATTGTCAATGAGATTAAGGGGTTACAGGGGTAGCAAGGGATAGACACTGGGTCATTCTTGTGTGTGTGTGTGTGTGTGTGTGTGTGTGTGCGCGCGCGTGTGTGTGTGTGTGTGTCATGGGGTTTGATTATGCCACAGCTCAGCTTTCAGCACCTGTAATTGAAAAGGGAGTTCAAGAAATTAAGAGTTATTCCTGATGAGTGTTAAAAAGGCTCAGCGTGTACACGTTAACTAGGGCCGTCAGAACAGATTTTACCTTTCCAATGCTATTCGAATCTTCAATTTATACACTCCCTATTCAAATATAAGCAAAAAATCAGCTTATATATTAATTCTAAGTTTAATTAAATGTGTCATCTAATGCTTTTGGCTAGATATAGACAGGAATAATTAAATGTAGATGTAAATGAACCAAGCATGTGTAGTAAAATCTATCACATGTAATCAGGTAGGACGAGATAGCACAAATTACACTATGTCCAGGGAAGACGCTCGTTTCTGATTGGCTGGCTGGCTGGTGCGTGTTATTTCATATACTGTGTGTCAGTAATGTAAATGGGGCTGGCAGGTAACCATGACGACAAGCACAAGTAACGGTCTAGACTACACCTGCGCTTATGCTTTAGTGTCACCCGCTAAACAAGAAGTTCATTTTATAATTCAACTTAGAATTTTACTTACAAATTAAAATATTTATACACTACGGCGTGGACATGTTTGAATTAAAAAGCAAGAAGAACAAAGTGAAAGGACATCCTCCAAGATGTAACCTATAACCAACCTTAACCCTCCAAGACTTCGCTATAACCAAAGCCTACTGATAGTCATTGTATTCGATGATGAACAACAAATTTGCTTTTTGCCTATAACTCATTCATGCAAAGACTCTATTCCTTAAACATGTGCAAGCAGCCATGACAGAAATGAGATGATATTCATCAGAAAATAACAGACCAGGTGGTAATTTGTTTTTCCCTGAGATTTGATATAAGATATTATCTCCTGTATACCGCATCATGATATATGATTTTCAGGAGTTAGAACAGATACAACACACAAGCAAAACAACTGTGATATGTTTAAAAGAAAAAAAAAAGAAAAAAGAAAAAAAAAAAAAAAAGAAAACAAAAAGACAACCGGTAAGGAAATGAACCAAGCGCACTGAATTCTGACACGCACTCACTGATACACAACACTAACATGATGCGCTGTGATGCACCAACCGCTAATTTTTAAATAAATAAATAAATAACGACCAAAACAAACTCAATAAAAGTAAATCGATTCAACCGGGTAGGAATATAAACATGGTTTAAACCAGACGCTCAGATATTTAGTGAAGCATTTACATCATACTGTATTTTTTTTAAAAAAAAAAAGATTATCACAGCATCCTGTAGATCTTGAGCAGATTCAGTGGTACTGACAAATATCGCAATGTCGTCTTATGAATCAAAGTATCATATCTTGTGGAAGCCTGAGGTGTATAATTATGGTTTCTCCCGTCTTTCTCGGTTTATTTATTTACCTGGGAGTTGTTTATATGTTTGTTGTCTGTTGATGCAGCAGATTTTGATTCGTACGCTGGAAAAATACACGTCATGAACAAAGCAAGGCAACCGCTCCTGCAATACGATGCTTCCAACCACAGCATATAGCCGGAAATTGATTTTTAATGTAGCGTAACACAACAATGCCACCCACATGATTGCGTAGTTTATAAAAACAATATCGAAACGTTATTTTTCTGATTACCCCTTCCTTCGGGTATATGTTAAGTGAAAAACTGAATAGCATTATTATTATTTTTGTATTGTCATTATCCATATACAAAATATAAATATTACCCCGGGGCGGGGTAATACACACGGAAGAAAGTGCTATCCGCCCCCTTCCGCATGCATGAGCTCACAGACGCCTGTGATTGGCTAGTGTTGCTGTGATTGATAGGGGAGAGATAGGGGTGTGCCACCCCTCCACCCCTCCATCCCTCCCTCCCTGAGCACAGGTACAGTTTTGCTCTCTTGGTCTCCCAGCCACGGATGGATGGCTGTGGCATCGTGATTCGAAATCGTGATCTCCAGTGATGGGGTGAACGCTTTGAAAAGCAAGATTATCGTACAATACTGACGTTATGTTTACAACCCCGAATGGACGCAGAGATGATTCAGGAACTCGAATGCTGCCAAAACATCAAATATGGCTACTAGTCAAAAATGTCATTTATGCCATGTAATGATTCATAAAAACTGAAATGCTGCGAATATTCATTTCCTACTGGATCGATTTATTTTAAGACACGCTCTCCTGCTTGCTCGTTCCTTAAACGGCAAGTTCAAACACAAGCACTACCGCATACACACACCCAGGCCCACACACA
>CM040996.1:12564860-12577784 GCA_022985145.1 Pangasius djambal
AAAAAAAAAAACACTTGATGGAATGACACGACACACAATGTCGAAATGTAGCGACAGCTTCCACTTCAAAGTCACTGAAACAAACAGGATGCACAAGTAAACAGGCCTACAATGCCCATAAACACGAGTACCAGTAGCTCTTTTAGGCACTGATTTAATGCAGGAACCACAGAAACATCCAGGTGAAACTTTTGGGGCCGGTAGGAAAAGCACAACCTCAGTTTTCATTCTGGTATCATCAGGATATTACATATTGGGTACTACATACTGATGGTGAGAAAGTCCTATCAGGAAAGCATAATAAACAGAATTTTCTGTTTATTTGCAGGTGATGTAAGAGTAAGAAAACAGCGAGGCAATAGTCCACTGTGAGGGCTATTTAATAAATAGCGCTTCTTGTAATTTTTTAAGCAACCAAACAGACCTGTATCGTCATAGCAAGGGGTCAAAAATCATAAATGCTAAGGCTAAAACCTGCAAATCTGGATATTGTGAGATCAACATCAGCACATGTACATTCATAAACAGTTAAAGCAAAAGAGCAAACCCAAAAACCCCCACACAAAATACAGACCCCCCCATCATACAGACACCACTAAATAACTAAAACTAGCTGTGATAGAAATTCCCATCATATCATCAGAGCCATGTTAAATCTTCAGTCAAAGAATCCAAGAATTTCAAATCATGAAGTATATCTACAGATAAAGAAGATCTTTTCCAGAATGGCTTCGGCAAAGTTAATGTGGAGACTACGTCTGTGAAGCTTGCACCAAGAAAACAAATCACCATTACAAGCTTAAAAGCTTGTATATTCTCAGCAATTTTGCTCCTCCAAGCCATCCTTCGTGGAATAAATGGGATTGGGCATGCCTTGTCTGAAACGGCCGATCACATGCTCGGTCACGTAGCACGTTCGCTGCGAAGTTCTGCGAAGTTCGCTCAGCTGTCATGTGCGCTACGTGGCAAGCGAAGCCTCTGCATGACATTCCTTCACTCCACAATTATGTCATATTGTGCATGAAAGTCTACTGAACATTGTCTCCACACTATGCTGAGGCGCTAACAGCGTAAAGTAGCTATGCTCTTCGGAAAAAAGGCTTAACATATATATACCCTGATTTCTTCAGTCCTTCACCTACCCAAAGAGCCCTTCAGGAGCCCATCTTCTAAAAGTGCACTGACAACTGCCTATACAATAAATCGCAATATTTAACATGCAAAACATAGTTAGAGTAGACTTTTTAAAATATCGTAGCTACTCTTTTCATTCGGAAGCAGCCTTTCTGTGTAAGATATAATGCTGAATGACGACAGCAGCCTTCTAAAGTCCCTTAATTTGGACATATTTTAAGGCAGCATTACAGGTATCCCATAAATCAGTTTACTAGGAAAGAAATTTACTTGGCAGACAGAACTGCCTCTCAGACACAATACTGTGGAAAACATAAAAAGCTTTAGTGATTACTATATGCAAATCTAATACTGGCACGTGCCTAAAGTTAGAATGAATATCTGTGCTACTTACCAGTTTGCTGTAATGGTACTTGCAGTAGCCACAGTATTTGACGTTGTCGGCGTCCGAGCCTTGCTCTTCACACAGCAGGCCAGCGAACTGAGCGCTGCAGAGACCAAAAAAATGGGTCTGTTATTTTAGGAGTCCATCAAGTAAAATAAATTCCAAGTTCAAAAGGCACACAGAAAACCCCCCAGGGAAACACATCACATATTTTCTCATATTCACACACACTTGTTTTTACAAGAATACAATTTCTCTATTCAGGTGAGGAATTTAAGACAGTGATGCTAAACTGGTAGCTCCAAACGTGCCTTTCTTGTTAGTTATAGGGCGTTCTACTAAAACCAGTAACTCGGAAATTTCTGACCTCCGACTCGTAATTTTCCCTGAGTTCAGCATGTGACTTCAAATCAATATGGCTGCTCACAGCATCGACAGATCAATCAACGTACAAGACATATTAGCTTGTTAAATCTGTAACATTTCACTCCTGGGCAAAAAAAAAATGGGCCAAGCTCAAAACGGCTAAATATGAAGCTTTTAATGGTCTTAACAATTGACTAATTTACTAATCATTAGTTTAAACTAGTTTACAATTAATTCTTAATTTAGTTAATTATTAATTACTAATTAATATTATTTTTGTACAAACTACCCTCACTCAAGATATACTAGTAGCTATAAATAATAAATACTACATATAAAATACTAAAATTATGAAAACTAGCTTTTAATTTTTTTTTGCTGGGCTTTTAATTTGTTAGGTTTTCCTGGACGTTTTTGAGCATTTCTAGAATCATTTCACAGTTCAACATTTTTAAAACGCTACATCATTTTTAACGACTACAAAAACAGACAAAAATATTGAGAGTAATTACAGCTTTGCTCTAAAATTATACTGATTGGATTATTTATCACAATATCAATATTACATCAGGCATGTCGCAGCAGTATGCGTAAGTAGGTGACAGTGAAGTGAAGCTCGTAATGATACTGCTTGAAATAACATAAGATTAAAAATTTTTTTAAAAATAGGGTCAAAGTTCAAATTTCCATTTTTTTTCATTTCGGAAATTTGCTATCAATAGAACCAGAGAAACATGCCAGCCAATGTAACTAGAGGTAACAGACACTAGACGTCCTTTGACTCACCACGTGACGTGAAAAGCTTGGCGGCAGCCGTGTTTGTTACAGGCCATGCAGGCTCCAGTGGCTGCTTTACTCTCACGGCCTTGATCTTCACAAATGTAGCACGTCTGCACGAACAAAAAAACCACTCGGTCAGTACTAAGGCACGTCACAAAGCACATTAGACATGTAACAGAATCCCATTTTCATACAGTATTGGCATAACTTCGTCATGGTTTACGACAGTGCGTTATTATTGCAGTTCTATATTGTTGTCATCTGTTTGTGGAGCGAGATCCTCGGATCGGTTACTGACTCAGGCTGCTTTGGAGTCGCTTTGCAGTAAAACCCAACATATATACACTTATAGGCCACTATATTAGGAACACCTCTAAACCTGATCATTCATGTAATTCCACTGAGTTCTACTCCTGTTAGCCGAGAAGATGAATCTGAGGATAAATTGGGCACAAGATCACCAAAAACAGGACAGCCATATTTTTCTAGTCTTCAGCTGTCCAGTTGCGGTGAGCCTGTGCCCACTGTTGCCTCAGGAGTGGAACACGATATCGTCTCCTGCTGCTGTAACCCATGTTCTTTGACATGATGTGCTTTCTGAGATGCATTTCTGCTCAGCACAGTTGTAAAGAGTGGTTATTTGAGCTTCCATGGCCTTCCTGTCAGCCTCAACCGGTGTGGCCATTCTACTCTGACCTCTCTCCTCAAAAAAGGCAAACTGCCGCTCCATGGATGTTTTTTGTTTTTCGCACAATTCTGTGTAAAGTCTAGAGACTGCTGCGCGTGGAACAATCCAACATTAAAGAAGATCAGCAGTTTCTAAATCACTCAAACCAGCCTGTCTGGCACCGACAACCATGCTGTGGTCAAGCTTACCGAGATCACATTATTCCCCCATTCTGAAGCTCTTGACTTGTATGTGTATGGTTTTATGCACTAGATCGTACATAATAATACTTCTCCAGACATGATCAATGATCCAGTTCATTAAAGGTAGATTTAAAGCAGCCAATTTAATATGATACCATTTACAGCTGCTTGAATTGTGAAAAAGCAATACTAATACACAAGAATTTTATTTTCACAAAAAAAAAAAAAAAAAAAAGATGAATTTTGAATTTGGAGGGAAGGCCATGACTTTCACTGGGACTCTTTTACTGCGTGAGAGAAACACTTATTTGGCAATGTTTCAAATAATAAACAGCATTAATAAAAGAGCTACGCAAAGATGCCCGGATCCATTCAGTCACCATCAACACACAACTTTTGCCCGATACACACCGTATTGAGTCACTGGAGTCAGATCACAAATACCGAGCTCTCCGATTCAAATTTGTTAATGCACACTGTAATTTCATGGCTGTGAAAAGCTGCTGATGTGGTATATACAGTGCAGCTGCAAGAGGCATAGCGTGTTTACTGTGACAGCATCGACAATTTAACAAGCCTCTCTGAAGCCCATCTTGGCAGCGCGCCGATTATCAGGCGAATAATGACGGCGCTGTTTTAAATTGGCTCGCAGTGAAGACTCAATTACCGCGAAAACTGAAAGCGTTTCATCACAGATTGAATATTTCAAGCATGAGATTAAACTTGCACTTGTAACACATCACATGCAGTGTCACATATTGCTGACTGCTTGTTTCATCACACTGCCTTGGCTGGAATTAGTTCTACCGCGAATTTATCATATCGAGATGAGAAATATGATAAACGCATGGAATGATAATCGTCCAAACTAATATCACGGTTTTCTGTTTTGGCTTACTTCAGAGAACAACGCGAAACACTGGAGCATTGGCGTGAGGGTTTGCTTAAGCAGTTAAAGAAAGGGGTATTTTTCCACTTCAAGTATTTAAAGTCAAATGCGTGGTTAGAAAGAAATGACTTCTTTTGTGACATGAGCTATTCCGGCATTAAGGTAACAATATAATCATTTTACCTCTCTCTCTCTCTCTCTCTCTCACACACACATACACTCTCTCTCAATTTCTAAAAATGAATATCTTTTATACATAATTAAATAAATGACACACAGTGGTATTTTTTCACTACATAGCTTGTGAGAATTATAGAAAAATGGCATGATACCTGCCCCAGCGCTGGATATTAGGCGTTTCACTAACTCAAAGCCTGAGAAAATCAGCCATGCCAGGCATAAGAAACATTCTTCAAATTATATAGTTTAGATTAGTTTCTTCTACTTTATTTAGTTCAGCACTGAAATTATAGACTGGCAACAAACACAAAATGGACTGGAGCAGTCTCTCTCTCTCTCTCTCTCTCTCTCTCCCTCAGCCTTTAATGGTAACTATTCAGAGCTGAAATGACGTAGTGAGCTCACCTTATTGTAGCGCTCATGAGGGACAGACTGTAAAACAATGGGCTCCATGGTGGAGACGTTGGCAAATTCCACCTCTGGGATGTAGAGTGCACAAACCACATGAGCCCAGCCTTAAAAACAGCAGAAAAACAACATAACGAACAGGTTAAACAATACACAATTCCAGTTACAAGAATTGATTTATTTATTTACTTATTTTAGATCCTATAAAGATTCCTTTTCTCAATAATTCCACTACATTAATGAGGCTTTATAGCATAAAAATGGATCAAAAAGAGATTACATATTGCAATAATTATCTTTCACACTTTCTGTTTTCTGGGCTAACATTAATAATATAGCCTTAGATAATTACTCAAGCTAGTGCAATTACAATAACGTTAGAGATGACTTCTAGTTCGTCGTGGTTCAGAGCCACTCAAGGAGAAACGCAGCAGTCATATCACTATATTTTGTATTAATTCCGTTCTAAAACTGTGTGCACTGGGGAGTCCTAAAATTGGTTTTCTAATTTAAAAAAAATAACTAAAATGACATGTACAGCTGTGCAAAGCTCAGCGCTGGAAACATATCTATTTTTCATATCCTTTACACCGTTTGTTTGTTTGTTTAATTATTTCATTCTTTATGGCACGATGCAAAACCAATAGTCAAAATAATATATACAATATATGTATAAAAGTACAATAAAATAATTTGAACACAACAATAAGAAGCATAGGAATTAAGATTTAAAAAAAAAAAAAATCAAATAATAAAACAGATGAATGAAATAGAATGAATCCAATTTAAATTTAAATATACATATTTCCCAAATAGCTCAAGTGTGGAGTGAAAAGCACATTTTTTGCCTGGCTTTGGAAATGTAGTCTCTAGTATCTGAAACGCGCTACTGTTTTCCCCACCAAAAATGGAAAGATTTGACTATTAAACGAGTAGTCAAATCCACACACATGCATACAAGCATTCAAAAAGTCTGAATAGAGTGAAAACCTGCATCATGTCTCCACAGAGAATTAAACACCCACTCCCAACATATGAGCTCCTAATACTTTTAAGCAAAAAAAAAAAAAAAAAAAAAAAATCTCTAAATCAACTGGCTGAAGAGTCCACAGGACATTCCAGAAACAACTTCCATTCATTCCCACTAAATCAAATTCGGAGGCAAGCGGGGTATCGTTGACCCTTTAGACCTACACTTTGGTCTTTCTGCTTGCGTCTGCATACCTTCGTGATTCAGCACAGCTTTAACTAATGAGATGTCACTCAGGGTACAGTCTTATACACTGTAATATATCCTACAGAAACAAAACAAGAAACTCTGTGTGCTTTTCGTTCCATCCATACAGGTTTACTTTACTCGTTGCCTTTAAAGATGGTGGATGAAAACTTCTCTCTATACAAAACAAAAAAAAAACAGCGTGTCACAGGACAAACAATTCGATTTTTTATACATTTCGGTGGTTTGGTGATAAAAGTCAGTTTTACATGAATTACAAAAGAAATCTTACTCAATGAACGAAGACACGTCGACGCTCTAAAAAGACATCCTTACGTAAACAGAAACAGAAACATAAACCACCCCTCGCTTTTAACATGCATCTAACATGATAGTTTTATATGATGGATATTTATTAAGGAAATGATTTGCTCGTTCGTAGCTGGGACAAAGATGGAACGAATTTCCGGAGTGTTCCACAGTAGACGACAGGTTATTCAACAGCACAAAGTACAAAAATACCACCCGTACTACCTCCTCGCTTCTCACCAAACCACCAAAACATAAAACGTACTTAATTACAGTACAGCATGGCGTTTGGATAAGGGTTGGATAAGGGTTGGATAAGGGTCGGGGCGCATATCAAACTCCAGATTCAGTTAATAAAAGAAATGTCAGAATGACCACTTCTGCCCTGTTTGTCCAGTCGCAGGGAATAAAGAACAGGCGTAAACTTAAAAGTGAACCCGTGACCTGTCTTTGACCTCGGACAGGGAGGGGACACAGAGGTTTTGAAGTCCCTCCAAGAATCTCGCAGAAGCCTATAAAACAGGGCAATAAAAAAACCCAAACACACCCCGAAGAACTTCTCACCCCGTCACACGCACCAGGCTGGTACGATTTAAACTGCAGAGGAGCGAACGATGATAGAAAACCAGTTTTTCAGGAAAACTGTGCTAAATGTCTAAAATGGTCAAGGAATTTGAAAACTGCCATTAAGCGCCATCAACAATAAAAACAAGAACAAGAGACTAAACTTTAGGTGTGTTTAAGGATTTAGGGCTTTGTAGAAAACTTACAACAGGCACGACAGCGATTCACAAACTGACACAAGTAGAAACTCTGCAGATTATTCTGCTACCATGTCCACAGAAGGAGAGAACCTCGTACCACCCGACCCTAGCGATGAGTTATGTTGGTTCAATTTTTTTTTTTTTTTTTTTTTTCCTTTCATATTTTCGATCCAGAAATGGAGTTTATGCTACTCTCCCATTTCTTAACCCTGATGTTACATGCATTACTGAGCTTAATATTTGTTATAAGTCAAGCTTTAAGGATTAGGCTAATTCGGTGTTTGCATTTATCAGAAGTGAAATCAGTAAAGCTAATGCATTAGTATTGGAGATTAAGATTGGAGATTAATGGGTACAAAACCAGTGAAATCATTCACTAAAAAAAAAAAAAAAAAAAAAAAAAAAAAAAAAAAAAAAAAAAAAAAAAAAAAGGAGTCCAGCAAGAGTGTAAAATTTCCATTTCCATTAAAACGCCTAGAAACTAACAAACTCACAAACTCACAATTCAAAGATGTCTTAACATTTTGGGATCATTTACAACATTACGGCAACACTGTTTAACAACGTATAGCGTTTACACTGAAAACGAACCACACCAGCACCTAATTCAGTACTGAGCTTTATCGAGCGTCATAGTTTCCACGAGTCAATCAGCTGCTATTTGCAAACTTATCAACCTGTTTAGTTCTGTTGTAGTGGCGATAAAAGTGCGCTCAAAACCTTGTGGTGAGAAATGGCCAAAAACGTGAGCCCGGGGGTGAACTGATGTCTCCCTCATGGCCGTTTAACGGCTTTGCGCACTCTGAAGGAGGCATGGTCGAGCAGCTGTGCGTCCACAGCGGTGTGTTTACAGTCTCAGCGCTGGCCTTGCCGTGAACCCAGGCCATGAAGAAGAGAAGTGCACTAGAAGTGCACTCACAGCCCCGCTGTGACCCCTACAACACCGCCCCATCATAAAAAACGAGGGGAGATAAACACACACTCGCCCCTCCCATTGTCACAAAGGAAAATAAGCAGGAGAAAACGGCCGTGTGGTGTGTACGAGAGTACGGGCTTCTTAGTTTCATACACGTGTGCGAACCCTAAAGCCACTAAAACGAAAAATCACAGTCATTATTCTATCCCTTATCATCTGTCTGGGATATCAGCTTGATTCCTAGTGACTGTTGCTAAGGTTATAGGAACTGCTTATAAACATAAGCATTTATATCTCTATATTGGTTCATGGAAAGCCAATGACAAACTACATTCGTTGAAATGATAATCCTATTTCTCAAAATATAAAGCATTTTTATTTATCACACTTATTCATGCAATTTAGCAGCAATATATTTTTTATTGCTGATTTCTGAGCTTTTAAAGACTAAACAGAAATCAATAACCATCGAACAAACATCATATATACGTCAATAACGCGATATATAATTTTCAGAAATTAGATAAGATCAAAAAATATTGCAGTCAGTTATGTATGCTAAACCGAGGAAGCCAAAAATTGTGATTTCAAATAAAACACGATTCATTGTGCAGCCCTAATATGAGCCGTGATATTTATTTCAATTTCGTGGACTAACTAATGTTTTATGCTAATGTTTTGCAGAATTCTCAACCTTTAAGAAATGTGTCCAGAGGGATGGTAAAGGCTACGAGGACTGTCTATATACTGGGATACAAGCAGGCGGGGGGAAAAAAAAAAAACAAGGAAATAAATTGTTATAATTATTTTTTTAATGCAGCACTGGGGTGTCCAGCAGACTGGATGATGAGGAGGCAAACATAATTCGGTTAAATGTAATGGTTAAAGAATTGAAGCATAGTACACACGCTCTCTTTTCAGAATTAAATTGGACCTAATTACACGTTCAAATTTGATTCTGATTATAATAGCACAGGAACATGCTTTTATCATTCACATTTCCAATTTTGCTGTTTATTCGTCAGGTAAAAGGGAGCTTATTAACACTCGTGTCTGAAACTTCCCCCAGTCTTATTTTATTCATTTTAGGGTTAACTGTAAGGCATATAATTAAATCAGGGATTAACATTCGAAACTAGTGATGCTGGTGTTCACAGGTTAATTTGTTAAAATTACTGGCATTTGATATATTTGTAATTAAGTTCTTATAATTTTTGACCTGTCTGACTAGTCACTTGAATTGCATCGGTTTAATTCAAAACTCAATAATTTAAAAAATGTAGCATATAAATAATGTCTCTTGGCCTAAAGTGTTTTGTTGGTGGAAAGTTAAAAAAAAAAATAAAATAAAATAAAATAAAAAAAAAATAAAAAAAAAAGATCTATGCCTCTAATAAATAAACAAATATTATTATATACATATTATTTTATCAAAATATTATTATATTAAATAATGTTCATGAAATAAATCTGTACTGAGAGGGTCTGTAAAAATTATTTTACAGAAAAAACATGATCTAAAGCGTCTACAATGATATAAACGTAATATTTAGCATAATTATCATAAAATCGATTATTGCCACTTCTGGCAGAGCTGTGTTGTCCTGCTATATCTGTTCTACGTTCAGCAGTATACTTCCAAAAAAGGTCACTTTTTTCAAAAGATTTCTAGAATGGATCTGAGCGGTTTTGGCCTGGGTAAATAACTTCTTTCTTTAGGGAGCATTAAAAATATCTCAGGCTGCTGAAAATGAATAAGCACACAGATTACTGGGACGGGAACAACAGCATGCAGCCATTTTCCTTTAAAAGAGGTTTCTTTGGCTCAAGAGATCCTATTTGTTTAAAATATTAAGCATATAATCAGCTAAACATATAGCAGCAGAATGAAACTACCGAAGCGAAAAATAAAATCTCAAAAATATTGGCAATTAATGCTATACGTGTAAATATATATATACACATATATATACACACACAGCCATTTTCAGCAAAGTTCTTCCATTTTCAGGGGCTCAAAGGTATTTGGACAGTTGACTGACAAGAAGTTAATTGACCAGGTGCAGTCCATTCCCTCATTACTTCAAGACAAATGAAGCAGATAAAAGGTCTGGAGTTGATATCAGGTATTGAGTTGGCATTTGGCAGCTGTTCGACTGGAGCTAACAAAATGAAGTCCAAGGAGATCTCAATGCAAGTGAAGGAGGCCATCATTAGGCTGAAAAAACAACATAAATCTATAAGAGAGATAGCAGAAACCTTAGGTGTGGCCAAATCAACAGCTGAGTACATTCTTAAAAAGAAAGAAAGCACTGGTGAGCTCAACAACATCGAAAGGCCTGGAAGACCACGGAAAACAAGTAAAGTGGATGATCGCAGAATCCTTTCCTTGGTGAAGAAAAACCCCTTCAACATCAACAGAAGTCAAGAATACTCTGGAGAAGGTAGGCGTATCATTGTCAAAATCTACAATCAAGAGACGCCTTCATGAATGTAAATACAGAGGGTTTACAACAAGGTGCAAACCACTGGTAACATTCAGGAACAGGAAAGCCAGATTAGACTTTGCCAGAAAACATCTAAAAAAGCCTCCCATGTTCTGGAATAAGATTCTTTGGACTGATGAAACCAAGATTAGCTTGTACCAGAATGATGGGAAGAGAAAAGTATGGAGAAAGAAAGGAACACCTCATGATCCTCATGTATCCACATACTCTCTGCTCACATTCAGCCAAATGCTACAAAACTGATAGAAAGGCACTTCATAGTGCAGGTGGATAATGACCCTAAACATAGAGCATGCTTTTCACTTACTGAAGACAAGACTGAAGGCAGAAAGACCCACAAACAAGCAGCAACTGAAGGTGGCTGCAGTGACGCCTGGCAAAGCATCTCCAGGGAGGAAACTCAGAATTTGAGTTTTGAGAACATGGGCTCCAGACTTCAGGCAGTCATTGACTGCAAAGGATTTTCATCCAAGTCTTAAAATTATGGTTATATTTACAATTATGTCACTTTGTCCAAATACCTTTGAGCCGCTGAAAATGGAGGTACTTTGTTGAAATTGGCTGTAATTCCTAAATGGTAAATGCCTCTTAAAATAAAGCTGAAAGTCTACACTTCGATCACATCTTGATTGTTTTATATCAAATCCATTGTGGTGGTGTATAAAGGCAAAATCACAAAAAGTCATTGTCCAAATACTTCCGGACCTAACTGTGTGTGTGTGTGTGTGTGTGTGTGTGTGTGTGTGTGTGTGTGTGTGTGTGTATATATATATATATATATATATATATATATATATATATATATATATATATATATATATATATATATAAAATCATCCTAATTGAGTTAATAATATGGGGATACATTTGCAAAAAGGATTACAGATAAACTGAGCAAAACTCTAAAATGTAAATAAAAATGCAGGCTTACCACCATTGTCGGTCCTTTTCAGAGCTCCATCTTTGTGTGGACAGAGTTCACATCTCTGCAAAAGATGAGAAACATAAACTGTGAGTAAGTATAAAGCAGAAACCAAGCTTTTTATCAGGGCAATAAACAATATACAATACTTTCTCAGGGAGAACTGAACACGATTCTTTATGAAATAGAGATCTTTAGAATCGAGATCATGACCCTCATTCATGAATCTTCGCTGGTGAAAATCAGTCTTGATAAGAGCGCCCTTTGCACAAAGCAGCACTGGCGAGTTTTGAGTGAGGCAGTGTGTGTAGCCAGGGCGCTCAAAATTCATTCACAACATTGTTTCTCCCTCTTTTTTTTCTGACGACTCGTTGTGCTTCAGCTGTGTACATAAAGTCATGCTGTACAACGTGTATGGTCATTAGTCACAGTGAATAACGGGGAATAGTGGTGCTCTGTTTTAGGCACAAATGATGGCAATCAACACTGTTCTGGAATTGATTTGTTCTGAGAAACTAATCAAGATCAGATTTTAATACAGCTCTTTTTTTTGCATCCCTACTCTCAAACCAGGTTTTGGTTGCCATCTTTTAAAATTTTTAATGATTCAGTACAAATTATAACATCAAGTTAGCTACTACCAAACAATTCGCGATACCTACAAACAAACACGTCTCTATCAGTTTATTACAGTGGAATCACTTTTAAGGGCCACAAAAGAAAGAGGTACAGAATGGCAGTTAAATAAAGAGAAACATTAAAGAAGTGTTCAAGAAAGATGTCGATATTTTATTTTAAGAAATCTAAGATCCTAACAGGCCTCTTAATTAGATTTTCTGAAAGCAAAATACATAGAGAGGGTAAACCAATCAAGCTTGTAGATATCAGACTTCGAGACAGTGCAAGGGTCAACTGCAAGACAAACCGATCAGAATCAATCAGACTGTTTCTAATTAAAATAAAACCTTTATTCATTTATTTATACACTGCCCTCCAAAAGTTTGGAAACGCCTGAACAAAATAGGGTTTTTGGGCAATATCAGCATAAATCCTCTTTAGTTAGTGACCATTTTGCATTGATAATAAGGGACAACACAAACTATGAAAACATATTTTATTAAATAAAAGGTTTATGAACATAAACATAAACATAACATAGAAAAATACTCAAATTTTGGATTCATCAAAGAAATCCCCATTAGCAGCTATTACAGCTCTACATACTCTAGGCATCCGAGCCGGTGTCTTGTCTATCATGGAGTGGCCTGCCCAATCACC
>CM040996.1:12577884-12618887 GCA_022985145.1 Pangasius djambal
TATGCTGATATTGCCCAAAAACCCTATTTTGTTCAGGCGTTTCCAAACTTTTGGAGGGCAGTGTATATATTCTAAATTAATTGGAAGGTTATTTTAATATTAGCTATTCTAGTATTAGTGGAGTCCATTGCTTCACTTACCAAAAAGCACTAAAAGTTTCTCTTTTTCTTATGCATAATGAATTAATAACGCCTAAACTATCAGCTCAGTGTGTAAAGAAAAAAAGAAAAAAACAGCTTTTGCCCTGGTTCAAACTGGTTTGCGCTGGTCTGGTGCTTGTTTGGCTGATTGATTAACAAAACCTTGCCAATAAAGCTGGTCTTGCTGGTTGATGGCTGAGAACCAACACGCATTACTCTCATTTAAGCTGTTTTTCTAGCAGGGGCGGTTTTCCGCTGCAATTTCGTGGCTTTGAGCTTTACAGCTCCGTCAGAATACTTTATCTACTAAGGATTTTATGAAAAATAGAAGTAAATGCAAATCATTTTAAGTAGAGGTGGAAAATACGGCAAATATACTCCGAAACAGTTGGTTCACATACACGGCTCCTTGTTAATGTCAGTAATAATGGAGTTGCTGAGTGTTGACAGTATCCATGATGGTGCCAAAAAGATCGGAATGGGGGGGGGGGGGGGGGGGGGGGGGGGGGGGGGGGGGGGGGGGGGGGGGGGGGGGGGGGTGATGTTGCTAGCGTATGCTGGTTGTCAGGACAGCTCCCTGCTAATAGCATAAATCATTAAAAAATATATATATAATAAAATAAAAAGTTTGCATTTACAAGCAGATGAGCGTATACGCTTACTTAATGTAGTTATTACAATATTAACATGACTGCTTGTCCACACTGCAGGGCAGTCCCTGTCCATTTTTTTTTTTTGCACATAATAAACTGTCTACAACTATAGTTTTAGATATTTATTCATGTTTTTGATACAGCAGGAATCTTAGATCTGCGCACTGATACAGCATGAATATTTATTCTTAGACTTTCATTACTGGCAGGAAAATATTAAAATCATCAACAACTTGTCTGCCCAAGTAGGAAAACAAACAAACGAACAAAAAAACTCGTTCATGCATATGTATAAATAACCTACATACTGAAAAAATCTTTATCTGGCGATGCACAGAACATCCTACCCTAAGCTTTTATTAAAGAACAAACTGTACTTCTGTATACCTTTTTGAATCCAGTTCACCCATTTAAAATTCTTTCACTCAGAAACAGACAGTGGCACGTAGGCTAACCGATCATGTGATACAGTCTGGTTGTACACATGTTTCTGGAGGGTGTGAATTTGGAAAGAATGTAGAAATAATATAGCTAATACTATTTAACATAGCTAGCTAATATTTCTGAATGTTTTTCTCCAGATGTGTGCCATGCAACAGAAAGAAAATAAAAAGGCAACTGACTGAAGTGACTGAAGTCTGCTACTCAGTAATTAGTGGCACCTACATTTTTACTGGCCAGAGACACCACAGTCCCACCTTCTTGTTTTCTATTGGCTCAGAAGAAAGAGGTTCTCAAATTCACACGTCACAGTTCACGTCACGTCACGGAATGTCCTTTCCCCTTCAGTGAAATGTTTTTGCAGTTCACCTTCATACAGCTGGTGCAACGTGTTACGTCCTTTCCCCTTCAGTGAAATGTTTTTGCAGTTCACCTTCTTACAGCTGGTGCAACGTGTTACGTCCTTTCCCCTTCAGTGAAATGTTTTTGTTTCTTCAAATTAATTTTATTCACATTTAGCCTGACCACTGCTTTAGCTGAAAAATCTGAATCTCCCGTACCGCCACGGCAAGGGGACGAAAATGTTAAATGCTTTGACTAACTATAGATGTTTGTACCTCTGCGTAATATACCACAGCTCAAAAGTGCTTCACATGTAACCTTCTCTAAGAGCTTAGATACTGAGCAGGAGGTAATTAGAGGCAGCACAGGCACCCTTAAACGATGTTTACTGTCTTACAGGAACTGCATATATTTGGTGCAAATACAGAATTTTACCACAAAAATGTCAACACAGTGAGCTTACTTAACAGGTTTCCTCTTTCTGTGGCCTCTTTAAACTGCCATTTTCATTTTATGCCAACTAAAACGTGCAGTGCCGTTGAGCTTCAAAAAACAAACAAACAAACAAAAAAAAGCTCTTACAATCATAATGCACATGCCTGACCATCACCCAAGCTGAAGCCAAGCGTTTACATACACCCAGGATAAAGACATTCAAGCTCAATTTTTCACAACTTTCATGCTACCAGGCATTTCCTGTGTTACAGTTCTCTCCGAAAATATTAGAATTGCAAGGCCAGCTCTTTTGTTTTTGGCTACACTCTGAAGACATTTGGGTTTGAGATCAGATAGACAATAATTTCATTTCCTGGTATTTACATCTACATGTGTAAAACAAATTAGAACATGGCACTTTTTTTGTGCCAGACCACCCAATCTTTCAGTGAGCAAAAGTATTGGAACAGATAGTCAAAGTAAATAACACTTAATATATGGTTGCATATCCCTTGCTTGTAATAACTGCATCAAGCCGGCAACCCACTGACAACACCAAACTGCTGAATTCTCCTTTTGTGATACCGCAGCTTCGTTCAGTTGTTGTTTGTTCTTTTTTTGTTTTGTTTTTTTGGGGGGGTGGGGGTTCTCTGTTCAATCTCCTCTTCAGGAGGTGAGATGCATGCTCAGATGGGCCAGTCTAAGAGGCCGTTTACACAATAACGTTTTCAGCCAAAAACGGGAAACCTTTTATGCGTTTTGCCTGTTCGTTTACACGACAACAGCGTTTTGGGGACTGAAAACGCATATTTTTGAAAACGGGTTTCAAAATGCAAATTTTTGAAAACGCCGCCATTATCGTCTCCATGTAAACACCCAATACGGGAAGCTTTGAAAACGGTGACGTCATGCGCGTTCGTAGTATGTGTTAGGTATGTAGACATGCGCAGTACGTGTCTACAGTAAATGCAAGCGCTTACGTAATACAGCGTTTTTGGCTGTTATCGCGGATGTGTGTAAACACGAATCGTTTTGAAAACATTGTCGTGTGTACGTGAAACTTTTTGAAAACCCAAGAGTTTCCATTTTTGACTACATCTTTGTCGTGTAAACGTAGCCTAAAACCTTCCACTTTTGTCCCCTGATGAAGTCCACTGTTGTGCTGGTGGTGTGTTTTGGCTCATTGTCTTGCTGCATGATAAAGTTCTTCACAATTAGATTGGATGCATTTCTCCATAAATTGACAGGCACAATGTTTCTTTAGACTTCTGAATTCATTCTGCTGCTGCCATCACGAGTTACATCATCAATAAAGATCAGTGAGCCCGTTCCAGAAGCAGTCATTCAAGGCCCAAGCCATGACACTACCTCCATCATGCTTGGGTGGTGAGCTTGTATGTTTTGAATCATAAGTAGATCCTTTCCTTCTCCACACTTTGGCAGAGTTTAATCTTGGTTCCAAAACTTCTGGGGCTCATCTCTGTATTTCTTTGTGAATTCCAATTTGGCAATTCTTACTACTGATGAGTGGTTTGCGTGTTGTGGTATGGCCTCTATATTTCTGTTCTTAAAAGTTTGCTTCGAAAGGTGGATTGTGATACCTTCAACTCTGTTGGTGATATCACTGACTCTTGTTTTGGGGTCTTTCTTCACAGCTCTCACAACGTTTCTCTCATCAGCTGCTACTGTTTTCCTTGGCTGACCAGTTTGATGTCTTGTTGACCAGTTGACCAGTGGTTTCTCTCTCGATTTTCTCTCTTTTCTCCCATAGACAGCTCTCTGGTCTTCACGCTGGTTTACCCTTTTAAACAACAAATGCAGTCTTCACAGGCAAAACCCAGGGCTCAAACCAAGACTAGGCATTCAGAGCTATTATCTGTTTAAACAGCCAATCTAACACACCTGGACAACAAGAAACACCTGTCTCTCATATGTTCCAATATTTCTGATCACTAGAAAAATGGGTGGGTTCAAACGAAAGGTGCCATGTTCTAAGTTGTTCAACACATCTAGATGTAAATATCAGGAAATGAACGCTGAAATTTTGATCTATCCTCTCACATTCATCTCTGTTCCAATACTTTCGGAGGAAACCGTATGTCCATTAGGGTATCTAATTTTATTTCCATAAGAGGTCATTTCAAAATAATACCTAAGAGACAGATTTATTTCATCTTCTATTTATTATATCAGATTTTCAGTGGGTCAAACGTTAACAACGTATTTGGTGCCATTGCTTTTTTTATTACTTGAACTTTAATCAAAGACTTCCACAAGCTTCTCACAACACTTTGCTGGAATTTTACCCCATTCCTCTTGACAGAACTGTAACTCAGTCAGGTTTGTGAGAAGGTTTAGTATTTGCTGGGAACTTTAGTTTGGTTTGGCCTACGAAAACATTTACACACAATATGGGAGTGGAATGCAAGCAGCACCACTAAAATTTCCATCTACTAGGATTACTACTAAATCACACTATCAGCTCACATTGAACCACAACATCAGCCATAAGCAAAGACGGCAGCCAGACGACACACTTAACAAAGAAAGACAAGTTGCTGTGGAGTTTTGTGGTTGATGTTAACACAACACACCTTATGAAGAGATTCTGGCCGGGCGGCAGATGTGCGTTATTCAATGCACCAGGTGATAATGACGCTTTGTAATGTTAATTAACAGATTAATACTTTTCCTGCTGAAAAAAAATCAGCTTGGCATGACCTACCATCTGCCAAAACACAGGACAAGCTGGTTAAGTAGACAGAATACATTTTTGAGTTAATGTCACTAATGCAACACCACAGACAAATTGTTTCAAGAAAATAACACAACGGCAAGGCACAATCTCAAAACACAAATTATTTAATTTAATCAAGTAAAAGGGACATTGGAAAATCCCAGCCTGTGTTCTGGAAGCTGGACAGGCCAAGCAGGAGTGAGTGTTTTAAGCCAGTTATCCTAAAGAAAAGTTTTCCAGTTAATGATTGATAACTGGCCAAATTAATAATGTTTATAAGATTAATGCTGTTAGATTTTTCTGGGTGGTCCTGTTTTCTCTCAAGGCAGGAGCACCAGTGCTCCTTGGAAAGAAAAAAAAATACTGTAGGACTCTGCATAACGTTATAGCAATCAGCAACACTGAAGTTTTGTTCATGTTTATAGATTACAGGAAGTCACACTGTGTTCATCAGCAGGTCTGTGTGACATTACTGGAGAACTGGATACGCCTTGAGGCCAATATTTATGGAAAGTATGAAAAATGTCTTGGCTGATTTGGAATAACTGGGACTTTGTGCACATTAGAGTTTTCATCAAAATGTTCCTTTAGGCTGGAACTACTGTACACATACAAGTGTAGATATGTAGGTAGGTAGGTAGGTAGGTGCACTACCAATAGCTTTGCACTAACGTCTTCAATTCAGCAAAGAATCATCATACTTAACTGCACTTGCTTAATCAACTAGTCTTGTTTTTTTTTAAACTGATATAGTGTACAAGATGCCGCTGCTTCCCAAGAAACCTACTCTTATCCCCAACAGTGATCTACATTTGAATACTCTGACCTCCATTTTCCAAAGGACAGTTATCACGTATGAACGCGCTTTTGGATTGGCCATTCATTGAAACGAATGCGTACTTGTACTAAACATCCTGAAAGACTTAGAAACAACTATATAGGAAAGGATTACATGCTTGCTGTATGGATGCTTCAGAATACAGAAAACTCACCACTCGTGCTGCGCGCTCCTGAGATTCACATTTTCTGCAGAACCAGGGACCGGTTGGGACTTGGACAATTCCATAACAAGCTAAAGAGAAAATAGATAGATTTAGTCTAACATGATGAGGACATGAAGGTGAATGGGCTGTGGATTTTATAAACAGCAAAGTGAACATGTGTGTATGCTATAAACAGACCAGAACGCTCAATGCTCCAGCAATGGCATCTCAGCACTAACACTTTTACCTCGGCACTAGATCAAGTTTTACCAGGTTATATTTATATATATTTTCCACCTCTCATGGAGGCGACATTGCACTATAGGCCCAGTTGGAAAGATTAAATGTGATAATGCTGTAGAGAAGTAGAACTGGTGTCTGAGTGATTGAGGGTGGAGAAATGAGCAAGTGACAGTCCTCAAGACTTCACTACGCTCTAGTTGAGGTCAGCAAGTTGCTTTTAAGATAGCCAGAAAAGGTTAAACTTTGTTTTCCAGTCAGAGACGAATGTTGTTCATAATCATTTTTAATCAACACTGGCACACTTAAATGTACCGTATCAGCTGAGCTCCAGATAAAACAACACACAGACTATAAACAAATTAGGGAAATGATTATACTTGGTTTAATCAAGATATAAAATAATGAACTGTTCCACATAAGCTATCTAACTTCAACGCTGTCTACTGACTTGTTAAATGAATTAAGACAGTTTAAGACTTTATTTTAATATCTTTTTCCGCTGCCATCTGCTTTGACGTTGGTGTATCCTCCACACCTTGCTCTCAATTTCAACAAACCCAACCACTGTGGTTGGACCTTACAAATAATCACAAAGGGGTTTTGGGTAAGAGAGCATTGCTGAGTCTGAATCAATCTGATTATGTAACTTACTCTCTCTCCCCTGTCAATCACAGCAATTCTAGCCAATCATGGGAGTCTGTGAGCTCATGTATGTGGAAGAGGGCAGATAGTTCGTTCGTCGGAGTGTTATGCTGCGCCGTGACACAGCATGAGCTGGCTTCTGGGGTCTATGAGGACTGTCGTAAGATAAGAGAGAGCTGGCTGGTGGGAAGAGATTGAGAGATTTCCAAATTAGGGAGAAAATGGCAAAAAAAACTCTCTAAAGCCCTATTTGGATTGGGTTAGATTTACATGAAGTGGTCACTGGAGTGTCCCAACCGAAATAGTAATTTTTTTTTTTTTTTTTTTTTTTTTTTTTTACAGACTGCATGTGTTTGGAAAGATCACACAGTATTTTGCCTTCTATTGAACGGACCAGTAGAAATTACTCCAGGTGATATACATCCCAACTGAACTGGAACAGAGGTTTTGCATTTTTTCTTCAGTATAAAGACACTCCAAGAAATTGAGGTTTTTTTTGTCAATTTGATAAAAAAATTATCATCTCCCACCAAAACAAAAGCAAGCCCAAGTATCAGCTGTGGTTACTGACACACAACAATGAAATACAGATGCCATTTATAAGGACTTGTGACAGAAGCGAAACTTCTGGGGTTTTAAGTTATTGAGTTCCAAACCTCCATACATGTGACTTACTTATGATCAAGTGCAATTTGTGTGACCAAATGCAATACAACCTGAAGCGCTTATTTATATAAAAAATAAATAAATAAATAAATAAATAAACAGTTTTTTTTTTTAGCGTGACACCAGTGCGTACACCGTGAAGACACACCCATCTTTGTGATTTAGACAGAGATTGCTAATCTACTGCGAACTGCTCATCACTACTTAACAGATATACAGTATGTCCAAAAATCTTATCGCACACTAAGCGTGATCAGGGATCTTTTTATTTCCGGTTACATACACATGGATGTGCAAAGACACTACTAAACAAATATGTCATCATCATAATTTTTTACTTTAATATTTACCACTAACTTGGTGGTCGATTAATACCGTGAGACTCTATGACTCTAAGAAACTATGATTATTTTAGACTAGGTAAGATGAGGATGTGAAACTTGAACCTTGACATCTCTGTCTACTACATTCCCTTTTTATTCTACACATCTGCAGCTCGTGCGCGCACGTGACGTGACAGGAAGTCAGGTAGTGTGAAGAGAAGAAAACACTTTGATGGTGAAGTGGTGTGCTGTAAAGAGGAGTGTGAGAGAGCAAAGCCGCACTGCCTACAAGCATGCAGTGATGCACACAGCCCAGAATAACTGACCTACTAACCCAACTACCGCTGCTATACCACGCGCCTGAAGGATTACACCTAACAATTACAGATTTATAACACGCCAGACTCAGAATATCACGTGGTACATCAACTCATACACCAGAAAGCAGCCTTACAATTCACTATTAATCATCAGCTGTTACACATCCGGTTTCAGAGATATTGTATAATTTACGGTACTTTAGCAGCCTAGCTAGATGACGATTTACTGACAGTGGGCTCAGTGTTAATACTGTTACATAATGTTTACCCAGAAAGTTCAATATTACATTTAATTTGCAGTTAACTAGGAAGCTAGCTAAAGTAGTACACAAACAGCAACTGCTGACTAGCTAAATATTGAAAACCCTGAACAACTAGTCAGCTAGTTACAAGTTTCGTCCTTTGTTGTCATTGTTAAAAAATGATTCACTATTTTGTTACCAAAACATGTGGCAATCCCTAGGCAACATGCATTTTTCCCCACGCGTATTCGAACAAGTCCCGCCTACTTCGCTATGATTGGTTACCGCCGGTCGGTCCCCTACTCTTTGATTGGTTAATATCGCGCAATCATCACTAGCTGGCCAACGAGCCGGCGCGATTGATCGGAATACGGGTGGAGAAAAAATTACGTCGTGAAAAGCAGGCGCGTAGATAGCTAACGAATTAGCTTAGCATGCGAATTAGCTTAGCAATCGCGCATCAAACACGACGCAATCAAAACGTAAGGTGTGAATTGAAGTGACCTTAATATCGTTGTTTTTTGATGTAGAGGAAGTGATTAAAATGGAGTGGTGGTGTTGTACCTTGATGCACGGCGACATTACAGCCGTGACCGTCGCAGTAAACCAGCGGGTTTTCGGCCCAGCCTCTCTCATCAGAGCAAACACAGCAACCACCGATCATCTCCTTCATATTAGCGGCCAAGTAGTCGCTGAATACCATCTACAAACAGAAACAAAGTCCCCAAACGTTTATATCGAGTCCTCGTCACGAATATCCAAGATCCATTTGGATGAAAAGTCCATATTTAATGTCGTCTCCTTCACACCAGCGTCCGAAGGAGTCGCAGGATCCCGTCAAGAAAAAGGTGGAAAAAAGACACCCAAAATGACCGTAAAGAGTCTTCCTCCGTATATCTAATTCCACTGTCGACGAAATGTCATACTTGGTCGTGTTTACAATCTAAATTGCTATTTTTGTTTTGTTCAACACACAAACCCGAAGGCTCTCGGGAAGTAAAAGCGCGATGTGCGCATGCGCAGAATGAGCAACGCTATAGGAACTGATTGGTGGCAGCAGCAGGCCTGAAAGTGTATAAGAGGACAAGCACACACTGAATCCTCATACACCCTCTGCTCCTTTATTTACTGCATTATAGTAAGCTTTTTATTCATTTTTATTAGTGTATAAGAGGACAAACACACACTGAATCCTCATACACCCTCTGCTTCTTTATTTACTGCATTATAGTAAGCTTTTTATTCATTTTTATTAGTGTATAAGAGGACAAACACACTGAATCCTCATACACCCTCTGCTTCTTTATTTACTCTGTTTCCTGCATTATAGTAAGCTCTGTTTGAGTGTTTTATTCATTTTTATTAGTGTATAAGAGGACAAACACATACTGAGTCCTCATACATCCTCTTATTCTTTATTTACTGCATTATGGTAAGCTCTGTGTGTTTGTATTAATTTTATTAGTGTATAAGAGGATGAACACATACTGAATCATATATCACGCATCACATAAAACCATACATCACATTATGATAAACTCTAGTTTTAATTTGAAAATGTAGTTAAATTGATTTCTTTTATTTTATTAGTGTATAAGAGAACATGCAGAAACTGAATCCTGACACGTTACTGTTTGTTTAATCTATTTATTGCATTATGATAGCCTCTGTTTTAGTTTAGTGTTAATGTTATTTTTATTTAATTACACTGCGTAACAACTTCATAACCCCTTGAACCATGAAAATCTCTGCTGCAGCCCCTGTGACAAGAATTACATTGTGCGAGGAGGCTTGTGACAATAAAGTTGAGTCTTTCATTCACTAATTCATTTATTCATTCATCTTCAGTAACCACTTTATCTTAGTTACAGGGTCACAGTGGATCCGGAGTATTTCATGGGAACACTGGGTGTGAAGTAGAAATACACTCTGGATGGGATGCCAGTCCATAGCGGGGCACCATGCACACACACCTTCACACACACTTTTACACCTAGGGACAAGTTAGCAGTCTGTCCATTTAGAGTCATGTTTTTGATAGGTGGGAGGAAACCAGAGAACCCGGAGGAAACCCATGTGGACACAAGAAGAACATGTGAAGGTCCACACAGATCATAAATCTTGGATCTATGAATTAATAACTAAAAAGAATGTGAGGCATGACTAGATGTTATATTAAAACTGGTTTATAATAATAGCATGTTCATACAGTACCATGTGTCTGAATTAAATAACACACAAGGAATTCTGCTTGTGGTTTAATTGGGAACTTGTTGAGAGAAGATTTTAATGTTAAGTATCTATATCACAATTATTATGTTTTGATATCACAGTAATGTATTTTAGCTTTAAAACCTCTAACATGAATTTGTTAACATATTTCTCAGTAGAAGTGACCGTTCTGTCCACCATGAATTTCAAATATTCATAGGATTAAATAGCATCATGGGATTGCCTCTGACAAAGCTGCAATCAGTTCTCTTTCTAATTTGTCTTAACTAAAGAACCCGAGAAGATAGTTGTCCATGTGATGGAACAGACCAGAGGCAGAAATATTGCAGATACGGGTGAAATTTTAAAGTGCTAATGATGACAGCATTGAACAAATTAGTGATCACCGACCTTGCTCCTGGAAATCCACCTTCCTACAGAATACAGGGCTGAATTGCATAATCAAGTAGACTGATAATCTGGAGCAGGTGTGATTGCTTATCAGGATTTTTGGGGCAAAAATTCCAAACAACATACAACTTCAGGCGAAATAGCTGAGTTTAGGCACATAGGGGTCAGTTATGGCAAAGGCAAATGTATTGTAACTCAGCAGTCATATTTATGTTGCTCATGACCTTTTGGAGCTGAGCCAAAATGACCCAAATTCAACTAAACATATCTACTACTTGTCTGGCATTCCAATTAATGTAGCCTGGTCCATATCATGCCTGATTTATATATATATATATATATATATATATATATATATATATATATACAGTATGATAGTTGTTGTTTTTTTCATTAAGTTTGAGTTGTGGCTGTGTTTAGTAGCCAGATTCACACCACTGTCTTTCCTTGGTGGTATGTGGGCCAGAAAAGAGCGGTAAGTATGGGGCAGCCCTGGGCCATCACTCATTTTCTGTGGTAAATCTCAACGAACAGGCCTGGCACTGGTCTAAATAAACTAACCTGCTATTAAAAGAGCTTAAGGGATCTACACCAAGATTCCGCCGTCTAAAAATGATGGCTTGTTTGAGTTAAACCTAGTGGGTCATTTTGAAGTATTGTGAACACCCTGCCCCAATATGCTACCACCCAACACACTGACGTTATGAATCCCTTGCTTTGGCAAAAGTAAATTGCTTTTTCAAAATAAAGATATGGCATGGTGTACCAGAGTCATCATGAGTGAGTAAACACGCTAAAAGACTGGTGTTAAGTTAACCAAAATCATTATACTGATACTGTAATGTTTAAAATAAAGTGTTTGCTGGTAACAAAGTACATTACTCTAGCCTGCATGAGAATGCTGGTCATGTTTCTAATGTTAGTTACCTGAATAAGTTACATTTCTGTCAACTTTAATTATACTTTCAAAAACAATTAACAAATGTCATACTATATATCCCTGAAAACCTTGTTTCCTCGTCGGTCAATTTATGTGTCATTATGATATACTTGTTAATTTCCTTTATTAACCTTATAAATTATACTTTCTAGAGTGGAAACACATTAAACCACATTGTATTTTTAAACCATTTTCTCAAAAATCAGTTTCTAGATGAGCTGCATTCATGTTCATTCCTATCATTAATATGCAATATGACGAAATAATTTTGCATGGTATAATCATCTGGAGTCCCTGGAATCAGCAGTACAGGAAGTCCTTCGTACCAGTCGCTATCAGATTGTACAATCCGTCCACCCTGTGTTAACTATACAATAACGCAACATTTTTCACATTCCTGCACACTTTAACTGTATTTATTATTATTTATCCTTTCTCTTATAGACCATCACACATTTTACTGACATCATCATTTTATAGCCACTTCATCATCACTTGCACTACAATCACTACTACTAATTAGCATTTCTATCTTTATATTATATTATTTTATTTGCTTAGTTTCTGCCATATGAATACTGTAATCTGTTTTCTGTGCATTTTCTGTGTCCTTGTAATTTCCATCCAGCTGTCGATCTATCTGTCCATAACAGTGCATGTTTTTCTTTTCTTGGTTTAACAATAAAGAAATGATTTTTCAATGCTAAATATTAAAAGAATAGATTTCTGGTTTTATTGGGGATGCAAATCTATGCATATTCAATTAGATGAAGCACAGTTGCAAAAACAAATATATATTTTAAGGTTTTTAATTTGAATTATAATTTTAATATTTTTTGCCCTACACCGTTCCCAGTTAGACAAAAACTAAAAGTAGGGAAATGTTTCTCTTAAAAGTGTACAGGAACATTGCAGGAACATTTTTCCTCCAGAAGGATATTAAAAAGGCATATTTTTTTTATTAATATAACATTTTGTTTGAGGCAAAGAAGCTTGCAGACTGGACGTTTTTGTTCACAGAGAAAGCTTTCTGTGGCATCAAGAAATGGTTAAAATGTGTTTTTGAGAACTTGCTTGATCTGGATGAATTTGTGCCTTTTTATCCCCATACATGCATGTGTGTGCTCAAATTCTATGCCTTTGTAATACTAACTTTTTTATAGGTATTACTCAAATATGAAAGTAATAATAATCCATGTGTGCTGTAAATGTATAGCCATAACCCAGCCTTCTAGTGAATACAAACCAGTCTGCTGGCTAGTGTGTGTTCTGTCACTGTGGGTGTTTTCTGTGTGAGTTTGTTTTAAACCCAGTCATTTTAAAGTGTGGGTTGGTGCTCATCCTGTGTACTTAATGCCCAAACCCTATTATTGTAGCAGTAATAGTAGTAATTATTTTTGTTCCACAAATTATAAGCCAAAATGTCTGGTTGCTGCAACACAGTGCTTGTTCTACCAAATCATGTCTGTCTGCAAAATAGGCAACTTAGATAGGTACTGTATAGGTAGCGTATCTCAAAAAAATATTTTAAAAACATTACTGACATTAATGTAATGACTGAAATTCCCTTTTGCTCTCCACACTGGGAAATGGCAGTGTTGTCTTCAATCTACTGAGATGTGACTGAGATCAGAGGCTTAATCTTGCCCTATAGGTGCTGGTTGTATTCTTCATTTTTTGTACATTACAACATCTTTAGGAAATGAAGACTTAATACAGCATCTGTGTTATCTCATACCTATATAATACAATCATTATGTGTACACAAATGATTTATTGATTCATCTTCATTAACCATTCAATCCTGGTCAGTTTCACAGTGGATTCAAAGCCTATCACAGAAGCACTGGGTTGAAGGTGGGAAATCCTTTTTTTTAATGGTAAGTACTTTCAATCCTGCCATTGCTCTTTACTGCAAGTGCAAAGTTCTTATTCCATACTTAACAGATATGTCCTGATGCAAAGGAAAACATTAAATAAATAAAAAAATCATTGCATGTTGCATATCTAGCTTTCTGTATGACATGGCAGTTCAAATAGCCACTAAATAGACATTATATTACAAAATAAAGACAAATGTTTAAGCAGGACTTTTAAGATTAAAAGACCCTCAAAACAAGAAACATATTGTACTCGCACTACATCTTCACTCCTGCACTGATCTCCATGCACATACCTACCTTCCACTTGTGGAACCTGTGCAAAATGATACAGGCATGCACTGATCTAGCCAGGTTAGTGTTGTAAATTATTTCTGGAGTGTAGAGAAGCGTCAGGAGGTGTGGGTTTGTAGTTGACAGAGAGTCAATCTTTATTCGGTGTACACGAACAGACCAGTGCATACACCAGCAGATGGGAGGTTTTCTACAAATGTCTGGAAGCTCAACTAGATGTCTCCCTTGTCCTAGAGTCCTGTACATGCACCTTAAAAACTAAAATATCTGCACTGTATAACCATATCATTTATTACCTCAACAAATTTATTTACACTACTTGAGAAGCTAATGTTAATAATAATTAATAATAAGTTTATTTCTGGCCTTTCCAAAACCCCTTTCGCACGAACACACAGCGCTGATGTCAGAGCTGGTGTCAATCCGAGGAGAAGCATCTTTTAAGAAGCATCCAGCATTTCCACCAGTTTAGGAGCCAAACCACTACCAATCATATATGGGGGTAATGTATAACCCTGGAGGCTTTTACAAATTGTACTTCTGGCTTGGAAAGGATGTTGTACTGTTTAATGTCAAAGCCATTAGAGGAGCTCAAATCACAGAGACATCACCACAAACAGTGTATAAATGTGAGAGTGCTGAGAGTGTGGAACTGATCACGCATCAGAAATAAAGGGTACATATGTAGCTTTAATCATTTCTCAAGGTACATGATATAAAATGGTTAATACTAGTATTCCTTTTGGAATATTTCCAACAACATTTCTATTCTCTTTTTATGTCTTATTTAAATGTAAACAATTTTACACATCCACCATTAAATTGCCATTAAATGGAGGGAAAATTGCATAGCCCCCAAGTTACCAGCTCTTGGTTGTAGACCAACTGCAATTTGGCTTTTTGGTTTCAGATCTGAACCAATTTTGAACATGAACAAACATAAAAAACCTCTTTCATGGTGGAAAACTGGAACATTTAAAGCTTTAGCACAGGCACCCTCTCAGCAGTAAACGGCTACAAGCAAGTGTTTAGTCCATCAGTGCAGACTAATAAGTAAATCTAATTAGAGGCAGGAAACTTTTATTATTTTTTTTTATTATGTCACACTTAGGTTAGGTTCATTCATCCTCAGTAAGTGCTTTGTGAGGGTTGCAGTAGATCCGGGACATATCTTGAGAACATTGTACACACCATGAGTGGGACGCCAGTCCATTACAGGACACCATGCACACACATTCACACATTCACTCACATCTAGGGCATTTTAGGGTGGCCAATCTACCTACTGGCATTTTTTTTTTGTAGGTGAGAGAAAACCAGGGAATCCGGTGGAAATGGGAAGAACAGACAATACCCCAACCTCAGGACCTAAACTAAGGCCCTGGAGTTGTTTGGTGTCAACATTACCTGCTTATGCCACTGTGCAACCCACATTTGTGCTACACATGGACCCTTGACACTGAACTTCACATTTTTTTAATGTCTAATTATGTGAAAGAGCTCAAAGCGATTGCTCTTTGGCATCGACGATGCCTCATGCCACTTTGTGCAGTATGCATGCAGTAGTCACTTTCACCTAACTTTCACTGCACAGCACACATACTTGCCACCTGTTTGTAGCATCTGTTGAAAAGAAGACAGGCATGCACCACTTTTTTGTGCTGGCTGGGCAACTAGAGGAGATATTAGAGCTAGTTGTTGATGAAGAATGAAACTGTTGATGATGGCAATCTCAATAAAATGGGGAAAGAATATCTTGTTTCACTATTTTGTTTTGCTCAGGACATTGTATTATCCAATCAACACTGCCCTTGTGCTTGTGATAGTCTTTCATTGCTGCAGGAACTAGAAAACTGGTACTAGTTCAATCTTCTTGTTCATTTTTCATTCTCCAAACCTCTCTGTTTCACTCAGCATTTCCTGTGTAGGTCTTGTGCATTGTGGAGCGGTCACCTCCTTTATGTCCATACATTTTATAAACAGCAGCTTTCCACTCCTGTACCAGTGGATGGTTCTTCTCGCCGCACTCTTTATAAGATCTTAATTCAATTCAATTTTATTTGTATAGCGCTTTTAACAATGGACATTGTCACAAAGCAGCTTTAAAGAAATAAATGGATTCACAAAAAATATATTGTAAATATTTGAATTTATCACTCTGAATTTATTCCTAATGAGCAAGCCAGTGGTGACGGTGGCAAGGAAAAACTCCCTGAGATGATATGAGGAAGAAACCTTGAGAGGAACCAGCCTCAAAAGGGAACCCATCCTCATCTGGGTGCAACGGATAGTGCGATTATAAATAAATCCCTTCTATTATTGTGTACTATAAGGACAAATAGTGCAATTGCGCAACCAATAAATTCATCACAGTTTCCTCAAGAAGTCCGGTTCGTTAAAATCTATCCACTGTCCATTGATGGAGTCCTGAGTACGAACCTAGCAAAGTATCTTTCACCTAGCAGTGAATTATCCAGTCAGCTGGCTTTATCAGTTTAGATGATAGCCTTCCCTCACACACAAAAAAAATCCATTCATATCCACTAGCTGAATCTGAACAATTAATCTGTAGCCCAGTTCAGCAGGTGTTGCTTTCATATACTGCTTTGGTCCATTTCTTGTTTTAGATGGCACTAGGCACTCAGCGGTTCTCTGCTGGGGTGGAAGAACGAGCGGTATCATGATTGCATATGTGTGTAGGGAGATTTGATTTTGAACAATCTGTCATTCTGAGGTTCTTTTTTTCCCATCATATTTTCTGCATCCTCTTAAGGATCACAAATACGCATGTTCCAGAAAATAGCAACAACAACAAAAAAAATCTGTTTTTAATCATCACCAAAGAGGGGAATGGGTGTCAAGAAATTAGTTTTCAAGAGCAATAATCTGCTGAAGTCTCTGCTTTTATCAAGCGTAAGTATATGACAAGAGATAGAAAAGTGCCAAACTCATTGACAGACAGAGGAACCCATTTGAACGTCTTTGCAGTCACTGCTTTCTTATATCCAACACAACTGCTAAAAACAGTTGGAACAGCTAATAGAAAGAGAGAATAGCAATGCTGGGATGAGCTGTGGCTCCAGAAGTCGCTTTGGTTGGAAATCCAGAAGACTTGGGTTCTTCATCTTCCACAGTGATGTCACATCACATGGGTTCTTCATCCTCACCCAAAACCTGAGCTGGAGTTGTGCTGGTGGAGGAAATGGTGGTACTTAACGTGGAGGTGATGACCCTGGACCCAGTTTGTGTAGGAAAGGTATGCTGGCATTTCTTAGTCTGCACAGAGTGGAATTGCTCCTTATCTGAATTAAAATCAGTCCTACTATAAAGCTCAATCATGTTCATCATAATGCTCAGCATAAATATTATATATGTCCAGTCCTAAAGAAAAAGGTTTCACAAATGTTTTAAAATATCATGCAAGGCAACTAGAAACAGGTATATACAATAATCAGCGTATTTTGTAACCGAGCATTACACAGGCTAGAGTGACAGTGTGCAGATATGGTATTCAGGATACAAATTGTAGCCTACATACTGACTGAGATCCTTTTCCTGGAGAAAATAGTCTTCCTCAGATGTACAGTAGTCCAGTTATTTATTCTACCTCACTTTCACCCTCCAGCTCTGCCAAAACCTCGTCAGTCATAAAAAAAACTGTTTCCTCTTTGTTTGCTGTCTCTGATTCGATGTTATTGCTTATAGTTTTTATACTTATTATAAAGCAAAACATAGCCTATGGAGTCGCTTTGTGAACCGCTGCTTCACCCGCATTCACTGCTGCACAGCCGCTGCTTTGTTGACATGCCGCTTCCTTTGTTTACGTTGTAATATCTTCGTCCCTGATTGGTCGAGCGCCTTGAACGGCCAATCAGAGGAAAGCTTAAATTCTCGGCGGGATCTCATTTTAATTCCAATGCTCGGACCGAGCCTTAGGAAATCTGCAACGATGCAGCAATTCCAACATGAAACATTGTGTTCATCTCAATTTCTAAGACTGACACGAGCAATTGTTTAGGGAAAAAAAATATTTAGGCTACAGAGATGTATGTTCAGGGTCATTCTGAGAGAGTGAAATATCCCGAGTGTTGAAAATAACTGGTGTAAATAATAATAATAATAATAATAATAATAATAATAATAATGAAGCCTTGATATTTATGGCATCCCATTCTCATCCTCATATTTCCCCTGCCATCACCAGGAGCCCTAATCATGCAAAAGGGGGTCGTGTGTCTATTTCTCCATTTCTCTAACTATTGCTTTTATATTTGGTAATATTATTTTTGCTATGTAGACAGTGCCTGGGTCAAAGGTCATGTAGCCTACTTGAATGACTTTTTTCATGCATGCAGCAGAGAAGAATCACCTAACGCACGCGACAGCATGATGGGTTTTGTGTGAAATAACAGGGCGAAAGGCTTTTGTGTTGCAGAGAAAATCTTTTTAAATATTATTCTGCTAAAAGCATTTCTGTTCGCGTTGTCTCGCATAATCATAAACCCTGAAAGTCACACTGTTGGTTTAGATTACATATATCCTCATAATTCACTTCATGGCCCTTCATAACGCTTCCTGTAAATGATTCATATTTTACTAATGTTTATAATAATAATAATTATAATGCTTATAATAATAGTAACAACAACAACAACAACAACAACAACAATAATAATAATAATAATAATAACACTTATTATGAAATCGAAACAGGCTTATTTATTTTTGCTACAGCTTTCATAATAACCTAATCATCTATATTCTATAATATTCCAATTTTTCATATTAATATATATATATATATATATATATATATATATATATGTGCGTGTGTGTGTGTGTGTGTGTGTGTGTGTGTATGATTTTTATCAGACAAAATTGTATTTCATCGTAGATTCAGCCTGAAGGGTTCTGTAATGTGTAATGTTATCCACTGCGACATTGCCTGTGCATAACCAGGTGAAAATCATGGACCAATGGACTGTTAGTTCTGCAACTACAAATGTGTAATGTACTGTTTCTCTAATTTATGTCGCACTTTTAAGGTTTCATTTGACTCGCCCAGGTATATATGTGACACAGCAGTGTTTAGCACTTATTAAATATCATATATGGTTTTTCGCCATTTTCATGCTTCATTAATGTAGCCAAATTCATCCAGTCCATACAGCAAAGCCCCTATTAATAATCAATTTGTCTCTAATTTAAACACGAGGAAGTGCATTAATAGCAAAATCTGTCAGTCCTATTTTAATTTCAGCAATAATAATAATAATAATAATAATAATAATAATAATAATAATGGTTATTATTATTATTATTATTATTATTATTATTATTATTATTATTATTATTATTAACAACCAGGGTAGCTATTCTACCTATTCTGTGTGTATGTGTGTGTGTGTGTGTGTGTGTGTGTGTGTAGAGAAGTAGACAGGCCTATTTTGTTCCAAAGCGACTCAGAAATTAGTAGACCAGGGGGGAAAAAAACTTTAATTATTAACAGTAATAGTACCGACATTTTTGGCAGCTGTCCATGTAACATGACAAATGTTAGAGGAAAGCCACCTGTATCTCTGGCTGATTTGTTGTGGGATATTTTCTCACCTCTGTGTTTTTAAACGATGCACTGAACATCCAGCTGATCATTAAATCACACTATGGGTTAAAAGACACAAAACCCGGTGCGTTACGTGTTGGGTGTTTTTTTTTCCCCTCTTAGCTGCAGAATTCGGGAAGCACCACAGAGGGTCTCAGAGGCGCACAGGGAGGGGTTAAAGGGGGAATTTGCCTATGGCACGAGCTCGGCTTTTACGCAAAGACTTGTGGGTAACGTAGGGGCGCTCGCGCGCTTGCATGCACACATATACACAATAGAAGTAACACACGACATGGCAGGGTGAAAGGTTACGGCCGCCCACCCCCAACCGTCTCTTTTTCTTTCTGTCTCTCTCCCTCTCTCTCTCACACTCTCTCTCTCACACACACACACACACTCAAGGAGGCTTCAAGTTGCAAATAATCAATGTCCATGCTTGATCCTGGGAGAAAGGAAACTCCCAGGGTGCAGGGGATTGTGTGTGTGTGTGTCTGTCTATATATATATATATATATATAATGTGTGTGTATGTATGTATTTTTCCCCCTCCGGATGATTGTGCACATTTATACAGGGGCATAATATAGAAGGGTGAAGAGGAGAAAAAAACAGTAGTAGGACATGTTTAGTAAGTGCACAGAGACTTTCATGTTCTGGGCCTTTACTTCTACAAGCTTTATCTTTTTTAAGTGAACCGCGTGTTTCCCTCAGCTTAGGAGTTGTAGCTCAGAAGTGCAGTTTATGTAACAAAACTTAAGGTGATTTTTATAGCAGGGTCTAAATACACTGAAACGCATTACTGAGCTACCTTCAGCACGCATACACACGTGAAGTTCACCTTATCTTATTCATCCAGAGTGTATCCCTTCTAACAGCTAAATGCTTGGGGGAAAATATTTCCGAAATTAATCATTCTTATCACATTTTGAGTGGATTATGATGACATTTATGAGGACTATTTTAATTGCTGTAGTCTAAACAGAAAATTAATTAATGTGTAAAAAAAAAAAAGATTAAAAATTATATCCATTGTTGTCGTAGATTCTGTGTGTGTGTGTGTGTGTGTGTGTGTGTGTGTGTGTTATTAAAGTCTATTAAAGTTTCAATGGCTTCAACACTCAGCAAGTAGTATCTTAATACACTTAATCGAATCGGGTTTTCAGCATTGCTGTTTTGAATTTTGTGGTTAAAAATCCAAAATGCTCGCAGTATTTGTGGTAAAAGAAAAAAGAAAAAAAAAAAAAGAAACGAGTGTGTGCTGGATGTTAGATGTATTTGAGGACAAGGGATGGGACTGGAGTTACCCAGAGATGGGGAAATGTCTGCTTTTCCTTTGTTCTGCTTTTTGTTGTGGGATCTTTCCTCCGAAATCCATCTAATCTTACAATCTTCTTCATCAAACTTTATGCTCATGAGGTTTTTTTTTTTTTTTTTTTTTTTTTTTTTTTTTTTTTTTTTTTTTTTTTTTTTTTTTTTTTTTTTTTTTTTTTTTTTTTTTTTTTTTTTTTTTTTTTTGGAAAACTGCTCTCTCACCTCTGGCGATATCAAATAATCAGCAATACGAGGAGAACACTTCTCTCCTTTTTTTTTTTGCATTTGCCGGAAAAAGCATGGTGTTTTTCCTCGAGCTGCGGTGGAGAGCATTGCGGACCCCCCACTTCGGGTGTGTGTATGTGTGTGTGTGTGTGTGTGTAGGTTCTCCATGTCTCATTTCCCTGCAACCAGACTAAAAACGAGAGTCCAAGCAGTAAATTTAACTTCCTTCTGGCTAATTCAAGGGAAACTATTCTACATGAATAACTTGGTTTAATTAGTGCACACTTGCAGTAAGCGTGGATCACAGACCTGAGCGTAAACAACACGAATAGCCCACGTTTTTAGGCTCCATGTGGCACTGTGTGTTTGAGGCTAAATCGCTCTCAGTGCTCTTGAATGGAAAAAGTGAGTGTAGTACATTTAGATTTCTGTGATTGCACGGCTGTAGATGGCTTTTCAATTCAGCGGGCGAGCTGTTTAAATCATTTCCAATCAACCACCAAATTCATCGGTCATATTCCTGTTAGCAACAAATAAGTGCTTAGATGAACACAAAGCTCTTTTGACAAAAGAAGCACCACAAAATGAAAAAAAAAAAAAACTGCAAAGGGAAAATAGCTTGCATTTTACTCGGAAGTAGAACGAGTTTATTTTTTGTTCCTTATTTAATAAAGCTGTGTGCTGCATCTGGGTCAAAGCGAGCCATTAGTGCTAAACGATGACATTTTGTCCAGCACATGTTTAATAACCTATTGTTTTATGAGTAGGTTGCGTATGACGTCACTGCCTACATAGCCGACGAGATGTAAAGAGGCTTTGAATAAAGACCTTATCTGTTATCCCAGCGGCCACCAGTAAGCTTCCTGCTCTGTTACACTCGTGCACTCGCAACGTTTTTGACACTTTATTGCACTCACACTTTATTTTTTGTGTATTTTGACTGTGCTTTTTTTTTTATATACAGTCATATGCATGTCGTATGTGTGTTAATTGTATTATTGTATGCTTAAGATTTTGATTCTGAATTTAGGAGTGTTTTACACCAGATCAGCGAAATCAACACACACACACACACACACACACACACACACACACACACTGAGGCGAAGATCAACCTTCCTTTATCATTCATGTCACAACTAAGGAAGTCTGAAATTCAGAATGAGTGTTTCTGTTGTGCCTTACATTGCCTCTAGAAAATTATCTGAGCCTAGGACAAATATTTCGTGAGTAGTGGAGGTATTTATTTATTATTATTATTATTATTATTATTATTATTATTATTATTATTATTATTATTATTATTATTTTTAAATATTTCTAATTTGTGAAAAGCCAGTCCTCCTTTACACACAAGTTAAAATAAAATAAAATAATAATAATAATAATAATAATAAACTGTTCCTACAAGCAAATGAAACGCATGCAGTTCTGCCAGTAAGATCTCTCGACTGGAAATGTGAATAATTCCCGACGTCTCAGCTCTTCCGGGAAATAAACTTAGGGGTTAGAGTTAGGGTGAGGGGCGGGGCCAATGATTTCTTACGACTTCATTCGTATGTAATAGTATCGACTTGTAATGTATATCCAATAACAACTGGCCAGCCTATTTGCTACTTTGATATGGTAGTGCTAAACATAATTCAAGCACTGAAACACTGGTAGTCTGACTTATACCGTGTTATGCTTATAAGGCCTAATCTCTTCTGTGACCTTTGACTTTACCTTTTTAATTCATTCACTCTTTATGAGTACACACTTAATGGGTGTTGTGTGCACATCTGTGTCGCTGACTGTTGCTTACACTACTGATATATTACAGCATTTACAGTACCCACGTGTGCTTAGAGATTTTCAGGCTTATACACGACTCTCAAAAGTAGAAAACATAGACAGCATTGCAGGGAGGTGTGGGGAAAAGCTCCTTTGTTCCTTTATAGGACTCTGTATAACTCAGAACAAATGTGTTAGGTACCTAATAAGCTGTGATTGTGTAGTGTATTTCATTCAGAATTAGGCCCTGATAATAATAATAATAATAATAATAATAATAATAATAACTACATTGAGTTGAGTTTAATGTAGCTTAACTCGGGGATGGTAGGCCAATCAATCGATCTACTGCAGATGTACATTATTTCCAATAATAAATAGTACTATCTCAATTTGTTATGAAATTAAAACCAGGTATTTTTTATTTTTAACGCTTTTATTTAGCGTGTATATTTAAATAAAGTCTAAGCAGACAGGACACTGATCTTCAGGTTTTCTTTTTTAAGCCCTTTTTTAAGCCCATATGACGCATTTTACGTCATTTGCATAAATATAGTTGAAATTACCCATGTTAATGAACAAGTAATCATTAATTGCCTAGAATAACACGTAATGCTGTAATTCTTCTCACAGCTTTTTCCCAGAGAGAGCACGCTAAATTAAATTCGGACATGAATGGATGAATGAATGAACGAATGAATGAACGAATGAACAGAGTTGCTTTTAATACTGAATAAGACACAGACGTTTCGCCAGTATTATACACAGTGTTTTGACTGATGGCAGAACGCAGCATGGAGTTACTGATCCCTCTCTCTCTCTCTCTCCCTCTCTCTCTCCTCTCTCTCATATGTCAGAACACACGCCCAAAAGGAGGAAGAGGGGAATGGTTCTTCACACACACACACACACACACACACACACACACACACACACACACACACACACACTATAGGAAATGAAGAGAAGACTCAATATATGAAAACATTAATGAAAAAGTATATGAACATTTTCTCACAATGTCACTCATCCACACACAGAATACACGCGTGCACACACACACACACACACACACACACACACACACACACACACACACACACACACACACACACACACACACACACACACACACACACACACACAGGATCTCTCAGCCTTCTCGTGTTCTTTTTCCTTTGATCGAAATAGTTATGACTTTCTCACTCCAAGCTGAAACTGGAGCAGAAATGTATTTTAAGTTTTTACACTAATCGTCATTATAGACCATAACCCAAAGAAAGCCAGCTATGGACTCACTTCCTGCACAGCACCCTCACATCAGTAATGCCTCCACGTCTGGACATTTCGTCTTTCTTTTTAGAAGAACCACTTAATACTTTACACTTGCTTTCAGTTCGATTGGACATGTAGATTTAGTTTCTAGGCAATACGGATTTGTTCTCTCTCTCTCTCTCTCTCTCTCTCTCACACACACACACACACACACACACACACACCATATATAGAGAGAACGCAGTTGCCCTAAAGCCCCCTCCACCCCCCCCCCAAAAAAAAATAGATGTTAACAATCTTAACGACGAAGTTCAGTGCAACTTTACACATTCTCCTGCTAATATTTCCAATATCAAACAGCGTGTCCAAATCCAAACCCGTATTTTAACCGAGTAACACAGGACAGGCTTTCGACAGCTTCGTGTTTTACATCATCTCAACCCTCAATTCTGCTGTTTTTACAAAATAAGTCGGTGATTTGCAAAGTTGTATTAAAAATATGACTAACATGGTGAATTGTAGTTCGTATGTAAAAAAAAATTCCATGGGTATTATTGTCCAAATGACAGTATAGAAGGCGTGTTTATATAAATGAATAATAATAATAATAATAATAATAATAATAATAATAATAATCCCGTCCTGGGTGTGGACTGTAGACTGTTTTACAGTACAATAGTAGTATGGTAATTACTCAGAGGGGGTGCGCGTGGTGGAATTATCCATTTTTATTGCATCACCTGTCAGAATCGTCCAATCAGCGTCGACTTTGGGAGGCTTTAATTGATGAAGGTGTCTCCCAACTTGTTCACTTCCCGCTGTCAGTTTATTTGTGGCTTAAACCAGCACAGGGAACAGCAGTTGCATTTTGGGGGCTTTTATTCGCCTCTGTCTGTCTCTCTCTCTCTCTCTCTCTCTCTCTCTCTCTCTCTCTCCCTCTCTCTCTCTCTTTATCCGTTTCACCTTCCCTCTTCTCTTCATGGGGAAGGAGAGAGCTGAAGGGAGTGCAGGTATATAAGAGCTGCATGCAACATCTCACATATCCATCATGTTGCGCCTAGCTGAATGGACATGCTGTTTTAAATTATTTCAGGACTATTCCTTCTCTATTTTTAGATTTTTTTTTCCTCTATTTCAAACTTTTTTTTTTCTCTCAGTGTGGACCTATTCGTGGTCCACGTTGAACTGATCAGCAGTGATGCCTTGTGATAAAGCAACTGCAGCAGCAGAGGAGCATCAATGTTGGGATTCTTAACAACACAATAAGGAAAATGGGAGACTTGGAGTTTGGCTTCGAGGAAATGCAGGGTGTAAAGCTCGGGTATCTGGTCATTAAAGGCAAGCAGATGTTTGCCCTCTCCCAGGTCTTCACCGACCTCTTAAAAAACATCCCACGGACTACCGTGCACAAACGGATGGATCACCTGAACGTGAAAAAGCATCACTGTGATCTAGAGGAGCTGCGAAAGCTCAAAGCAATAAATTCGGTGGCTTTCCACGCAGCCAAATGCACTCTGATCTCCAGAGAGGACGTGGAGGCTCTCTATTTCTCCTGCAAAACGGAGCGCGTGCTGAAATCCAACAAAAGGAGAACGAAGACAAAAGCAGACGAACATATCCGAGGTGAAGACCATTCCCACGACAGCACAAACGGCTTCTGGAAAAAGAAACTTTGGCTGAGTTTTCGCGGAGTGTCGCCGACTCTGGCTCTTCGAAACAAAGCTGTCAGACCGGAGCTCTCGTCCAATCTACCTCAAATTTACAGCAAATCCATCTACCAGAACTTTCAACCGGTAACCCCGACTGCATGCAGAGCCTTCAGAAACTATGAAACTGTGCAAATACCTGGAAAATGTGTGGAGTTTAATGAGAAACGCTCGTTTTTTCGAAGCGGCGAGGTGGTGAAGCGAAAGCCGGCTGTGTCCGCCATTTCGGCTCCGTCCGACTCGGAGCTGCTTTACAAAAGGAAAAGGAGGTGCGAGAGACACTTCGGGAGCAGAAAGCGACACTACAGGCAGGTCTTGCTCGTTCCTAAGTGCTGCAAACCAAAAGCATGTCTGGCTAACGGATCTCTGAGCCATTTTCACCCGGATCGTGAGCTCTACTTGGAGTCCCGGCATTTACAGGAGAGCTGCAGCAGCGACACCGAGTGCAGCTCCGCCAACGACTCCGACTTCGGCTCAAGTTTGTCCACCAGCAGTAGCACCAGCAGCTCAACCAACTCCGCAACTACAGACGACGAGGAGGAAGACTCCTTTTCCGGTTCTTCAGAAGAAAGCAGCGATGGAGAGAGCTCGTCTCAATCCGATTCAAGCTCCGTGTCCAGCCGGGTTTCGGTGCAGAGCATCAGATTCAGGCGCGCGCGCTTCACGAGCCTCAATGCAAAAGCGCCTCTGGTTCTGCAGCCTACTTTCCACTACAGGTCTAATTTTCAACCCAAAAATGGAGGTGTGCATGCAAGTGCTGCAGCTCTGGATTGTGAGAAAGGGAGGAAAAAAACGACTTTGGACATTACCGACTGGAAGCACAGACGCAGGGAATGTGATGACTGGGACTGTGGGAAAAATGTGTGCACGGTTGGGAATTGTTTCTCAGGCCTGAAGAGAGTCGTGGCTCCACAAACGGTAGACTTTTCAAACGAGCCAAAGACAACCGAGCTTCTAAGCGGTAGAAATAAATATGTAAGTTTTACATCCTGTGCAGATGGAAAGGTGTTTCCCCAACAAAGAGCATCAGGATACCAAGCCACATTACCACACTGCAATCAGGACAAAGACACTGGCATTTCTAAGGCTCATGATAGCAATTTTTCGGAAGGTGCAAATTCCAAAAAAGATGCAAAAACAGTCAGCTGCCTCAAGCAACCATCACCTCTCAAAACAGTAAAGACTGAGACCGAGGAATTCACCACAATCACAAACTTAGACACTACAGGAGACACGAAGCTAAACCACGTGAAAATCAAACTGGAGGACACTTTTGATGAGTATGAATATGCAAGCCAAGACCATGCTCACCAATGCAAAGATAAATGCGACGAAAATGACGCAGACGGTTTGTGTATCAGTGCTGATACTGCAGAAACAGATCGTGGTAAAGATGGCAGACAAACATTTCCCCCTCCTTCTAAACAGGAACCAAGCAGCACTTTAAACACTCAAGGGGATTACAAAAACGGTGCAAGGGTCAGGAAAAGCTACCGGACTCCAGTTTGTGGGAAAAAGACAGAAAATGGAGTTAAGACAAATGCGAAGGTGGACAGGAGTCCTAGACCTGCTGGCAAATGTGTGAGCAAACGAACTGCCCAACATGCATCCTCTTTAAAAACAACTTTTAACTTCATGGCCAATTTTCCATGCCCTCCGTCTCTGATCATCGGTAGTGATGGAGATTTGAGTCCTGCTTACTCTTTAACCTCTTTCAGGACTAACCAGGTGCCTCATCCTTCTCATCCGGTGTGGACATGGCAGCTCGGCACTTCTGTTATACCTCCTCACCTTAACCAGAGATTCAGGAAAACAACAGCATAAGCCAATATTTGAGAGGACAAGTCTTAAGGCACTGATAATGATTATAAATGGCTTTTTTTTTTTTTTTTGGTTTTGGTGAGCATGCAGGAGGCCTACTCCTTCACTCCTTCATCACGTGCCACAGAAGCCCAGCATTTTTTTCACCCTGCTTTACGGAACACTGTGGATGTTTTTTTTTTTTTTTTTTTTTTTTTTTTTTTTTTTTTTTTTTTTTTTTTTTTTTTTTTTTTTTTTTTTTTTTTTTTATATATTTTCATTAATAATGGCAAAGAACATCTTGTGGATTTTTACCTGTTGGAATTTCAGACTACGTATGAATGCCATTTTGGAATAGACCTATACATTTTGGCAGGAAAGCTTGGCTTTGACTATTAAAATCATCTTTTTTTTTTTTTGCTATAGTTGCAGATCCCAAATATTTTCCCCAAACGTTCCCATTCACAGGACTCTTAAACTCTTTGTAGGTATCTACATTGGACCGGGTTTACGTATTTATTCAAGGGCTGAAGCCCAGTTGGTCCAGACCCCCGTCCCATCCTGTCCCGTCCCCCCAACACACACATACACACACCACAACAATAACAGAAAGGCCCTGGACGATTGACAATCAGGAGCTGTTTGGATTTGCACGAAGTTAAGAAGAGGGGAAAAACTCCAAATCGATGTGGTTAAGGCATTGATAGTCTATGGTAGGAGCTGAAGCACAGATTTGACTATGCATTGTTACAATGCTGTAATGCTCCATAATAGGCTGGAAAATATATATATATATTTGTAAAATCAGAATTCTTTAAATCTGGACGTGAATTAGGTTGCAACGTAACTTATTTGTGACATTTTAATTAGGCCAAGTAATTAATTTAATTAGGCCCAGTTGGCCTAGTTATTGGGTGCTGTTTTTGCTTGGTTTAGCTAAAATGAATTTTAACCTTTTTTTAATGGTAAATTCGGTTTTAACAAACACAGCTTTAAACACAGTGTGGTGTTCATGCAAACATAATAATGTGAAGAAAAAAAAAGAAGGAAGTTATTGCAACTAGCCAACATAATTATTTATAATTATTGTTCACGATGCAAGAATTCAGATGAACTGCCTTGAGCCACTAGAGAAGCAAAAGCGTCTGATGTCAAAGAAATTCCTTTCAAGTGCAAAGTGTAAACTTGGTGCTCTTCTGCCCCGTAGAAATGCTTGTGAATGTACTGTGAAGTATTTTAGCATACGTGTTTGTTTACCTTGAGCAAAGCACAGTTTGCTCACTAAGCAGGCTTTGGACGTGGAACACACAAAGGATTGCAAGCAGCCAAAATGCGGATGGCCATCTGATCCGAATCATGCATTCTGAATTTCGGAGAAAAAAAAAAAGAAATATACAGTGCCATTAAGTGTATAGGTATAACAAGTCGACAACGTGCTGAGAACACACACACACACACACACACACACACACACACAGAGCTCTGTAATAGGTCATTGGGTGCTGCATTTCAGTAGGTTTGTTAGGCTAATGAAGGCCTATTCATGGAATTGCAAATGCTTTTTTAAGACTCTTTTTTTTTTTTCTTTCTTTTTTATTTTAAAGAAACTATTTTTGATTACTCTGATTCAGCCTGTACGGTTGTTTGTTAGGCCTTTGGCAAAGAATAAAAGTCCGTGTCAAAGTGCACTGTGAATTTCAGTTTCACCAAATTCAAAGCAGAATGTAATGCAGACGAGATAACTCGTAATGTTTTAGGTTTCATAATGCAAAAAGAGAGCGTGACTCCATGTAGCTTAAACCACATAAAGGCCTAGACATGGACATACTGTCGAGATCATCTTTCTGTCTGTACTTTTCGTACAATACTTGAGGTCAGGTTTTGACAAGGACATTTTTTAAACTTTGAAGTCACTGGTTGTTTATAAAACGCATATTTATTTTTGTGATTTTCCTGTTTTTTCGTATATCTTTGTTGTGTAGGATACATGCACTCAAATCGAAAAAAAAACTTGAAATGTGGATTTCGAAGCACTTTCCTTTCTTTTCTGAATGATGAAATATTCATTAAAATGTATTTGGGCGTACGTTGTGTTGAGCAGTTCATTTTATTCAAACTAAGCATGTCGTCATATATTCATATGTAGAAGTGAACTATGATTGCTGAGAGTTTTTTTTTTTTTTTTTAGTCCTCTAAGTAGGCTATAAGCTCGAATGTGCATGGAAATTGTTTATTGTGAAATGTGTATGAGTGGGGGAGGGAACAGGCAGCCTGGAGTCCCTTAACCCCCTTTTAACATGCTTTTTAACACACTCACGGTCATGCCATGAAACAAGGAAACTCCCATGAACGAACCCTGATGAGAGGAGAGCACCAAAAATGTATGTTAAAAAAAATTTAGAGAAAGAGAGTGAGAGGGAAAGAATGCTATGTGATACTGAGATGATATAAGAATGATGATGATGGTGATACTATACATATATATATATATATATATATAAAGACTCCAAAGCAAAGAATATAAAGTGTCCAGTCCAATATAAATACAATTAAATACTATAAAATAGATAACATGTATCAATGTTATAGCCATGTTTCTTTTTCTATAAGCAATTCATTAATTAGCCTATAAACAATTGATCAGTTTAATAAATCCTGATAGGGCTAATGCAGCAACAAAGATAAATAAAGTGTAATATATGACCCATTTGACTCCAAATGGACATGAATCAGCCTGCATGTTTTGATAGATCGGTAATTTTTTATGTAGACCTAGCAAAATATTTGCTTTAAAGTGTGGAGCAGATGTAGCTCAGTAATCCAGACAAAGTGCGTGTGTGTGTGTGTGCGTGTGTGTGTGCGTGTGTGTGGTTAATGAAACTCTCAGCTCTTATCTCACTGATGTTAGTGTATTTCAGCATCACTACAAAACTATTCAGCTGCATTGAAGTGCTGATGGGGAACTAGTGTTTGTTTGTGTGTGTGTGTGTGTGTGTGTGTGTGTGTTAAAAAAGGTGTATGCTGGGGGGTGGGGGTTGTTAAGCCGAGGGCCAAAAAAGGGTCAGTTAGCTCGAATGACACTTTACTGCAACCTTAAAATAAAAGAAATAATAATAATAATAAAATAAAATCAGCCTAATAGATATACAACCTATTGCTCAGACACAGATGTTGTTTCAACACTGTTGTCACTTCTAAGAACAATAAGAAATTTAACATTTAAAACAGGAAACATGGATCTAGATGTATGAACACGACAGGAAATGTAACAGTTTCTTCATATTGTAGACTGAGAAGTTTCTGTAATTGTGTGATCAGTGCCATTAAACCCCAAATACTCCCAGAAATGCACACAAAATCCGAATCCCTAAACGAACAGCTTTCTAGGGATAAAACCTCACTAAACTGTGCCTCAGAGAAAAACCTTTAACAACAAAACAGAATATCTCTCCTAATAGGATGCAGCTATTTCCAAATGAGTTAGGCCCGTGCTTTTCCCTTTTAAATGAATACACAATGTCCATCTCTTGTGTTAGCAAATTTTAATTCGGTGTTTTAATTCGGAGTTGATCATTTCTCTTCCATGCCAACCTAATGCAAAAAAGGAGCACGTTCATCTGTTTTATATGCCTGATATTAGTTATATTCAGAGGATTTCATAATATTTTGGTCATTAGATTAAAGATTGGCGTAAGACTTCAGCTGAAGTTTAGCAGTGACATTCCCTCCATATCCTTATATAAAAATACTTCATATTATTTTGAAAAAATTCATAAAAATATAGAAAAGTGATAAACATCATATGACATATGTTCAGGTCATTTTCCATTTTACTGGTAGTAGCAAGGTGAAATAAAAGTGTTAGAAAGTGATTGTTTGTAACAAAAATGTGACTCTTAACCACCCCAACCCAACCTTAACTCCCCTTTGCTTACGGACTGAATATTACCAGCATTTAACTGATCACAACTAGGTCATCTAACAACTGTTAAAGCCTGTACAGCCTGCCTGTGCAGATTTTCAAGCGCTTTCATATACAAATTGCATCAGTAGAAGCAAAGAAAAACCATTCCTAAAGAGAGAGAGAGAGAGAGAGAGAGAGAGAGAGAGAGAGAGAGAATGCTATATTGAGGTATTGAGGTATACCTTTTTACTGAGATTTATTATTATTAGTAGTAGTATTATTAATAACAACAACAATAATAATCATAAGAAGAATAAGAATAAGAATTAATAAGAATAATAATACATCTTTTTTTTTTTTTAACAATTTAAAGAAATGACTTTTGTCAAAAGGATGCAGATTTAGGCCTTTGGCTCAAAAAAAAAAAATCAAAAAAAAAAAAATCAAATGCAAGATTTCTGCTTTTCACATTAGGTAATAGGTTTAGGTCAGGCAGAATAGGAAGTCTCATTTAGAAGACAGCATGATATAAAATGCGGAGTCTTTGCCATATAAAACGAGCTGTTCAAGGGAAAACTCTTCCTTCTTTCTGAACCTTTCTGTATGTCATTTACGCAAAGTTTATATCATAAGAAATTCCAGAGAAAAATCAAAGAGTCTCGCAAAATGAGCATAATCTAATTATTCAAACCTGATAATTGCCATTTTCTCTCAGTATAAAGGCACCTATTCTGGACTGAAGGCTTTGTTTAGTGAGAGAAGGGGAAAGAGACTGACCCAGCTCCGAACAATGCTATATCTGAATCGGTTCGGTTTGATTGACACACGCGATCGCGCGCGCACACACACACTCACACACACACACACACACACACACACACACACACACACACACACACACACACACACACACGGCTACTATGGAACCTCAGGGCAAAGAAGGGCTTTGGTGGGAATGAGCAGCATCCTGAAGTCAAATTGACTCCTCAGACAGAAAAGAAAGCATGCTAAAGGTGTTAAAAATCAGTGGAAACCTTTCTCCTGTAGTTAATCCAACAATAAATGCATCCAGCAGCAAACTGAACCCCGACAGTCCACAGTGATTCAGTCGGAATGTGGGGGAAATGAAATCACATTTTGGTTGGTTTCAAAATATAAGACATGAAATAGCCAATACAATAAAATATGTAGATCTCTCTCTCTCTCTCTCTCTCTCTCTCTCTCTCTCTCTCTCTCTCTCTGTATGTGTGTGTGTGTGTGTGTGTGTGTGTGTCCACATTGCGATCTGCTCTGATTTCCAGCTGGGAATACAGCATTATTTCAGTTACTAAAGACTACTCTTTATACATTGGAAACAAGAGATGAGTGAAACCAGTAGACCATTTTTTTAGGCCACTGCGCCATTTATTTAATTTATTGTTATAATATTATAAAGAAATCCAGCATAAGTCCCTGTAACATTTACAGTCATTATGTAAAACGAAAACGGCACAACAGCTTAGTGACTGTTTTTGTTTGAATGTAGGCCGAATAAGTACAAAAACAAACAAACAAAACAAAAAACCGATGTTAGACCATGTTATGATATTACGAACTACAATAAAGTTCAACTCCGACAATACTGTGGATTAATAATTTCTTGATCATCTTGACATCACAGCCCATGAGCGTGAACAAAACCACCAGAAATATTTAAAAAAATGAATGAATAAGTATAGATTTATTTCATGAACATATTTAAATGTGTACAGTAATATTCTGACTATTTATTAGAAACATAGAGCTTTTTTCCCTGAGCCTTCTTTTATTTACAGACCTGCTTATTTTTGAGTTATTGAGTCTGGGATGAAATCCATTCAATTCAACTAAACAAACATGTTAATAACTATAAGAGCTCAATAATAAATATAATTACTTTGATAAAGACGGGTTCCAGAAATGTAAATGAATTAAAAAAAAAAACAAAACAAACAAAAAAAAAAAACACAGATCCCTGGTTATGCTTATGCACGAGCCCCTGGACCTCACAATGAGATCCTCTTCACAAGAGTTTAGATCACACACAAAGAATTATTTATTTTTATTTTTTAAATTCTTTTTGGTCTTCTTTTTCAGCCTTTTCGATGGGCAGTTAGAAGGTAGAAACTAGTAAAATGTATAGAAGCAACAAACCCCAGCATGCAGGGAGTCCAATTTCCCCCTTTAATTTACATCCATAATCATTTTCTCTGAATTCTTCACTTAACGGAAATTTTAAAAAGACTGGTCAATAGGAGTCTTCACGCAGAAAATTCTTTTTATTAGATTGAATAAAAGGCATATTTGGAGCTGAACTTGTTTTAATACAGTTTAAATTAGAGGATTTCGTTTTTTTTAAGTAGCAGTGAATCTCAAGGAACGATGCATGGGGTGGATGTGATTTTGTTAATGTGTTGGTTAAATGTATCAAATGGATTATATTTATGATTCAGTTCAGTTAATATTAACTTGGACCCAATGTGTTCTGTAGGTGGAAAGTTCAGGAAAATAATAATAATAATAATAATAATAATAATAATAATAATAATAATAATAAAAGGTTTAAACAGCCAAAAACAATTGTTGCACGCATTTAAATAATGAGCCTAATGTTTGACTATTTGGATTATGTTCATTATTAACAATCTGTCCTGAGGAGGTCTGTGGAATTGATTTCGGATTTAAAGAGTCCCTGGCTGCAGAAATGGGAGAACCTGCTTTACCGACACAAGATTTTATTTTAGGTGAAAATGGGTGAATGCTTGTAAAATGAAGCAGAAAAAATAAACATTATACAAGGCTTTTTCTTTTCTTTCTTCCTTTTCTTTGGAAAATAGGATTTCCCCAATAAATTTCACAAAATCAGTTCATAAAAGAGCTTTCATTAGCTGTTGGGAATGCTGGCCTGGAGCATCAGGGCACTTAGGAGTCAGTAACTTGCATCTTTACTGTTTATTTTTTTTATCGTTTTAACAGCATTTGACAATAAACAGCAATATCAGAGAGCGTAAGAGCACATGAGGAGAAACAGCAAATGGACACTGACATTAGACTACTAAATAAATTGATTTGAATGTGATAATCGTGTCGACTGTAAGGGACTAAAATTTGCTTCATCTGTAAGGGACATTAAGAGGTTTATAATAAGTGTGTTATATAACCTGCTCCTCTAGACAAAAGGTAGAGCTGCCAAAAAGGTTATATAGACCATAGTACATAATACACTATAACCCATACAGTACAGGGTACATGGTTTTACATCATAGTGAAACAATCTTTCATTTTCACTAAACTTTCCGTGCATGGTACTGCAACCATTTTTGTTGAAGAATTATTTTCGCCTTCGAGTGGAAAACATGTACAGATGAAATGATTTTTTTTTGACACAACTGTTTATAAAAAAAAACAAACAAAAAAAAAAACACCACCACAACCAACAAGAACAACAACAAAAAAAAAAACCCTAAGAAGGTTCTTTAGGAAACGAAATATACGAAATAGCTTTTTTATGGCATCACTGTGAAAAAGAAATTTCGGAGAGGGTAGTTTTATTATTCAAAATGACACAAATGCACTTTATTTAAAATGGCGCTTTTGTTTAGAGGGAAATGTAGCCTGTTATAGCAGGTGTCTCTCATAATGCTCTCTGTGTAGCTATAACGCCTTCTTTTTAACCAAACACGACCAGGTGAGCACAAAACCGATCAATATGATTATAATGGTAATTTTTTTCAGCACGGAAAAAAAAAACAAAAACAAAAAAACAGGTAAAACTGGAGGCGGGTTTAATTTTATTTCTAAGCCTCTGAGCCGAACTCGTTTCTGCTGAGTTCTAGAACCAAACAGATGACGTAATAATCGCACTGAATTCCGAAGTGAGTTCAGTGACGCCTTCAGCAGCCGGTTTCCTCCTGCATGAATGAACACCTCTGCTTTTCACTCGCTGGCATTCAGTATCGGTTCAGTTCTACAGTAAGGGTTCGGGTTATGAGTAAAAAAAACACATCTGCATATGAGCATTTTATACATAATCCTGTCCAGCTCATCAGGCTGGGAGCGAATGAAGGGCCGCAGGAACACATCCTGCACTGCTGAAGCCACAACCAAACAATAGACTCCGGAGCTTTACAGGTTCATCTCCACGCTGTTAATACAGAAAGCCTGTTTTTAGCCCAAACTTTTAAAACCCAAGCTATCCCAGGTGCATGTGTTATACTTTCATAAATCTAATCTGAACAAGGGGTTAACGGTGTGACACGCTCCAATTTCCGAAGCCGAGCTGAGTAGCCATGACGCAGAAAACCGCAAACGTGGCCATAAAGCGTCATTTGTGCCTTAAAGCACATATCTAAAAGATTTCCCTGGTTGAGGAACATCTACTGGACCTTTAAGGCTCTATTCACCTTTACACATCGCTGCATTTTGATACGAATATGCGACAGTTGCGGACAGGTCTCTTTTTGAGCCTGGGCTAATTGTGGCACAGCGCCAGGAGGACATTTTGTGTTCTTTTGTCGCCCCCAATCGGTGAAGGAAAGTAGCGTAACTTCCGCCTACAGGGAGGCAGGGCTTAGGCATTTAAGGTGGAACGGAAGAGATAAAATTCCCATTCCTACCGCACAAACGGGCCTCATGACTTGCAAAGCATCGATCCCTTTCTCGGATTTATGCTTCAGATTTTATGTGAAAGATGATAACATGTTGATTTGTCTAATAAAATCGACAGAGTATAAAGTCATCGGTGAATTTGCATTGATCTGTGATTTACTGTTATTTCTCCAAGAATCAAATTGAAAAAGTGAAGATGGATGTAGGCCAAAAACACCGTAACTTTGGTTTAAAATAAAATGTAAAAACTATATTTATGTATATTTCCCCCAAATTTCACATCTAGTCATACAATAACAAAAGAGCCTCGCGTGGCTAAGGTGTGCATGGCCAGGTATATTCACACTGGCCTGTAGCACAGGTGTAAGAAGAAATTAAAATGTATATGATCTATCTTTTATTTACGTGAGTCTTGACTATATTTTAGGGGAGATAAAATGGTATTATTTGTCTAGTAAAGAATATTAAACCATCAGTGAAATTGCAATGCATACAAAACCCTGGTCTGTCAGCGCGCGAGCTAATTTAAAAAAAAAAATAATGAACAGTTTTTTTTTTCTTTACTTGATTCCCAGTTTCCCATGGAAAGGAGAACTTATTTGTCTATTAATGTCGAAAAATGTACACAGTTACAAGCTATTTTGATATGATCCGCTGAGGATTCAGTTCTAAGCTCATTTCAAGCCTCCACCTGATATCTGCAGCTTCAGCATTTTCTCACATGGACAAACAGATTTATTTATTTATGCATAAAATTAACCCCTAAACTGTGCAGTGATGAGGTAGCCTACTCTGCACACCCACGTGCTAACCCCATAATTTCACTTTCAATTTCATAATTCATTTTTCCACGGCTTTATAAAATGTTCTTTGGCCTAAAACCACTAAAGGCAATACAGAAATATTATATAAATTATAATATTATAGGCTGACTGTAGGCTACATAATCACCAATTCAGCCTGGACCATGCAAAGATCCTGACATGAACACAGCTACAGAAAATCACTACAGCCTAATATTAAATATATAATAAGCAGTATTATAAAAACATATGTAAATGCGTTTAGTTTATGCCACTGCACGCTTGTGCTGATGATCTCATGCATCCATGCAGCGTTCACTTCAGCCTGATCTCAGAGTCCATGCATGTTACAGCACACTCTTAGAAATAAAGGTACTCTTCCTTATCACTGGAGTGGTAACATCAAGGGTACATCATTCACCTAGACACGGAAATAAACTATACCTTTAAAAATTATTTAAGATTTTAATTTGAAAATTTAATTGAGGACCACCGATGTACCGTAAAATCTCTAAACGCTAATTAAAGGTGCATCTTCCTAGGTAAAGGCTATACAGGCCTACTGAAGATGCAAAAAACGTACCATTGATGGAACAAGGAAAAGTACTGTTTGGTACCTTTAATGAATAAGCAACTGGAAAACGTCGCACAGCTGCTGAGATTGCGTTAGGGTTGATTTATGCTGAAAGTGCAGTGTATTAGAAAACACACAGGCAAGAGGATTTGCAAAGTGCTTTATTGGTTTTGAGCGATGCTTCTGAAATGGAGTGTATTATATCTGTTAACATCATAAACTCTGAGTCCCCCCTCCCCCTCCCCTAAAACACTCACACAGACACTTGCCCTCCTCGACTGTCATTCAGCAAACCTTTATTTCTACAGGCTCATGGAGGGGGCTCTCTCTCCCTTCCCATCAACTAGGTGTGGAGTTCAACAGGACACACACGTTTCGCCGCGTTTAATACAGCCTTAAAAAAGAGACAGTAACTGATAATAGCACAATACAACTTCCATAAACATTTCTGTGAAGATTTCTACATGACAATGAAGAACCTGTGCGGAGAGTCTGAGTGCTGATTTGGCAAATCTGAAGGCCAAAGGCGCGAGATGAAGCGGGTTTCCGGTTGAGCGCTGCTGCGTGTCAAAACCACAAGTATATTCAAGCAAATGTAATTTTTTTTTCTTCTTTGCAAATGCGAAGACCACGACGACTGGAGGGAGAGTCACTGTTTCTCTCTCTCTCGCTCCTGTTCCCAAAATGAACACTTAAAATAGAAAAAAAAAAAGACTCACTGCGCAAAATGGTCAAAAGAAAAAATAAAAATAAAAACGACAACAGATAAAAATAGCAAAATAGTCTGGATTAATGATAATACTGAGGTTAAATTGATAAAAAATAAAAAATAATAAACATTGTGACAGAAGTCCCACTCAGCTTTCACAGGGCCATTTTCACTGCTGGAACTCAAAAGGTGTTAATGGTTTAAAGTGTTATTCTCAAAACACAAAAGCTTCTTCCTCATACACAGCCAAACAATAAGTAACCCAAAAAAAAAAAAAACCTAAAAAAAACTAAGCCTGGGATTTTTTTCCAACCACACAGATATTAGAAAATTAAATTTTTTTACATCTGGAAAAAAAAACAACCTAAGATTAAGAATACAAAATTAAATAATTTGGAGTAAAAAGGCACGACTCTTGCACAGTGTATACATTGCTGACACAGTATAAAGCAGGTAGAAGCGGACAGTTTTGTGTTGGTTTTTCTTCTTTTAGGAGAGCTGGCGGTTACACACGGCTTCAGGCTGAACAGGGAAAAGAAATGCAACATGCATTATATATATATATTTATATATATATAAAAAAAACTTTTTTTACAGTACTGCACAATTCAAAACAGTAACATTCTTCATTTATCAAAACACTTCACTCGACAGGGATGTGCTGCTTAAAATGCAAATAAAAACTGTGCATTTCATTTAAAAATAAAATGTTCAATTAAATCAACACACAGGAAAATGCTGATTCTAAAGAGTCCTAACGGTCTAGATGGTGTTATCATGTTTCAACAGATCAATACCAGCAACACCAATTTCATGCAAAATTCATAGAAATTCTAGCGATTTCGCAGGGCTTTATATGAATGAAGCAAGAAAACATGACGCTTAACAATTCATTACCTTTCCTAAGAGTCGACTCGAATTCTTATGAATCAGTTATGAGACCATTTTGTACAAGTGTGGCATCCCCCCCCCCCCCCCATGTAAATACCACTCTACCGAACCAGAGGGATTATTTCAACTTCTGGTTCATTATGTGCAAAATATACAATACACTGTTGACTCGACTGCCAATTTAAAACAAAGTTTACAAAACTGGCAAAAGAAATTTCACTAGCCTACACACAGGATCCCCATCCTCCTTTTCTCGAACTCCCCCGATGAACACTGTAGCTAACATTACAGCAATGAGTGTGTATTTGTTTAAATGACGTAAGAGGTAAACTATGGGTTTTCTGCCTAGAACAAGCATACTTGTGACGACACAAATCCACGGGCTGCATTCAATAGTGCCTCATAGTGCTACTGTTGCAGTATGTAACAGACCAAAAGATCCTAATTTAAAAATAAAAATAAAAAGTGCAACAGTTTAAGGTGCTGATGGCAAGTGAAAGATCATTCCCATAACAGATTTTACAGACTGAAGTGATTGCCACCAATGCTGTTGCTTCTGTTTAGTTCATTAGAACGCCTTTTCATGATGATGACAAGTCGTCTCAACCTCCTACCGGTCATTTAAAAAACACACAAAAACAAAAAAACAAACAAAAAAACCCAAAAAAAAACAAAACACCACCACACACTCATGTGAAACACTGTAGGAACATGCAAGAGTCAGAAGGTGCATTCCTTCGTGAATGTGAACGGAGCTCAGGAGCGTTTTCTTTGCAGTCAGTCTGTTCAGAGGAGGAGAGCTGTGATTTCGGAGAATTAACGTGAAGAGATGTGTTAATTAACACCATGAAAGTACGTTCATGTACAAGTGAAACACAAATAAAAGGCAAGAACAGGGTAGATCTGGTTTAAACAAAGTATATGAGCAGGACAGGATGAAGCACGGGTGGAAGAGGGGCAGGTTTATATTCGGGGGTAGATTTAGGTTTAACTGGAGATGATGAGCAGGGGTGGACTGATGAAATGCGGTCTCTGGTAAAGCATGTATTTAAAAATAAAAAAATAAAAAAAAGAGCAATATTTGATAAATTGGGGTGGGTGACTGATTTTTGCATGGAATAGCTTCACATTTCCTTTGTGTCTGAAGTTGTGAATTCTACATCTGTTGAAAGCTCCTTTTCTTCTCAGCCTCCGTTCTGAGTGACTTCATTCTACACGTATATGTCCATTCACTGAGCCACATACACCATCACATTTGCTCTCTCTCTCTCTCTCGCTCTCTTTCTCTTCCCCTTTCAATTAAAAGGAAGTGAAAAAATAACATGAATTAAAAATGCCATAAGGGACATGCATCGGTAAGCCAAAAAAAAAAAAAAAAAAATTCCATAGCTCCCACAAAGATTTACACTTGTTACTGTTTCATCACACTTATGGTCCCACAAAACAGCAAAGAACAAATAAAAAAAAAAGAAAAAAGAAAATGTAAACGAATGGTGGTTGTAGCTGCTGTAAGGGTGGGTGAGTGCATTTGGGCACCCCTCCATCAGCGTCCCTCTTTGACCCCTGTGCATTTTGCTCCAGTTTAGGGCAGAATGGTGGTAATGAAATCGTAGAATCTCTTAGAGTACTGCTCCGGGTTCACGGTAGAGATCTCCGCTCCAGCCTAGACAAACAGAGGGGAAACGTAACACAAGTGATTATACTCCCAGTATATTAAACAATAATATTAGCTTTATGCAACAACAAGCAACCAATAAAGAAATATGTGGGATGTTTCCATTAAGGTTATGAAACTTTCTGCACTTTCTACATGCACTGCACTCTCTTTCTCACACTTTCTTTCTGGGAAAAAAAAAAAAAAAAAAAGCTATTACACGCAGCAATGCGTCTACACCTTTACT